>SJYV01053940.1:928538-974618 GCA_006410875.1 Neotragus pygmaeus | reverse complement strand
CATATAAGTTAAATAAGCAGGGTGACAATATACAGCCTTGACGTACTCCTTTTCCTATTTGGAACCAGTTTGTTGTTCCATGTCCAGTTCTAACCGTTGCTTTTAACCTGCATACAGATTTCTCAAGAGGCAGGTTAGGTGGTCTGGTATTCCCATCTCTTTCAGATTAGCTAACACTAATCAAAAGAAAGTTGGAATAGGGATTCCTCTGGTGGTCCAGTGGTTAAGACTGCATTCTCCCAATGCAGAGAACTCAGGTTCGATCCTTGGTCAGGAAACTAAGTTCCCCCAGGCCTCGTGGCACAACCAAACAAACTGAAAAAAAAAAAAAAAGAAGAAGAAGAAGAAGAAGTTAAAACAAAACAAAACAAAAAGCTGAAGTAGCTGCATTAATTTACAACATAGCAGACTTTGGAGCAAGAAAATTATCAGGCATAAAGAAAGGCATTACATAATAATCAGTGGGTCGATTCTCCATGAAGTCGTAACAATCCTTCATGTGTATACACCTAACAACAGAGTACCAAAATCATGAGTCAAAAACTGATAGAACTACAATACTTGAAATAAATGAATCTACTTTTCTCATTGGAGACTTCAAATCCTTCTCTATTAGAAATGGACAGATTCAGCAGACATATGAGTAAGGACATAGGTAAATTCTACAGCATCATCAATCAACTGCATATAATTGAGATCTATAGGTTATTTCATCCAACAATAACACAAAACACATTTTTCTTAAGTTCACATGGAACAAGACAGACCACACTCCGGACCATAACACATACCTTAACAAATACAAGAGACGAGAAATCATACAATATCTGCTCTCAGATAACAATGGATTTAAATAAGAAATCAAAACAGAAGGATAGCTGGAAAATTCCAAAATACTTGAAGGCTAAAGTTACTGTTTTTCCTTTGACAATCCACCAGTACTTTGTAGGGAGACTATTTGAGACTATGCTAATTTCCCTTGTTAGTTTTTGTGTTTTTTGAGGATTCTTCCCTGAATCGATTATTGTTATTATGGTTGCCAGATATTGATTCCTAACTACCTCATCTTTCTACATTTATTAATTGGCATTCTACTGTAAGAAATAGTTTTACCTTCTTCCTTGTTTATTTATTTATGTATAACAGTATCAACTCTTGGATTCTTATTTTACTCAATGCATTCTAATCCATAGTCTCACTTATTCTGATGCTTGAATTGTCCCATTTTTGCCCAGATGGAGCCACTTTTATCTACGTCCTGTGTCCTTTTGACATACACCAACATTCTTTAAGTACTTTCTTAATTTTCTTAATTCCTGCCGCAACAAAATTGTCCAAGTTCATGTGTATTTTCCCAAGTTCAACCTACAAGCATTTTTCGTGTGTGTGTGTGTGTGTGTGTTTTTTTTTTTTTTTAGTGTGGATTTAAAAACCAAGATCTAGGCACTAGAAGAGCTCATTGTTATAAAAGTGTTACTGTTTTTATACCCTCTTAGTGGACCAAGCTAGGAAATGTGTGTATACATACACAAACTAAATTTATTTCAACACTTCCAACTTTAATTCAATAGCACAGGGTTCATTCTAACCTTCCTCTTTTCACAGTTGTAACTTCCTTCTTCAACAGTAAGAAACTTGGCATACGTATTCAATCCTGGAATACACAGAAAGGGAAGTTTCAAAATTTCTAGCCCATACCATTGCAAAAAACAAACCAGGTCTCAGTATTAAACAGAACTCCATATTTCTGTTTTTGTTTGACTGAAGAATGTGTACACAAAATTCTGTGTTCAAAAGCAATCTGAATTTTTTTCCTTCTTCCGTGTGATTTTGTTTTTCATTTTAAAAACACTTGGTTTCATTTATTTCTTTGTTTTCCATTGTAAGTGTCACCTCTCTTTTTGGTTTTTTTGTTTTTGTTTTTAGTATGTAAAACAGTAGCATGATTCCAAAACTCAGAGCTGTGACAACAGATGTACTCAGCAAAGCATCCCTCCCCTTTCCCATTCTCTGTACCTTAATTCCATCCCTACATTGTTTCCACCCCATTCCTCCCACCCAGTGTGGGTCATCAGTCTCATTAATTTCTGCTCTCACTGTTCTATGCTTCTTTGCACAAATGAACAGAAACATGCATATTTTCTTATTTTCATTCTTTCTTACACAAAAGGTAGTATTACTGTAGACACCCTTTTACATGTTTCTTTTTTCATTTAACAAAACATTCTGGAAATTATTCTGTATCTGTTCCTCTCGATTCTTGCTTACAGTTCCCTAGTATCTGTGTGTGTCAGTCACTGTCCTATGCATTCAGGTTGCTTCCAATATTTTGCAGTGTCAAGCATTGCAGCATGAAAAAATTTGTCCATATTTTCATATTGTCAGACACATATTTCTATAAGTGAGACAAATGAAATCAGGAGATAAACACATATGCAGTTTCGATAGATATCACTAAGTTCTCCTCCATAGGGTGGTGCCAATTTGCATTCCCATCAGCAGTGTATAAGACTATCTGTTTCCCCACAGTCTCACCAATGGAAATGTTTCATGATTTTTAGTTTTTAACCAGTTTGATGAGTGAGAAATGGTATCTCAGAGTAGATTTGCTTTGCATTTTCTGTTATTATGAGTAAAATTGAACATCTTTTCATATGTTTAAGGGCATTTTAATATTTCTGTGAATTGTCTTTTAGGTCTTTTGCTCATATTTCAAGCAGGCTTTGGTCTTATTTCCTTCAATTCTTTTTCAGAAAAAAATGTATATACTTATTTAAAGGATGCTAATAATAACTATCATTTAAAGCAATAATACTTCTATAATTCATTTTCATTTCATTTTAGATGAAAGTATATATAAAATTTCAAATTTAGTTAATTGTTCTTATAAAATTAAAATAGCAATTAAATCTATCAAAAATTTCATTCTCTTTTTACTTTTATTTTTTTTAACTTTTGGCCATGCCCTGCAGTTTGAAGGATCTTATTTCCCCAACCAGGGATCAAACCTGCACCCTTGGCAGTGAAAGTGAAGAGTCCTAACCGTTGGACCACAGAGAATTCCCTCAAATATTTCATTATTAAAAAACAAGTTTAAGATGGCTGGGGGAAAATGGTTGGAAAGGAGTGACCACTGAAAAACTCATTCAGTGCAGTTCTTGAGCACAAACTAGTCATCCCTTCAAATAACAGCATATATATACATGTATATATCTATACATTAGAGAGAAAGAAATGCCAAAAAACAAAAGAAAACACATACATACACACACACTGCTTTAAGAGCAATTTTATTTTCTTCATTTAGATTATAAAAGGCTTCAAAAGAAAACATAAATTTAACCAATTTTGTTGGTTAACATCTTTTATGTCTTCTTTAAAACTTGACTGACTAAATTATCCCAATAATGTGAATGTCCTATTGTCAATCTTGGACAGGCTATGGTTTTTAAACATTTTGATACTTTGGCAAAGAATAGTACAAATGATTTAATACAAGGACTTGCACATGGCTGCTAAATCAACTGGAAAAATTTTTTTAATTTATTTACTTTTTAATTGAAAGATAATTGCTTTACATGATAACATGATTTTTGCTTATTTTTTTAAAGAATTATGTTTGGCACCCACAGGTAAAACTATGACTACCTCAATAATGTACTGTAGTTGCTTGGTATTAATTTCATTTACATGTGGTACTTCAATACCACTAGATGCTCTGACATTTAATTTAAAACTCTGATTTATCTGTCACAACTAAAATTCAGAGATGATTTGCTGAAGCTGCTCATTTATGCCTATATATTTTTTTTAAGACAGCAAATAATTTTCATTCTTCTTCAATAAGTTTAACTACCTTCACTTTGTGATTGTTACAGGGAAGACTATTTTGAGATTTCTGAAAACAACTGCAGATTTGTTAAGGAGTGGCAGCAAACATGCCAAGTATATGCCATCTTGCTGGAGACTAAAAAGGCTAATGTTTCAGTTTCAATCTTACCATCTCTACATTGATTTCTTATATCTGCCTTCTAATTGTGTATCCTGTTATCTTATTTAAATCTTTTACTAAATGAGTTGGTTTTATTTATTATCTAGGGGTTTTCAGGAATACTATCATATCTAAAAATAAAATTAGTTTTACTTTTTTTCTCAATTTTTATACCTTTAATTGATTTCTCTTGTCTTATTGCAAAGGTTTATGCCTTTGGTGTTAGCCAATGTTAATAGTAATGAGGAAAATGATCTTCTTTGCCTGTTCCTGAACTTAGTGGAAGTGTCTTTGGTGTTTCTGCCTTAAGTAAGATGCTGACTTTAGAATTAAGGTACATACAAGTTATCATGTTAAGAAAGCATTAGAATCAGATCAAGATGGTAGAGTAGGAAGACATGGAGCTTACCTTCCCCCACAATACATCAAAAATACATCCTCACATGAAACAAATCTGTTAGAGAACTAACCAGAAACTGGCAGAACTCCTATACAACCAAAGCTGCAAGAAAGGTTTCCATGTAACCAGGTAGGACAGGAAAAAGGCATAAGGTTGGGACCTCCAACTCTGAGAGAAATTAAAAGAAGGTCCACACAGGTGGACCCTCACCCTGGAATCAGGGCACGCCAGTCCTGGTGTCGTATACAAAGGAGGCAAGCCCCCTTGGTTGTTGGGAGAACCATTGGGACAGATGGAAGGGTGGAGAATCCTATACTCTACCCACAAAGAGTGCGCAGATGCTGGCTTGCTAACAAACAAAGCAGAGAGAGTTTTACACTGGCAGCTGCCTTGCCACACTCCCCAATCTGAGTAGGGCAAAAACCCAGGCCCTACTCACTCCACACCACAGTTAGGTGCAAGATCTTGGCAGACTTGGCCCTGGGGAAATATTTGGTCTAGTACACAGAGACCACCCCCAAGGGCCCTGGGATGCAGCCCAGGCAGGAAAGCAGTAGCCATTGTCAGTGCTCACTCAAGCAGTGCTGGGAACAAGCACACTAGGTCCCTGTTCCTAACCCTGTTCCCAGCTAAACAAACAGCCTGCCCATGCCATGCCACAGCTTGGCACTGGACCTGGGCAGACAGATCCTGGAAGAAGAATATCACAGAGCCAGCCCAGATCTCTTGTAGCAAGACAACAATGCAAATTCCTACAGCCACAGTGCCCCAACCTAGCCTCAGCCCCAGCCTAACGAGTACTCTGACCCTACCCACTCCATGCCACAGCCTTCCACTAGATCTGGGATGATACAACAGGTGAAGAGACTCAAACTTGAGCTGTGTCTGAGCAGAGCTTCAGACACCTACACAAGTAACACACCAGTTCTCTCTGAGCACGTGAGCCTCATGTCTTTAATACTCCTCTCTTTGGGGGCAGAGCATGCCCTCAAGGAGAATGGAACCTTATTGAGTCCAATCCTCAGGGCTTCTCCTTCAACAACTGGGGAGTAGACTACACCGTTTTCAGTATAGCAGCAGCTATGGAGCAGAGAAGTCCTGCCTCACACTCTTTACAGGCTTTAGACCCTCCAACGCCAACCACAGCCCCTATCAGGGTGATGGTGGCCAGCCGCCCTGAGAAAAGATGTGGCTGGTGTCCATATCAAAACCAGCCCTGGCACCAAAGACACTGGAAGCACGCAGCCTACGTAGGGATGCTCCCACATAAAAACAGTCTTCAACACCACAATAGACGATCCAGCAAGATTATCATTTAGAATGGGCAAGAGAAAGAATTTCTCAGACAAGCAAAAAGTAATTTAGCAATACTAAACCTACCCTAAAAGAAATACTGAAAGATCTTCTCTAAATGAAAATGCTGCAAGAATCTGTATGAAAGGGAAGGCAAATATATAAAAGATTTGAAGATTCTTGACGTAAACAAGTCAGTACATAGTTCAAAAAATAATCAAAAAATTGTAAAAGTGATTATAACTATAATGAACAGTAAAAATATAAACTTGAAGATATAAAATAAGACATCAAAATTACAAAATGTGGGGAGGGAAATAAAAAGGTAGATTTTTTAGAATGTGTTTGAACTTAAACAACTATCAGTTTAAAGCAAGTAGATAGTTACAGGTCAACATATTTGAAGTCCATGGTAGCCACAAATAAAAAACATACAAAAGATTCACAAGAACCAAAAAGAAAAGAACTCAAGCATATTACAGAAGAAAATCATCAAACCACAAAAGGAAAAACAAAATGAAAAAATTAACAAAGAACTAAAAAACAATGGAAAATAAGGATTAAAATGGCAAGTAGTACATACTTATCAATTACTTTTAAGTGTCAATTATCTAAACTTTCTGATCAAAAGACAGTGATTGACTGAATACAAAAAAAAATTAGATCAAGAACTTACAATATTCTGCTTACTCGAGACTCATTTCATGGCAAAATACACATACAGACTGAAAGTTAAAGGATGGAAAAGTATGTCATGCAAATGGAAATGATAAGAATGTAAGGATAGCATTACCCATATGAGACAAAATCATCTTCAAAGCAAAGGCCACAAAGAAAGGATCATGTATATAAGGATAAAGGGGTCAACACAAGAGGATATTACACTGGTTAACATACATACCCAACATATGAGCACCTAAATATATAAAACAACACTAACAGACATGAATGGAGAAACTGATACTAAATCGATAATAGTAGGAGACTTTAGATAGATCATCAAAACAGAATATCGATAAGACAACAAAGGCCCTAAATGATGCAATGGACTAGCTGGACTTAATTGTTATGTACAGGACACTATAACCAAAACCAAAAGCATAGGGCACATCCTTTTCAAGTGCATATCAAACATTCTCTAGGATAGATCATCACATACTAAGTCACAAAACAAGTATCAATACATTTAAGAGGATAGAAATCATTTCAAGCATATTTTCTGACCACAGTGGTTTGAAACAGGAAACCAACCACAGGGGGGAAAATGGGGAAAGAATGAACACATGAAGACTGAATAACACATTACTAAAAAACCAATGGGTCAACGATAAAATCAAAGACGAAATAAAAATACCTCAAAGACAAAATTGAAAACACAAACTTACAAAATATATGGGATATAGCAAAAGCAGTTCTAAGAGGTAAGGTCATAGCAATACAGGCCTTTCTCAAGAAATGAGAAAAATCTCAAATAAACAACCTAACTTACCACTTAAAGAATTAGAAAAAAAAAAGAAGCAAAAAGTCCAAAGCCAGAGAAAGAAGGAAATCAGCAAGATCAGAGAGGAAATAATTAAAATAGAGATTAAAAAAAAATAGAAAAGATCAATAAAACCAACAGCTGATTTTTTAAAAAGATAAAATTGACAAATCTCTAATCAGACTCACCAAGAAGAAAAGAGAGGACTCATATAAACAAATTAAGAAATTAGAGATTTTCCTGGCAGGCCAGTGGTTATGATTCCTCACTCTCAATGCAAGGGACATGAGTTTGATCCCTGGTCAAGGAACTAAGATCTCATATGCCTCATTATGCAACCAAAACAGAAATGAAAGAAGAGAGATAAAAACTGATACCAGAGAATTTTAAAAAAACAGACAAAAGAATATAATGAACAGCAGCTGCTGCTGCTGCTGCTAAGTCGCATCAGTTGTGTCCGACTCTGTGTGACCTCATAGACGTCAGCCCACCAGGCTCCCCCGTCCCTGGATTCTCCAGGCAAGAACACTGGAGTGGGTTCCCATTTCCTTCTCCAAGGCATGAGAGTGAAAAGTGAAAGTGAAGTCTCTCAGTCATGTCCGATTCTTAGCAACTCCATGGACTGCAGCCTACCAGGCTCCTCCACCCATGGGATTTTCCAGCAGCTACTTGTCAACAAATTGGACAACCTAGAAGAAATAGACAAGTTTCTAGAAACATATAACCTGCCAAAAGTGAGTTAAGAAGAAACGGATAATTTGAACAGACCAATTACTAGAAGTGAAATAGGAACTGTAATTTAAAAAAAGAAAGAAAGAAAAATAAACAAACAAAAACAGCAAACAGAATTCCAGGACCAGACAGTTTCGCTGGGGAAATTCTACCAAACATATAAAGAAAAACTTACAGCTATCCTTCTCCAACTATTCTCAGAAATTGAAGTGAAAACACTCTCAAATTCATTTTATGGAAGTCACCATTACCCTGATACTAAAATCAGACAAAGACATTACCCTAAAAAAGAAATCACAGGTCAATATCTTTGATGAACGTAGATACAAAAATCTTCAACAAAATATTAGCAAACCAAATCCAACAATGCAAAAAAGGACCATTTACCATGATCCAGTTGAATTCAGTACAAGGTCACAACGATAGCTCAGTATACACAAATCACTGTGATATCCCATATTAACAAAAGGAAAGACAAAAACCACATGATCATTCAATAGATACAGAAAAAGCATTTGACAAAATTCCGTATATGTTCATGATAAAAACTCTCACCAAAGAGGGTTTGGGAGAATATATCTCAAATAAACAAAGTTCATTTGCAACATAATAGTGAAAAGCTGAAAGACTTCCTGCTAAAGTCAGGAACAAAACAATAATTTCTCTCTCCCCACTTTATTTTAATACAGAATTGGAAATCCTGGCCACAGCAATCAGACAAGAAAAGGGAATAAAATACACCCAAATTGGACAGAAAGGGGTAAAATTGTCACTATTTGCAGATAATATAATATATTACATCAGTTCAGTTCAGTTGCTCAGTCGTGTCCGACTCTTTGCAACCCCATGAATCGCAGCACACCAGGCCTCCCTATCCATCACCAACTCCCGTAGTTCACTCAAAGTCTCTACACAAAAACCATTAGAACTAATAAATGATTTCAGCAAGGTAACAGGATAGCTGATTAATATACAGACATCTATTTCATTTCTATTCACTAATAGCAAAATACCAGAAAAAAGTANCCCGTAGTTCACTCAAAGTCTCTACACAAAAACCATTAGAACTAATAAATGATTTCAGCAAGGTAACAGGATAGCTGATTAATATACAGACATCTATTTCATTTCTATTCACTAATAGCAAAATACCAGAAAAAAGTAAAAAAGCAATCCCATTTAAAACTGCATCTAAAAAAATACCTTATTGGAATAAGCTTATCCAAGGAGATGAAAGACCTATATTTTGAAAACTATAAAACATTGATAAAGAAAACTAAGATGATTCAAAGAAAAGGAAATATATTCCATACTCTTGGATTAGAGGAATTAATATTGTTAAAATGGCCATACTACCCAAAGCAATCTACAGATTTAATACAATCTTCACCCATGACATTTTCCAAAGAACTAGAACAAAATAATCTTAAAATTTATATGGAACCACAGAAGAAAAGAATGGCCAAAGAAATCCTGAGAAAAAAAAACAAAGCTGAAGGTATAACCCTTCCAGACTTCAGACTATACTACAAATATACAACAATCAAAACAGCATATGTTGGTGCAAAAGCAGATACATAAATCAATGGATCAGAATACAGAGCTCGTGAATAAACCCATATGCCCATGGTCAATCAATCTACATATAAAATAGTGAAAATAGAACATTTCTGATCACTATATAAAAAATTAAACTGAAAATGATTTAAAGACCTAAATGTAAGACATACCATAACATTTCTTGAAGAAAACATAGGCGAAAACACTCTCTGACATAAGTTGTTTCTTAGATCAACCATTCTTAGCAATGGTTTCTTAGATCAGTCTCCCAAGGAAAAAGAAATAAAAGCAAAAATAAACAAATGGTACTAATCAAATTTAAAAGCTTTTGCACAGCAAAAGAAGCCATCAACAAAACAAAAAGACAGGGACTTCCTGGCAGTCCAGTGATTAAGACTTCACTTTCCAGGGCAGGGGGCGCAGGTTCAATCCCTGGTTGAGGAGCTAAGATCCCACATGCCTTGTGGCCAAAAAAACCAAAGCATAAAATAGAAGCAATATTGCAACAAATTCAACAAAGACCTTAAAAATAGTCCACATTAAAAAAAAAAGATAAAAAATATAAGAAAAAATGAAAAGACAAACTACAGAATGGGAGAAAATATTTGCAAACAACGCAACCAGCAAAGCGTTAATATAAAAAATATAGGAACAACTCATACAACTCGTTGTTGAGAAAACAAACAACTCAATCAAAAAAACAGGCAGAAGACCTAAACAGACACTTTTCCAAAGAAGACAAACAGATGGCTAACAGGCAGATGAAAAGATGCTCAAAAAGTCTAATAACTAGAGAAATGAAAATTAAAATCACAATAAGATATCACCTCACACTGGTCAACATGACTGTATCAAAAAGTCTACAAAGAATAAATGCTTGAGAAGGTGCAGAGAAAAGGGAACTCTCCTACACCACAAAGGGAACGTAAAGTGGCACAGTCACAATGGAAAACAGTATGAAGTTTCCTTAAAAAACCCAAAATGGGCTTCCCTGGTGGTCCAGGTCCTCAAAATCTTTCAGGTAGCTACAAAGTCAAAACTAGTTCCATAACAGTACAAATATGTTATTTGCCTCTTTCACTCTGATTATCTTACTAGAGTGTGGAGTTTTCTAGATGCTACAGGATGTGCTATTGCAACAAATTGAATGCAGGTATACGTATAAGAGAATCAGTTGTCTTCTCTTAAGCCAGACATTAAAGAGATTTTTTTAATGTAAAAATAATGTCGCTTTTCTCATGAACTTTTTGTTTTGAGAAATATAGTTGTTTTCATAAAAATATTAAATTGTTGCTTTTAAATTAATTTCTAAAATATTTTTAATTCTCAGCTTTAATATCAAATATAGTAAATAGTGGTAGATATAACCCACAAGTACAAAAGGTCTTCAAGGCACTCAAATGTTAAAAGTGTAAAAAGTCCTGAGACCAAAAAATCTGAGAACAGATACTTGAATGTGGGTGGGTGTGTTTGATGGTAGTTTTTATTCTGCAGTTTTTTTGGTTCTGTTTTGCGTTGCATGGCTCAACATTTTTCTCTTTTGATTATTTTCCTCTTTATCATCTAAACTCCAAAGGGTGCCTTCTCCCTTTCTTTTTTGCATTCTATTCCCCTGGAAGAATTGCTTTTCTGAGATTGCCTCCCTAGTCCTGAAATGCCTTTTTATATCCCTTCTCATGGTTGGTGCTCTGATCCACCAGGATTCTTTTTCAGTATTTTTTCCCATAGTAACAATTTTAGATCAATCTTTGACTTGCTGTTAGCTGGCCCCTCTTCTCTTCTGCAGTTTTTCCTGGGCTGCCCTTGCTCTCCACAAAGATTTGCAATAGAATCATGAAAGACCTCACCGGGACTCAGTTTTACTTTTCTACTTACAGGTAATTTGAAGTTTGGGCATTTTCTGTCATCTAGCTATGCTAAAAGTGTAGGTTTTGTCTTTTTGTTGTTGTTGTTCTATATCTGGAGTCAAGAAACTTTTTCTTAAAGTTCCAGATAATAAATATTTTAAGCTTGCAAGCTATACTATCTCTATAACAGCTGCAGCCCTGCCATTGTAGCGTGATGGCAGCCATAAAGACAATGCCTAAATGAAAGGGTGCAACTGTGTTCCAGTAAATATTTGTTTACAAAGACAGTTGTCCATCCCTTAGGATATCATGTGCTGACTCCTCTTCTATACTGCTATTTGGAATGAAAAAGATTCATACTTAGACAGCAACTAATCCTTTGCAGGGCTTCCTCGGTGGCTCAGCAGTATAGAATCTGCCTGCAATGTAGGAGACACAGGAGAGGAGGGTTTAATCCCTGGGTCAGATAAATCCCCTGGAAGAGGGCATGGCTACTCACTCCAGTATTCTTACCTGAATCATCTCATGGAGAAAGGAGTCTAGCGGGCTACAGTCCATAGAGGGGCAAAGAGTTGGGCATGACTGAAGTGACTGAGCGTGTGTGCATGTATGCATTATCCTTTGCAACCCAGGTGCTCACCCTGATTCATAGGGGTTCTTCATATATGCAAAATAAAATATGAGTCTCTTTGTGGTGGACACAGAGATGCACTACCTAGATGCCCCTTCAGACAGAACTTGTTTTCCAGCTACAGGGAGCGTATTAAGCAGACAACTTCCAGCTGTCAGCTGTTTCAAGATCTGCCACATCTGCAAGTGACTGCCTGCCGAGATAAACAGTGTGATCTGTCTCTGGTGACTGAGGCAGGCTGTGGGGTCTAAAGACCCAACTATTTTGACATAATATTGAACACTTTGACATGCAATATTTGCTCCAGAGTTCCCTGACACCTTTGTAGGACCTGTATCATAGTTTAAGTTCTTCCTCTGCCCAATCTTGCCTCATCTCACTTCCTTTCACAAGTGTTGATCTCTAAAAAATTTCTTGTACCTCAAATTCTATTTCAACATCTGCTCCTGGAAAACTCAGTCTGTGACATCCTTGTTGGTTACATGGATTGCAAATATCTTCCTGAGTGACTTATGATTGGTTATGCTACATTTTCCCCCAATAAAGTCCCAATTTATTTCTATCACCTATTTACCTTGAGCTGTTCTCTCTCCTTCCTCAAAGGTTTAACACCTGGCTTGCTGTCTCTCTCTGCAATGCTGCTACTGTGATAATCCTGATAATTTCAATATGAACAAGATGGTCCTTCTAATGCCTTAACCTCTCAGTTCCTTTGCATCCTTTCTCCCTGTGGTCTTTTTACTCACCTGCCTCTACCTCAACGATTCATTCCCACTGTCACACCCTAGATCTTGTCATTACAAATGACTGCAACTCCTCTATAATCCCTATTTCATACTCCCCTCTCATATCTGCTAATGCTTCAATTTCAGTTATCCTTCATCTTACCATTACTTATAATCCATTAATCTTACCACTTTTTCACCATCCTAGGTCCTCTCAAATCATTCCTTCTGTTATGGAGTAATTGCATTTCTCCAAAATCATAAGTTAGTGATTCCCTGGTGGTCCAGTGATTAAGATAGAATGCTTTCACTGATGTAAGCCAAGGTGTGATCCCCAGCTGGGGAACTGAGATCCCACAAGCCACCTGGTGTGGCAAAAAAGAAAAAAAAACCCACCAAAAAACAAAATTAAAATGTTTAAGCCCCAACCTCCAATGTGATTGAATTTGTTGATAGGGTCTTTAAGGAGATAATAAAGATTAAATGAGATCATAAGCCAATAAGGACTTCCTTTCCAAAATATACAAATAGCTCTTATATCTCAAAAACAACAAAAAAACAAACCCAATCAAAAAATGGGCAGAAGACCTAAATAAATATTTCTCCAAAGAAGACACACAGATGGTTAATATGCACATGAAAAGAAACTAAACATCACTAATTATTAGAGAGACATAAATCAAAACTACCATGATGTATACCACCTCACACTGGTCAGAATGGCCATCATTAATGAGTCTACAAATAACAAATGCAGAAGAGAGTGTGGAGGAAAAGGAACCCTCCTACACTGTTGGTAGGAATGTAAGTAGGTGCTGCTACTGTGGAGAATAGTATGGAGGTTCCTCAAAAAACTAGAGTTGTCATATGATCCAGCAATCCCACTCCTGGGCATCTGAACAAAACTATAACTAAAAAATATTTTTGCACATCGATGTTCATAGCAGCATTATTTACAATAACAAAGACATGGAAGGGCTTCCCTTATGGCTCAGCTGGTAATCTCACACTCTAGTAAAGTAATGCTCAAAATTCTCCAAGCCAGGCTTCAACAGAACCATGAACTTCCAGATGTTCAAGCTGGATTTAGAAAAGGTAGAGGAACCAGAGATCAAATTGCCAANAAACTATTACATAGAATGGATAGATAATAAAGTCCTACTATATAGCATAGGTGAGTCTGAGTGAACTCCGGGAGTTGGTGATGGACAGGGAGGCCTGGCGTGCTGCGATTCATGGGGTCGCAAAGAGTCGGACACGACTGAGTGACTGAACTGAACTGAACTGATATAGCACAGGGAACTATATTCACTACCATTATTATTCAACAATGGAAAAGAATATGAAAAAGAATATATATATATACATAAATATATATCGAAGAAATTAGCACATTGTAAATCAAAGATACTTCAATAAAATAAAGTAAAAAACTTTAGCTGCACTGGGTCTTTACTGTAGATCATGGCCTTCTCTTGTTGCAATGCAAGGGCTTAGTTGCCCGGTGGCATGCAAAATTCTAGTTCCCTGATGAGGGATCAAACCCAGGTCCCCTGCATTGGAAGGCAGACTCTTAGCCACTGGACCACCAAGGAAGCCCCTAAAATAAAATTTAAAAAAACAAACAGCAACACCAACTTCCCATAAACATGAGTGACTCATCCTCCACCACAAAGACATGTGTAAATATTTAGGTTTTTTTCCTGCCCAGGCAGAGAAATGACGTTTATTCGATTATGAACTTGGTAATTCATGTGTGTTTAGAACAAAGAGAAATTAGTGAAGGCTAACAGAGTCACCATTCATCAAAGGCTCATAAAGATCTTCACTCTCAGGTTTAGGGAACATTATCTCTCAACGGTGATCAGGGTCCTCAGACTGCAGGTCAAATAGTAAAGGAAATGTGTAAAGCCTATCAACACTAATGCTTTCACTATTATATCACCCACAATTAGTTCAGAATGGTAGAAAGCCAAAAGGAGATTTTAAAAAGTAAATTGCCAAAGAAGTACAGACCCAAATGATTAGCTGTCCTGCCCATAATTTCCAAGACTATGAGATTTATAGCCAACAGAAGGACTGGGTAGACTCAGGAAATTCCTGTCCATTCTCTCAGAAAATATTCAAGTGTTAAATAGTAGTTAGCTACTTAATTACAAAACATATTGAAATGTTTTGAAGCTTTCTAACCACAGCAACAAGAAGATTAAACAACCACCCTGCTAAAACTGAGCTACTAACTGAAGATTGAACATATGTTAAGATTAATCAGAAGAAAGAAGCATCACTTGAGCTTCCGTGGAGAGGCGCATGCCAGCTTATACTTACTACCTGCGTCCCTGTTTTGCTTCAGCTCAAGAAAATGTGTGCCCCGAGGGCATGGTAGCTTCTTGTACCAATTTCATTGACTTTTAACCTTAAGAATAATTTGGTGGATGTTTTATATTGGCTCATTAGCTGCCCTCTGGATGCTTAGCGATAATTAATCAATCACAAGAGGCTGGAAGTGGGCCCGTCTGTGAACAACATAAGAGGGTGCAACTTTAAAGAGAAGAACTCTGTCACTAACCTCTCTTCTACAAGGAAAAAACTTAGGAAAATTACCTAGCTTCTTCTATTAAACCAAAAAAAAAAAAGAAGCCTTACTCTTACTTCAAAATTTAAAGACACAGTGGGTGTGCCAAATCCCTCTCCTCTGGCAAACAGACTGAATGGTGAGGTGGGCTCCACCATGCAGTCGCCAAGGCAGTGGTCCCATGTCTCTTTCAAATGTGTCGGTTCGGCCTGGGGTCTTGCCTTCTAGGTACAGAAAACCTGCCATTCCAAAGTGAAAAGTATCTTCTACTCTGGAGAGAAAAGAAACACATAAACTTTTGGAAAAAAAAAAATCCAGAATGATTGATTTATTTGTCTGATTACTATTGTATAACTTTTGAGTATCAAAAATCCAGGCATAAAAATACAACTCTCCTCCTAAACTATTCCTTCTGTTCATGGAGAAAATTTATATCTTGAAGTGGTTGGATCAGTTCTCCTGGGACACCCACAATGCCCGTGTTTCTCCTCTAGGAAGACTTTTGAAGTCTGAGGATGCAAAAAAAAAAAAAAAACTTGCTCTGGAATAGGACTAATAAAACTCTCCAAATGTACCCTGTGCCCAGGGTAATTTCCAATACTCCCATAATCTTTCTACAAACAGCCATCACCACTAAAAGGTTTAAATGTTTCATTCAAAATGGATTCATTCCTGTGACCCGGAGCCAGTGTAAATTGTAATATATGTTGTATTAATCCTTATGTTATTTCCTTGAATTCAATACATCTCTGCATCTTAACCTTCTGCTATCCAGTTGTTCAACTGCCCAATTAGATTGCTGGTGATCATTTCTTAGGACTTGTTCCACCTGTGGTACCTGAGCTTACTATTGGCTCAGGAATTTGTCTGGTCTATGTGATTATGGGAATATTATCCTAGTTATTCTTTACTTCCAGTCTTTGCCCTAAGCACAATTATAAGATCTCAGAGAAATAACTGAAACAGAAAGATTTGGGTATGAACTTCCCCAATATATGGTGTTGCCAGGTCCATTAACAAAAATAATCTAACATTTTAGAATAAGTTAGTAATGATACATATCCTAAAACACTAGAAGATACTGCAACAAAAAGACTTCTCCACCAGCAATATGGCTCACTAGAAAAAGCCCTCCTGCTTAAAAATATATTGATACTGGATAAATTTCAACAAATATGTATTCATACACTTTGTTCAGACTTCAAAACACTAGGGAAAATCTCCAGGGGCCTAAAATGAATACAACTTTCTGGAATTAATGACATGCTAACATGAACACTAAGCTGTCATCAGGGGGAAGTGCCAACACCAGAAACCTAGAACTCTGGAGGTAAATAGACATTATGAGAAATGGAAGGTAAGTATTGGGCCTACACAAGGAATAACAAGAAAAACCTGCCTGTCTTTGATGCAACTTGAATGCAAATAATAATAATAGATTCACCAGACTCATGAGAGGGCAAGTTAATCTTAATTTATCTCTTAATTTTACGGATTGTTTAACCAAAGATAGCCAAGCAATAAAAAAGGAGGTCTGCCACATGAGGAAGTAAACCACTGTGAGGCGGAATCAATAACAACAAGATTTAGTTCAACATTTAAAAAGCAATCAATGTGATTCACTATAGATGAAAGAAGAAAATGTAAGATCTATAAGATCATCTCATAAAAAGTAGCAAAAAGCATTTGATTAAAATTAGAGATATTTTTGAAGAAAATGGAAACAGTGAGAGGAGGCATGCTTTACTAGATAATAAAATGTATTATGAAATATGATAATTGAGACATGGAGGTATATGTTGTAAGAGTTTTATAGTTTTTACATTTAAGAATATAGTCCATTTTGAGTTAATTTTGTGTATAATGTGTGAAAAAGGGCTTCCTTGGTGGTTCAACTGGTAAAGAATCCACCTGCAATGTGGGAGACCTGGGTTTGATCCCTGGGAAAAAAAGTTCAACTTCATTCTCTTGTTTATATTCAGTTTTCCTAGTACCATTTGTTAAGATCTTTCCTGCACCAAATTTTCTTGACATTTTATCAAAATTCAGTTGTATGTAAATGTAAGAGATTTCTCCTGAGATCTCAGCTCTTCCAATGATCTATATGTCTATCCTTACTCCTGCATCATACTATCTTGATTATTGCCATTTTCTACTAAGTTTTGAAATTGCAACATATGAATCTTGGCTCTGTCCTGTTCTTTCAAGATTGTTTTTGTTAGTCTGGATTCCTTAAATTTCCATATGTAGATTAAGATCAGCTTGTCAGTTTCTGTAAAGAAGCTAGCTGAGATTTTGGCAGGAATTATATTGAATGTATAATCAGTTTGGGTAGTCTTGCTATCTTAACAGTATTAAGTTTATTGAACCACAACTATTGAGCATGTACTCTGGAGATCAGGAGCCACGATACTGAGCACATGCATCCTAGAGCCCATGCTTCCCAGCAGGAGAGGCCACCGCAATGAGCCACCTATGCACTGCAACTAGAGAGTAGCTCCTACTCACTGCAACTAGATAAAAGCCCTTGCAACAAACAAGACCCAGCACAGCCAAAAATAAATAAATAAAATTATTTTTAAAATTGATCAACTTCATTAGTAATCAGTAAGATGTAAACCAAAAGCATAGTGAGGGGCTTCTCTGGTGGCTCAGAGGTGAAGAATCTGCCTGCTAATGCAGGAGACACGGATTGATCCCTGGTCGGGGAAGACACCACATGCTGTAGAGTGGCTAAGCCCATGTGCCACAACTACTGAGCCTGTGCTCTAGAGCAGGAGGAACTGTAAGTACTGAGTCCACATGCTGCAACTATTGAAGCCCAGCCCTGCATCAAGAGAAGCCACTGCAATGAGAAGCCACACACAGCAACTGGAGAGTAGTGTCCACTCTGCAACTAGAGAAAAGTCACATGCAAGAGATTTTATTGGGAAAGGGAACCTGGGTGGAGAGCAGTAGGGTAAGAGAACTGCTCTGCGCAGTATCGGGTTTTATGGTGATGGGACTAATTTTCCGGGTGGTCTTTGGCCAATCATTCTAATTCAGAGTTTTTCCTGGTGGTGCAAGGATCACTCAGCCAAGATGAATGCTAGCGAGAGGGATTCTGGGAAGTGGGCGGACACGTGGTGTCTCCTTTCAACCTTTCCCGAACTCTTCCGGTTGGTGGTGGCTTATTAGTTCCACATTCCTTATCAGGATCTCCTGTCATAAAACAACTCATGCAAATAGTTATTATGGTGCCTGGCCAAGGTGGGCGGTTTCAATCAGTGTGCTTCCCCTAACACATGCAGTAATGAAGGCCCAACACAGCTGCACCCCCCAAAAAAATTGTTTTTTAATTCATAATAAAATAGTGTAAAATGTATCAGTTTTAAGGATCTCCGTTAATATGGACCTAGAACAAGATATAATTCTTGGAGGTGATTGTTAAATCAATGATGCTCACCCAAATGTTGCATAGAAGACAAAGTGACTTGGGCCAAGGTCTCTACATCCCTGATCTCAATGATAATATATCCCTACCTGAGAAATCTTTATTAGATCCTGATTTAAATAAACATTTTTACAAGTCAAATGTATATACAACAAGAACAGTAGCAAATTCAACCATGTTTTTTTTTTTTTTNTGGAATAGGACTAATAAAACTCTCCAAATGTACCCTGTGCCCAGGGTAATTTCCAATACTCCCATAATCTTTCTACAAACAGCCATCACCACTAAAAGGTTTAAATGTTTCATTCAAAATGGATTCATTCCTGTGACCCAGAGCCAGTGTAAATTGTAATATATGTTGTATTAATCCTTATGTTATTTCCTTGAATTCAATACATCTCTGCATCTTAACCTTCTGCTATCCAGTTGTTCAACTGCCCAATTAGATTGCTGGTGATCATTTCTTAGGACTTGTTCCACCTGTGGTACCTGAGCTTACTATTGGCTCAGGAATTTGTCTGGTCTATGTGATTATGGGAATATTATCCTAGTTATTCTTTACTTCCAGTCTTTGCCCTAAGCACAATTATAAGATCTCAGAGAAATAACTGAAACAGAAAGATTTGGGTATGAACTTCCCCAATATATGGTGTTGCCAGGTCCATTAACAAAAATAATCTAACATTTTAGAATAAGTTAGTAATGATACATATCCTAAAACACTAGAAGATACTGCAACAAAAAGACTTCTCCACCAGCAATATGGCTCACTAGAAAAAGCCCTCCTGCTTAAAAATATATTGATACTGGATAAATTTCAACAAATATGTATTCATACACTTTGTTCAGACTTCAAAACACTAGGGAAAATCTCCAGGGGCCTAAAATGAATACAACTTTCTGGAATTAATGACATGCTAACATGAACACTAAGCTGTCATCAGGGGGAAGTGCCAACACCAGAAACCTAGAACTCTGGAGGTAAATAGACATTATGGGAAATGGAAGGTAAGTATTGGGCCTACACAAGGAATAACAAGAAAAACCTGCCTGTCTTTGATGCAACTTGAATGCAAATAATAATAATAGATTCACCAGAGAAATTTAAACTATGAACTTGCCCTCTCATGAGTCTGGGGTTCAATTTTATATAATCTTAATTTTACGGATTGTTTAACCAAAGATAGCCAAGCAATAAAAAAGGAGGTCTGCCACATGAGGAAGTAAACCACTGTGAGGCAGAATCAATAACAACAAGATTTAGTTCAACATTTAAAAAGCAATCAATGTGATTCACTATAGATGAAAGAAGAAAATGTAAGATCTATAAGATCATCTCATAAAAAGTAGCAAAAAGCATTTGATTAAAATTAGAGATATATTTGAAGAAAATGAAAACAGTGAGAGGAGGCATGCTTTACTAGATAATAAAATTTATTATGAAATATGATAATTGAGACATGGAGGTATATGTTGTAAGAGTTTTATAGTTTCTACATTTAAGAATATAGTCCATTTTGAGTTAATTTTGTGTATAATGTGTGAAAAAGGGCTTCCTTGGTGGTTCAACTGGTAAAGAATCCACCTGCAATGTGGGAGACCTGGGTTTGATCCCTGGGAAAAAAAGTTCAACTTCATTCTCTTGTTTATATTCAGTTTTCCTAGTACCATTTGTTAAGATCTTTCCTGCACCAAATTTTCTTGACATTTTATCAAAATTCAGTTGTATGTAAATGTAAGAGATTTCTCCTGAGATCTCAGCTCTTCCAATGATCTATATGTCTATCCTTACTCCTGCATCATACTATCTTGATTATTGCCATTTTCTACTAAGTTTTGAAATTGCAACATATGAATCTTGGCTCTGTCCTGTTCTTTCAAGATTGTTTTTGTTAGTCTGGATTCCTTAAATTTCCATATGTAGATTAAGATCAGCTTGTCAGTTTCTGTAAAGAAGCTAGCTGAGATTTTGGCAGGAATTATATTGAATGTATAATCAGTTTGGGTAGTCTTGCTATCTTAACAGTATTAAGTTTATTGAACCACAACTATTGAGCATGTACTCTGGAGATCAGGAGCCACGATACTGAGCACATGCATCCTAGAGCCCATGCTTCCCAGCAGGAGAGGCCACCGCAATGAGCCACCTATGCACTGCAACTAGAGAGTAGCTCCTACTCACTGCAACTAGATAAAAGCCCTTGCAACAAACAAGACCCAGCACAGCCAAAAATAAATAAATAAAATTATTTTTAAAATTGATCAACTTCATTAGTAATCAGTAAGATGTAAACCAAAAGCATAGTGAGGGGCTTCTCTGGTGGCTCAGAGGTGAAGAATCTGCCTGCTAATGCAGGAGACACGGATTGATCCCTGGTCGGGGAAGACACCACATGCTGTAGAGTGGCTAAGCCCATGTGCCACAACTACTGAGCCTGTGCTCTAGAGCAGGAGGAACTGTAAGTACTGAGTCCACATGCTGCAACTATTGAAGCCCAGCCCTGCATCAAGAGAAGCCACTGCAATGAGAAGCCACACACAGCAACTGGAGAGTAGTGTCCACTCTGCAACTAGAGAAAAGTCACATGCAAGAGATTTTATTGGGAAAGGGAACCTGGGTGGAGAGCAGTAGGGTAAGAGAACTGCTCTGCGCAGTATCGGGTTTTATGGTGATGGGATTAATTTTCCGGGTGGTCTTTGGCCAATCATTCTAATTCAGAGTTTTTCCTGGTGGTGCAAGGATCACTCAGCCAAGATGAATGCTAGCGAGAGGGATTCTGGGAAGTGGGCGGACACGTGGTGTCTCCTTTCAACCTTTCCCGAACTCTTCCGGTTGGTGGTGGCTTATTAGTTCCACATTCCTTATCAGGATCTCCTGTCATAAAACAACTCATGCAAATAGTTATTATGGTGCCTGGCCAAGGTGGGCGGTTTCAATCAGTGTGCTTCCCCTAACACATGCAGTAATGAAGGCCCAACACAGCTGCACCCCCCAAAAAAATTGTTTTTTAATTCATAATAAAATAGTGTAAAATGTATCAGTTTTAAGGATCTCCGTTAATATGGACCTAGAACAAGATATAATTCTTGGAGGTGATTGTTAAATCAATGATGCTCACCCAAATGTTGCATAGAAGACAAAGTGACTTGGGCCAAGGTCTCTACATCCCTGATCTCAATGATAATATATCCCTACCTGAGAAATCTTTATTAGATCCTGATTTAAATAAACATTTTTACAAGTCAAATGTATATACAACAAGAACAGTAGCAAATTCAACCATGTTTTTTTTTTTTTTTACAAAATCACATGTCTCTTAGCTTTATTCTAACCAAAAAAAAAAAAGGAGATTGTGCCCTCATTGGTAAAGAATACTATTATACATTCAGAAAATTCCAAAGAAAAGTTATCAAACACCAGATTGAGCACTAAGCTCTATGATCTTTTGTTGGCATCTTACTAAGATAGCTAAGAATAAAATAAAATTACATAAGAATTCATAGTTACATTGGAAATAATAGTTTCATTAATATGTATCAATAACTAATTATATATTAAGTATATGAAGATATAATAGTATAATATCTATAAACTGTATAATTAATCCATCGATTAGAACATATATACATTTTTGTCTAGCCTTGACTAGATGGGAATTCTAGGTCACAGATTGGTATAGGAGGAAAAATTTATAAAGAGAAGATAAAAATCTCAAGGGCATGAGAAATGTTTTACTTATTCAGGTCCTAGGCTGATAACTTCTCTTGAAGATAAGATAAAGAAAGATACAGAGTACTTATAACTCCCAAATCCTTGTTAGTTGACTAGTCAGTCTGGAACAAAAACTGGAGTTCCAAGTGAGATTCAATTTGACTTGTTTCATCTTTTTTTAATCATAGCTTATAGATACTTTCCCAGGGTTTCCTGACACTGGAAATTAAGAAAAAAAAGCTCTCTGAGAAGGCAGATTATTTTACCACAGAGACTGTGTTCATCTACAGGATTGGAATCCTCAGGACCAAGGCCATCATATGCAAAATATATTTTAGAAAACCTCAGGAAGTCATTTATTATGTCTATTGTAGGGAACAGTGCTGTATTTACTTAAGTCACTGAAAAAAAGCACTTTCATCTCTTTCTTCCCATAGCTGCTTGTATTAACCGTGGCGCTGACAATTTCTAACCAACACACAGTGCAAAGCTGTTTCTTCCCCATGATGCTGAGGCAGACTAGGTATGGCAAGAGGGAATGGGAAAGCGATGGTGATGGAGATGGAGACTGCATGTTGATGCAAGAGAACAGAATGGGGAGGAGCAGAACAGAGACCATGCTGGCAATGACTATAGGAGACTGTGATGATGCAATCAGGATGAGCAGACAGGATGTGGGCAGGGGTAGCGCTGAGACTGGGGTTAGCAGGGGAATTAAGCTGGGAGATGGAGGAGACAGACATAGATGAGGGTGGCTACTCTCAGGATAAGGGTAGTAAGGGGGGGAGGGTGGTATGGGAATGATGGGGATGGCAGTGGAGACAGGTTAGAATGTTTTCTTGGATGAATGGGGATGGAAAATGGGAGGAGATGTGGGAGAATATAGGAGAATGAAATAAAAATCAGAATGGAATGAGAACTGAGCATGTCGTCATGGGCATGAGGGAAAGATTCACTTCTTCCTTCATTCTCAAATATTTATTGGGCAACTTCTATGTGAGACACTGATACTGAGTGTTGGCAATATAGGGTGAATAAGACCAAGTCTCTCCCCTCGTGGAATTTATATTTTAATGACAAAGACAGACAATAAACATATTTATTCTGTAATATTATATGACAAATGCTACAAATAGGGTTCCTCAGGTGGCTTAGTGATAAAGACTCTGCCTGCCAATGCAGGAGACACAGATTTGATCCCTGAGCCTCGAAGGTCCCCTGGAGGAGGAAATAGCAACCCACTCCAGTATTCTTGCCTGGAGAATCCTGTGGACAGAGGAGCCTGGTGGGCTATAGTACACAGGGTCACACAGTGTTGGACTGAGCGTGTGCTGACAAATGGAAGTAAAGCAGGGGACTTCCCTGGTAGTCCAGTGACCAAGACACCGTGCTCCTTATGCAGTGAGTCCGGGTTCAATCCCCGATCAGGAAACTAAATCCCGCATGCTGCAACTAAAACTTTCTCATGCCACAGTGGTGCAACTAAGAAACAGCACGGCCAAATAAACATTAAAAATAATTATAATAAAGCAGGATAAAAGTATAGACAGTGATGGGTAGCACCATTCTAGAAGACTGGACAGGAAAGATTTCTCAAAGAGCAGACACTGGAGCAGAGTAAAGGAAAAGAGGAAGTTTCTTAATACAGAAAGTTCTTATTAGTTATCTATTTTATGGTGAAAATAGCTCAGAAGAGTTTCTGTCTAAAGCCAACCTCCCTGTTCAGGAAGTAGGTCCTTTCGTCTCTCAGTCTCTCAAGAGTTTTGTTCTTCTAGTATTTCTTCCCTCTTGTTTCATCAGTCTTTCCTCTCTGCTGGATCAATCCCATAAATATACAGAAATAATCTATCTGCTGTTATTTATCCCATGTTTTAAAATAAATAAACAAAAACACTCTCATGATCTTAATTAACCCTCTAGCAGGCATCCACTTTACTGTACCCTTTCTACAGCAAAAAAAAGTTTTTCACAACTTGTCTAACTCCAACCCCTCTCTCTCCTTTTTCTCTTAGATGTAATCCCACAAGCTTTCGCCACATCATTTCCTGAACTGTTCTTGTCTGCATCATCAATGATCTTCCTGTTATCAAATCTCATGGTCAATTTTCAGCCTTCAGCTTAACTTAAACTTTGACACAGTTGACCACTTCCCCCTCCAGCAAATCCCTTTGCCACTAGGCTTTCAGGGTGCTATATTTTCCTGTTTTTCCTCCTGATTTTTCTCTCCTGAGGCTCATCTCTGCAAACTTTTAATGCTGAAGGCTCCTGGGCCTCTTTAACTTTTTATGAAACTCATACCCTCAGTGCTCTCATTCAGTCTTGTGGCTTTAAATTTCACCTCTCCACTGATGACTCATAAATTTACAGCTCCAACTCAGATCAGTCCCCTGAACCAGATTCATATACCTAACTGGATTTCTAATAGCCATTTCCAGGGACATATCCAAAACTGAAGTCCTTCTCTTCCCATCCAAACCCATTATTCCCAGTCTCCCACCATTCGGTTAGTGGAATTCATTTTTTTCTAGCTACTCAGGCAAAAGTAAATAACCAAATAACAAAACTGGAAAGTTATCCCTGAATTCTTTATCTTCCCACATTTCCTAATTCAACAAGATCTATTGTATTTCCCTTCAAAATATGCCCAGAATCTCATCAATTTATTTATTTTTTAAAATATACCCACTTGTTTAAAAAAAAATATTATTTTCCCATAGAGGCCATTACAGAGTGTTGGGTAGAGTTCTCTGTGCAATACAGAAAGTTCTTATTAGTTATCTATTTTATGGTGCCAATGCAGGAGACATAAGAGATGCAGGTTCCATCCTTGGGTTGGGAAGATCCCTTGAAGAAGGAAATGGCAACCCACTCCAGTATTCTTGCCTGGGAAATTCCATGAACAGAGGAGCCTGGTNAAGTTCTTATTAGTTATCTATTTTATGGTGCCAATGCAGGAGACATAAGAGATGCAGGTTCCATCCTTGGGTTGGGAAGATCCCTTGAAGAAGGAAATGGCAACTCACTCCAGTATTCTTGCCTGGGAAATTCCATGAACAGAGGAGCCTGGTGGGATACAGTCCATGGGTCACAAAGAGTCTGACATGACTGAAGCAACTTAGCACAATGTGTATATTCAGTACCAATCTCCCTATTTACCCTCCCCCCATTCCCTCATAACCATAGTTTGTTTTGTACATCTGTGACTCTATTTCTGTTTTGTAAATAAGTTCATGTGTAATCCCCTCCCCTATTTCCAGAATCTCATCAATTCTTATCACATCCATGTCACCACCCTAGTTCACGTCTCCAGTATTACTCTCGCCTGGCTATTTTTTGTCCCAAAAAATAATACAGGAGAGGAGAAAAGACTGCCTAAGCAGGAGAGAGGAAGCTCCAGGTAGCTACACATTGTCGGAGCAGAGAATGAAAGCGAAGGCTCTCCTGAGCACACACACCCCTGATGTTGGGAACCAGAAGATGGAAAGTCTGAAAGGCCAGCCTGAGCCAATGAGAAATCACTAAAACCTCAGCAGACTGACTTTGCCATGAAAAGTGCACTGAACAAGTAGAGCCCGGGGAGACCAGTTCAGAGGCTATTGCAAGCCAGAGATAATGGCAACTTGGATGAGGGTGGTAACCAGGAAACAGAGAAATGAATAAGTCAAGATAGTCAAGAGACAGAGTCAATAGGATAAACCCGGTGGATGGTAGAGGAGGTTAGGTGGGGGATGTGAGAGAAGGTTTTGGGCTTGGGGACTGAGTGGATGATGGCACCTCTCCCTGAGACAGAAGATGCTGGAGAAGGAATGTTTTGTCAGACACCTGAGAACTCTAGTTCAGATTTAGCTAATTTAGGTGCCTAAAAGAGTACACAGTGGGAGGCACAGATCTACAAGTCAGAAGCTATGGCTGAGCTAAGGAAAGCTGTTCATTTAATTTAATTTATTTATTTAGACACAGCGCTTGGCCTGTGGGGATCAGGGATTGAACTTTGCCTTGGCAGTGAGCCGCAGAGTCTTAACCACTGGATCACGTAGGAATTCCCAGGAAAGCTGTTTAGAAGTAATCTGAGTGCAGATGGTAACTAAAGCCACACAAGTGCAGGAACTATCCCAGGAGAGATACGTAGAGAGACAGAGGAGACCAGCTCAGGACTCGGGAACACAAACATTCCGAGAGGAAGAACCCTGAGGATGACCGAAAGGGACAGGTTTAGGAAGTAGAAGGGAACCCCGGAGAGCAGTTGTCACTGAAGCCACAGGAGAGCTTTTCAAGGCTAGAGGTGACGTCTGCTGAGAGGGTCACAGCTGAGAGGAAAAGACGGCCATCAGATTCCTCAGTGTGAAGGTCACTGGCGGCCCTGGCAGGAGCACTGGATGGTATCTGAAGACACACAGGGTTGAAGAGCTGAGGTGAGAAAGAGAGAATTAACACATTTAAAAGGTGAGGGTTAACCGCTGAACCGCCAGTGGTTAAGACTCTGAGCTTCCCCTGCAAGGGGCAAGCTGGGGGGGCAGAAAAAAATATGAGGGTTCCCATCCCTCCTATCTATACGTGACACAAACTAATTTTTGATTTTCAAAATAATGTAAAATTTGCATGTGTGACAAAATTCAAGTAAGCCTTTTCTAAATCATCTTAAGCATGACAACATTCATTCATTGCCACTTTTCACTGAAATGACCTTTCCTATTCTTATTGCCCTTGTTCCTCTTGGCTGGCTCTTGACTTGCGTCCCTGGTTTGTCTGTTAGGTAACCNACTGTTGTGTTTTTTAGATCCCACCTATCAGTGGTATCATACAATATTTGCTCTTCTCTGTCTGACTTATTTCACTTGGCATAATGCCTTCCACATCTATCCATGTTGCTGCAAAAGGCAAAATTTCATTCTTTATGGCTGAGATGTGGTATATATACCACATCTATAAAGTTATATTTTCTTTACCCATTTATGTGTTGATAGATACTTATGTTGCTTCCACATCTTTGCAATAAATAATGCTGCTATGAACATTAGGATGTATGTATCTCTTTAAATTAGTGTTGTTTTTTGGGGGGATATATACCAAGGAGAGGAATTCCTGGTTCATGTGGGAGTTCCATTTTTAGTTGTTTGAGAAACCTTCATCTTCATACTGTGTTCCACAGTGATGTACCAATTTACATTCTCATTAATAGTGTACAAGGATTCTCTTTTCTCCGCATCTTCGCCAACATTTTTTATTTATGTTCTTATTTGATGATAGAGATTCTGATAGATTCGAGAGGATATCTCATTGTGGTTTTGATTTGGATTTCCCTGTTTGATTAGCGATATTGAGCATCTTTTCATGTGCTTGTTGGCCATCTGCATTTCCTCTTTCAAAAAATGTCTATTCAGGTTTTCTGCCCATTTTAAAATTGGGTTGTTTGATTTTTGATTTTGAAGACAGATTGTATGAGCTGTTTACATATGTTGAATATTAATCCCTTGTCGATCAAATAATTTGCAAATGTTTTCTCCTATTTAGTAGGTCGTCTTCATTTTGTCAATGATTTCTTTTGCTATGCAAATCTTTTATGTTTCATTAGGTCGCATTTGTTTATTTTTGCTTTTATTTTCTTTACTTTAGGAGGTGGATCAAAAAAAAATATTGCTGCAATTTACATCAGAGTTCTCTGCCTATGTTTTCCTCTAGGAGTTTTATAGTATGCTGTCTTACATTTAGATGTTTAAATCTATTTTGAGTGTATTTTGGTATATGGTGTTAGAGAATGTTCTGATTTCATTGTTTTATATGTAGCTGTCCAGTTTTCCTAGCACCACTTATTGAATAGACTGTCTTTTCTCCATTGTATATTCTTGCCTCCTTTGTTGTAGATTAATTGACCATTAGTGCGTGAGTTTATTTCTGGGCTATCTATCCTGTTCTGTTTATCTATTGTGTCTGTTTTTGTGCCAGTACCATAACAGTTCTTGACTTTTAAACAATATAAAATTCTTTCTAAAGATACCTAGTTAACATACTTTCTCTTAAAAATTGCATTAACTATCAACCTATTTTCATATTAAATTATTTGAGAGTTCTTTGTCAGTGTTTTTGTATACAATCAACAGCTTTCAAATCATCACCAATTACTATAGCATTTCACTCATGAAAAATTACATATATATTTATACTTCAACTGACTGGTGGAATTTCAACATATAAAGCAAGAGAAGTACATTTTCACGGAATTACATCTTAAACAACACATTTGAAATTGAATATTCAGACATTAATAATCAATCCAATAATGTGGCTGCTATAGTTATGTTGACAAGATGTGATAGAAATATACACAGTGGGTTACACACAAGTTCAAGGATGTCAGAAATGATATTGAAGTAGGTTGAAGATGACTGTTTTGGGGAAGTGGCATTTGGGGCAATTAAAAAAACTTTTTTAGTACTTTCTGCATTAATTTTTATGAATAACATATATCTTTTAATGACTGTTTATTTAAGAATCTTTCCGCAATCATGATATCACGAATTATTCACTCTTAACCACAAAGACTATTTTCATGTTACACTGCAATGTCAACAAAATATAGCATAAGACTAAAGCTGCACTTGGCATAAAGATNATCTTTTAATGACTGTTTATTTAAGAATCTTTCCGCAATCATGATATCACGAATTATTCACTCTTAACCACAAAGACTATTTTCATGTTACACTGCAATGTCAACAAAATATAGCATAAGACTAAAGCTGCACTTGGCATAAAGATCTGACTCAGTAACATCTCTCTCAATAGCAGGCAGTTACATGACTTTTTTCATCTTATTGGCATATAATTTAGACACAGTAATGAGTACAATACCAATTTTAAATACACATATCCCATATAATCTCTACTCAGATCAAGAATAGAATAAGTCCAGCCTTGCAGAAGACTCTCTCATGGCTTCTGAAAGTCAGTACCACTTCCATGGGTGACCTCTACCTGGCCTCTCCCACTGTACTGGTTAGTTGTGCCAGTTTTTAGCTTCCTATAATTGGGATAATACAGTATAGCCTCTTGCATCCGATTTCTTTTGGCCAACATTATGTGAGGTTCACCGCCGTGGTTATGCTGCCCATGCATCGTTCCTTCTTTGTTGCTGTGTAACATTTCACTGTATGGACACGTCACAATGTATTTCCTCCTGCTGCTGCTGCTGGACTTCTGAGTTGTTTCCAGAGTGGGTTATCATGAAGACAGCTGCTGTGAACACACTCATCCGTGCCTTCTGGTGGACAGAAGCACTCATTTCCATTGGGCACATATTCAGGAGGAGAATTGCTGGTCAGGGGTATATGTATGCTTAGTCTTAGGAAATGTTGCAGGAGATTTCCAAAGTCGTTGTACCGGTTAACACTTGCACCAATAATGTAAGATTGGCTTTTCCTCATCCTTGACATTACGATATATGGTTTTGGGACTTCCCTGGCAGTCCAGTGGTTAAGAATCTGCATTCCTAATGCAGGGGGCATGGCGTTCAACCCCTGGCTGGGGAATGAAAATCCCGAATGCCGCAGAGCAAAAAAAGTCTCGGTGAGTCAATAAAAGTTAAATTTTTCATAAAAGTATGTATGATTTTGAAAAGACTGAAAAATAAGTTTATCATTTTTAAATTTGAGGGATATATGTGTATAAAAAGTAAAAGATAGCTGATTGCTTGTATATTTGATCTTTTAAAAAATTTTATTAGAGAATAGTTGACTTACAATATTATATTAGTTTTTATCTTAATAAAATAAAAATAATACCTCTAAATTCTGTCTTATGGTAATGATAACCCTGTATGTGAGACAGCAAAAGAGACACAGATGTATAGAGCAGTCTTTTGGACTCTGTGGGAGAAGGCGAGGGTGGGATGATTTGGGAGAATGGCACTGAAACATGTATATTACCATATGTGAAATGAATCACCAGTCCAGGTTCGATGCATGACACAGGGTGCTCGGGACTGGTGCACTGGGATGACCCTGAGGGATGGGATGGGGAGGGAGGTGGGAGGGGGATTCAGGAGGGGGAACACATGTACACCCGTGGCGTATTCATATCAATGTATGTCAAAACCACTACAATATTATAAAGTAATTAGTCTCCAATTAAAATGAATAAATTTATATTAAAAAATAAAGTTAAAAGACATTCAATTAAAATTTTGAACTTAATTTTTTTTATTATTTGTTTTGAGGGGAAAAAAAGACTGATAATACCAAGAATTGAAAAACACACCAAGTTTTTGTGACAGTAGGTGTTAGCAGTGGTATGCTGCTGCTGCTGTTAAGTCGCTTCAGTCGTATCCGACTCTGTGTGACCCCATAGACGGCAGCCCACCAGGCTCCCTGGTCCCTGGGATTCTCCAAGCAAGAATACTGGAGTGAGTTGCCATTTCCTTCTCCAGTGCATGAAAGTGAAAAGTGAAAGTGAAGTCGCTCAGTCGTGTCCAACCCTCAGTGACCTCATGGACTGCAGCTTTCCAGGCTCCTCCGTCCATGGGATTTTCCAGGCAAGAGTATTGGAGTGGGGTGCCATTGCCTTCTCCATGGAAGTGGTATACTGGTAACTATTTAACAACTGGCTCACTAAGAAAGAAAGTGTGATTTGTAGAAGTTGCCAATTTCTGTGGGATAAATAACTTTTACCATGGCTGACTCTCACACATTGTTGGTAGGAGTGTAAATTGCTACAACTGCTTTATAAAACCATTTGATGGTATCTGTTAAAGCTGAATGTATGCAAATGCTGGGAAACAGCAATCCCAACGCTAGGTATGTGTACCAAAATATTTATATTTTCAGGTCATCAAAAACTGAAAAACTAGAATGAATAAATAGTTGTATATTCATGCAATGGAATACTACACAGCATTAGGAACGAATAAGCTGCTATTACACATAGCAACATGAATGAATCTCACATACAAAACACATATACTGTATAATTCTAACTGTAAAAAGTTCAAAAACAAGCAAAACTACTGTGGGGGGTCAAAAGTCAGGCTAGTGGTTGCTTTGGGAAGGATAGAGAAGGTAGTGATCAGGGGCATCTTTCCTGGATGGTTACTCTATGGACTGAATGTTTGTGTTCCCCCAATTTACATTCAAGTTCAGCTCAGTGTTTATGTGTTAAAATTAATGTGTTGAAAACGTAACCCCTAATATGATGATATCATTACCAAGTCCAAGCTCATACTGCCCACCACATGACAGGTGTCCCAAAGACCCATCTTACCCGAGTTAGAATTCAGGCTTCTTTTATACTGAAAGGGTAGGGGATGTGGCTGGATGTGCTGACCAGACCCCGGAGGGAATGTGATATCCTTTGGTCTTGTAGCTGTCTACTCTAGGTCTCGTCACCATATTCCTATAAATCTCCAAAAGAGAAAAATTATCTCTATATGAGTGAAAATTGTTATAGCTTTACTAGTCAAGCCTGGGAGTCAGAGCCCTGGAAAGGAGCTAGGATGTGTGTTTCAGGCTGTGGGCGGCATTCCTTTCCAGGTGCAGAGCCAGCAGGAGTAAGCACAGGAAACAGAGCGCAAAGCTTAGAGCTAAAGCAAGAGCTCCAGTGTGGAGTCAGGTTTGTTCTCCGTTACATTATGAGCTGGGGCTTGGGGGAGGTACCTGTGCAGGTTTAGATGAGATCATGAGGCGAGGCCCCCATAATGGGATTAGTGTTTTATGAGAAGAAACCAAAAACTTTCTCCATCTTTCTCTCCCTCTCTCTCTCTCCCGCTTTGTCCCTCCCCACCATGTGTACACATAGCAAAAAGGTGACTTTCTGCAATCCAGGAAGCCAGGAAGAAGGCTCTTACCAAGACCTGAATCTGCCAGCACCTTGATCTTAGACATCCCAGCCTTCAGAGATGTGAGAAATAAATGCCTGCAGTTTGAACATCTCCATGTATGGTATTTTGTTACGACCAGAACAGACTAAAAAAGTTATGTTTGCACAAATGTGTTCAAGTTATAATGGTGTATTAATGAGAAATTTCAATTAAATTTTATTAAACTAATGGATTATTTGCACACACAAACCCAAAAAGTCTTAACATCTTAACATCATTATCAGAATAAATCAGCTTTTTCAATGTCTCTTAATTCATAGATAAATCTTACTGTGTTCATAAATGAAACAAATTATACCTTGGCTAGTTAAACACATAAAGACAATTTTGCCAAGAGCAATTTAGGCTCATAATAGAGCAATTCATTTACATACTTAAGAAAAGCCATTCAAGTGAACAGAATATTTTCTAAATCCCCAGATACTAATTTTTAACCAACTAGCTCTAAATTCAGTCGGATCAAAGACAGTTTCTCACTGGAAACAAAGAGTGTGCTACCCTCTCAGAAGGAGAAAAAGTTAAACACATATTTAAAGACAAAAATATTCACCATTAAGATGAAATCTTTAACTCATCTCCTCTTACATGCCCTTCCCCCCAAATCCTTCTATTTTCCCATCCTGACAAAAATGTCCTTTTATTTGCTGTGGGTATACTACCTCTTGGTCCTTCTCTTGTTTTGCTTTGTTTTATTTTATTAAATAATGGCACAGCACTTTTAATTCCTTGCTCCGGGTGAATCAAGGGAATCAGTGGAATTGGAGTATTTCTCAGTTTAACTGACATCTAGAATCACCCAGGCAGACATCCAGTTCTGCTTGGAAAGTTACTGGCTGTGCCTTCTTATTTAAATCACCTTACTTAGTCCACGTCAAGCAGAGGGGAAAGTTCCTATCTCCACAGGCTTTGGTTTTCTCACATTTTAAATAAAATCCTTGGATTATTGCCATCTTTCTTACACCCACATCTTTCTTCTCTAACCATTTCCTGATTTCTGCATGGTGAAGTAGGCGAAGCTGCATATCTCCCAACACACACACACACACACACACACACACACACACACACACAGTTTCTTATGGGCCGGCTTCCCAAACACTCTGGAAACCAACCCCTTGGTTTAAAAAAAAAACAAAACCAACTTGCCACATCCAGTCTGATATTGTGTGAATTCACAAAGTGTCCACTAGAGAGCAATATAACCCCACCTCTGATGCCGAATTCCCCAAGGAAAATTTCCTCTTCCTATTCAACCTACTCACATGCTGTCTTCTGATTATTCCTTATACTAAGCACCTAAGAAGGATTAGGTGATGTGAATTAGAATGTAAGTAGCACACCTATCCATCTATGCCCCTTGTCTGGCACCCTTGGCTCTTAGGGCAAGACAACTCTCATAATGCAGGCATTTTTTCCCTCAAGATGTGTGCAACTGACAGCAGATGTATTATTACTAAATTATTGATTTGACTTTGCTGTATCCCTATCAATGCTTCAGGAAAAGTTGAAAGGTTGGGTCATAGTCCAAAGAATTTGTCAACCATAGCAGTCCTATCTCAGGACCAGCTAGATTCTATCTAGACTTAGTTCTGCTCATCACCAAGGGCCCTTCCTCCCTCCTACCTCACCCTTCACCTCAGGACCAGCTCTTATGTTTTTTCTCACCAAGAAAATCACAACCATTCTCTCATTAGCCTACTCAAAAAACCAGATGACTAATGACTAATGCAATTGCTTTATCTTAGAAAAAGAAAAATGAGCAACTGTTTGTAATGAAAATGCTTCTGTGATTGCATCTTATGGACAAATACAATGTTGCTTTCTTATTGCACATTTTAAAATAAAACCTGATATATCTAAATATAAACATTCAAGATGGTGACTGTGAAGGAAGGGTGCATCTTTTTAAACCAGACTGCCTTGATCCAGTCTCGGGTTTGCAAGTTACTGAACCTCTGGGCATCAGTTTCCTTAGCGGTTAAAAGAGAAAAGTAAGAGTTCTATCCCAGAGAGTTGTCATGAAAAATTTGTTCTTGTTGTTTAGTTGCTAAGTTATGTCTGACTGTTTGCGACGCTATAGACCATAGCCCTCTAGACACCTCTGTCCATGGGATTTCACAAGCAACAGTACTGGAGTGGGTTGCCATTTCCTTCTCCAAGCAATCTTCCTGACCCAAGGGTCAAACCTTGGTCTCCTGAATTGCAGGCAAATATTTTACTGCTAAGCTACCAGGGAAGTCCTCCTGGCGAACAGAAGAGTTAATCTATTTCCATGGTGTTCTGCAAAATGCGGGTGGTCAGGTGACCCAGTCTTAGCCTATCAGAGCCATTTCTTTGGGATTTATAGGTATTTGTCTCTTTTCCTCAGAAATAACTACGCCTGCATGACAGGAAGAGACCGGCTGAGACCTGGGACCTGGGACCCTTTGCTGCAATGCTTGCATCTGGACAAACGTTCCTGGAGCAACAAAAATACAAAGAAACTATTAGGCATGAGAAATACCCATGCACATGCAGTTAGGGCAAATTACGGACAACAAGATATAGAAAGGCCAGAAACCCAACTGCCGCTTCTAAAGACCTAGGAATGAAAGCCGGGGTCAGGAACAAAAGCAGGGTACTCCACATGCCTCCTGCACTCAACAGCACCTAGGGATGGGCAAACCACCCAAGCCACCCCTCTGGCCCAACCCCTGACACACCCCTAACTTCACCCCATGTATGGAACCACCTTGCCCTCCCCGCTCAGGGAGCCAGCAAGGGAAACTTATTTGTTTTCATTTCCCCTTGCTGCAGTAGAAGCCTCAGTAAAGCCCTTGCCTGAATTTCTTGTCTGGTCTCTTATTTTTTATTGAGCAAGGAAGGCCGGTACTTTGGCCAACTGATGCAAAGGGCCGTCTCACTGGGTAAGACTCTGATGAGGGCAGGAGATTGAGAGCAGGATAAGGGGACCCCGGAGGGTGAGATGGTTGGATGGTGTCACCAACTCAATGGATGTGAGTTTGAGCAAACTGCAGGAGATAGTGAAGGACAGGGAAGCCTGGAGTGTTGCAATCCATGAGGTTGCAGAGTCGGACACGATTTAGGGACTGACCCACAAGGAAGGCCAAGATCCCTGGTCCGTAACTATAAGACAGGAGTGCTTTCGGCCATGTGCTTTCCTGACAGAAGAAGCCTGTCTGAAGTAGACACTGTAACGAGGAAGGGAGAGAACGTTTGAGTCACTGAATTTAAACCTACCTTTGTTCTCTCCAGGCTTGAGTCAAAAAAACCCACCTACTCTGTGCCAGGCCCAATTCTAAACACTTGGCAAGAGTCAGCTCAGCAATCGCAACACTCCAGAAGGGTACCGCCTGGGTGCTCCACATTAGACATAAGAAGATTCACCCAGAGTCGCAGAGGGCAGGGGCTAGGATTTCAGCTTGGCAGTCAGGTTTCAGAGTTGGCCCCCACATTTAGGTCCGCGTGTGGGACCAGCCTGTGCATGCCACCTGGGGAGCAATATCCTGGCTCTGCACACTACGGGCTAACAGCACACCTTCCCCTCAGATGAGATGACTGAACGCGTCTCCACACCCAGCCAAATGCCCCTGGAGGGGAGGGACCGATTGCCCTAGTTAAGAGCCAATGCTGTCCCTCGGCTGCCCAAGAGCTCATTTTGAATTGCTGCCTCTGAGTCACCAGATCCTGTGTTAGCCACAACTCAGAGTCACCCAATCTGTGGGTACAAACCACCCAACGTCCCTCAAACCTGGGCCACCCGCCACGCGCTGCCCCCGAGACCCTGTGCTGTCTAAGACCTCACGTCACCTACCGGTCTGTGTCTCCAAAGACTGCCTGTCACCCACGGCCCTGACACTGAGGTCTCTGTAGCCCACTTCCTAGTGGTATTCGTGCCCCTCTGTCAACCCACCAGAGTTTCAGGGAACCAGGGCCACACAGCTCTTCACAAAGACAAGGCACGAAATACACGACCAAAACATAGAGGCACCACACAAGGCAAGGTGGGCAGAGAAGTCCCAGAAGCCGAGAGACTCACAGAGACAGGGCCGGAGAGAGGCCTGGCCCCCACGGGGCCACAGCTGGCTACGCTACATGGGTCACTGGAGACCTATCAAGGCCTCCCCCCCCGACCTCTGCATTAGACTTAGGGGTGCAGAGGCTAGAGTTCCGAGGGTAAGGAGCTTAGACCCAACGTGACAGCTAATCTCCTGCACAAGGCCTCTGGCTAGGTCACCGAGCCCTGAGCAGCCCCCACCTCGCACAGTCACTCCTCTACTCCTCCCATCAGGTACTCAGTTGACAAGGTCGCATCCCTAATGCGTCTCAGCCCAGAGGGGCAGAGGCAAGGGGTCAGCCCCTCCGCCTGCCTCCCTTCCAGCTCTGCCACCAGAACACCCGCAGGAGACGTTCACCAGCATCCAGAGTGTTGGGGTGGGGCGGGCCTGGACAGAGAGCCTGAATTTCCTCTTGGATTGTGTTGGCAAGGACCTGGCTGAGACCACAGAAATTTCCTTTCCTGAGTTGAGAGACACGGTGGGGAGCGGAAGGTCCCTCCTGGTCTGGATCTCCCAGTCCTCAGGGCCCCTGAACATGATCATGCTGAGAGGAACAGGCCTATGTTTTGAAGCAATAAAAGACTTTAAAGCAGCCCCACCCCACTCCCATCCTGTCTGGCCTGGTTGCTATGGTGATGCCCCAGTTGCTCCAGAGGCGGCTGCTGGTCCTTGAAGTGGGGTTGGTGGGGGCTGTGGATCCTGAGCTGAAGTGGGCTGGGGTGAGAGGTCAGCACTGTCTGGGAACATTCCTGGCTGCGGCTGGGGGCCGACAGCCCAAGGTTCCTCTCCATGCCTGCTTCTCTTGGCTCACACGCCATCTCTACCCACTCTCCTCACTCTCCAGCCCCCACTTCTTCTACTGCTCCCTAAAAGAAGTCTGAACCTACCCAGAATCCTGGAGTCTGAACCCACCCAGATCTCAACTCCAAGAGTGAGATTCTGGTGTGATTGCGGATCGCAGGGCCCAGGTATATAAGATGCAATGAGGAGCTCAAGCATGTTGCCCCAGGTAAGGGCTCAGAGAGACCATTCGAGAGAATGTGGGGGTGAAGGCTCGGCATAAAGCTTCTGGAAACAGTCCTGGCAAGACATCATCAGCAGGGCTCAGACGTGCTCTCAGCATGGGGGCGACTCACAGGCCCAGGACCCAAACATCCTCAGGGCTTGGGTGCGGATCTGTGCTCATGCCTCCCTTCAGTGGTAATTTATTACTAAGAACAATTGTTCAAGTACCAAAATTCAGCTGGGCAACTTTTTGAATGTGTGAATTAAAAGGGCTTTAAAGTCATTTCCATTCCTAGAGGCTTCTCCTAACCCTTCTGAGGTTGAGTTTTCTTACCTATAAAAGGACAATCATAGTTTTTAGCCTGTAGAATCATTGTGATGATTAAATGAGAAAATAAATATAAAGTTAACACAGTACTCAACAAATAATCGCTTTTTTAAAAGGGTATTGAGAGAGAGAGGATGAGAAAGAGCTCCAGTAATTACAGACAGTCCAGCCAGACAACTGGCCAATGTCATCGCTCCTGGAGGCAGGAGCTACTGAGGGATCGCTTTTTCTTCTCATGAAGGAAGACCAGGTTGTACAGAGAGAAGGTGACAAGGTGAACATTCCACAAGGGAAAGAAAATGCCACCAGGCACTGTGAATATGCTGAAAATCTGTGACTTTTTTACATTGTGATGGAAGCAGTCAAAGAAGCTTATTCTTTAATAGTACATTAATAATGACAAAGAAAACATAAAGTCTCCTTTTTTTTAAAAAAGAGATAAAATTAACATATAACCCTGTGTACATTTAAAGGGACCACATATTAATTTGATACATCTATATATTGCAGTGTGATAGCCATTGTAGCATTAGCTAACACCTCTATCATTTTATATAATCATCATTATTATAGGGACAAATAAGATCTAGTTTTTTAGCAAGTTTTAAAATACAGTTTTGTCCTTTTTTAAGTAAAACTCTAATTCAGTGGTTCTCAAAGTTTTTCATCTTAGGACCCTTTACACTTAAAAGTAATTGAGGACCTTACTGTATGATCTTAAAGGTCCATGGCTCAGATGGTAAAGAATCTGCCTGCAATGGAAGAAACCCAGGTTTAGTCCCTGGGTCTGGAAGATCCACTGGAGGAGGGCATGGTAATCCACTTCAGTATTCTTGCCTAGAGAATCCCGTGGACAGAGAAGCCTGGAGGGCTACGGTCCACGGGTTGCAAAGAGTCAGACACGACTGAGTGATTAACACTTTCTTTCACTGTCTAGCACAGGGAAATCTGCTTAAGGTTATGTGGCAGCCTGGATGGGAGGGGAGTTTGGGGGAGAATGGATACATGTATATCTATGGTTGAGTCCCTTTGCTGTCTACCTGAAACTATCACAATATTGTTAATTGGCTGTACTTCAATATAAAATAAAAAGTTTTTTTTTTAATTGAGAACACAAAAATTTTTGTTTGAGTTTTATCTCTTGATATTCATACTGACTCATACTGATTCTCCTAACTGCTTTTGTATTCAATCTATTGCAGTAAAGAGTTTTGGTTGCAAGACGTGAAGGAAACTCAGCTTCACAATATATGTAGTTGGAAAAGAGAGAAGTTAATAGTCTTTTCGGGCCTCGCACATGGGTCGGCAGTGTAGAACCCACCTGCCGATGCAGGAGACACTGGTTTGATCCCTGGGATTGGAAGATCCCCTAGAGAAGGAAATGGCAACCCACTCTAGTATTCTCGCCTGGAGAATCCCATGGACAAAGGAGCCTGGAGGGCTGCAGTCGAAAAAGTTCGAGAAAGAGTCGGGTGCGACTGAGCCACTTCACAACTATAGTCTTTTAGTTTGCTGTGGCTATTCCTCTTTGATACTACACCAAAACTCAACAGGTGTCATTTCTTAAACATTAGTGACAGTGTGGAATCTGAAACTGTATCAGCGAACCAACTATATTCTATTAAAATCCACTGGTCTGTCTTGCATTTTGAATGGTTCTTTCATCTATGCATGTTTCTGTAACTTGTACCCTGGTCATTTGGAAAATACTGGCTCTCTGAGTTAGTTATCAGATCTTCCAAACGTTGACACAGCTCATTATACACAATAACCAACAACCAACCAATCAACAAAACAAAAATCCAAACAAACAGAAAATCCTGTGCATCATCAATGTCATTACCAATCTCATCAAACTTGGGAAGCTTTCAAACTCATGGGAGCAGATGGAAGTTTCCCAAACTCATTTTCACTTGAAAGCTCTAACTGTATCACTGACCAAAACACTAATAGTTTTCTTCCCTTGAAGTGACGGGCTCACTTCATTCACTTTTGAGAAAATCATGCCCCAAACTCAAGTCTGAATAACTAGTTTTTCATGTGCTCTTTTAAGTGAAAGTAGCCAGTCAGTGAGAAAAGTGACTTTCGGCTCACAGCTCAGTCGCTTTGAGTGCTTTTCCTGGAGATAACTATCATACTTCTATATGTACACTTCCTCTTTCCCACATGAAATGTTGAAAAGATGTAGTCAAGAGTCGAGATTTAATAAACTTTATAATTTTGTTGCTTTATCAACAGCAAAATCGGCCTTTCCTTCTTTTTTTTGTACTGAGCTTGCACAGTGGCTGGAAAAAAAAAGAGAGAGAGAGAGCCTGCTGGTACAGTTGGGAGCCACGCCTTGATTCCTATTTGGGTGCCAGCAGTCCTACCCGATGCCGCTCTGTGTCATCAGTGCAAATATCAACCAAGGGAAAATGGCAAAGAATAATTTAGTAGTATTATGAACATCATTTTTCCCTTGTAGATCCCCTTGAAGGGTCTTGGAGACCCCCAGGGATCTGTGAACAAGACCTGGAGAATGGATAAGAACTGACTCGTGAATTCAAATGAAAGAATTGGAATATTTACTTTTCTTTTTTTTTTAATGATTTTTTAATGGAGTTATCACTCAACGGTTTACAAAACGCTCTCACAAATATCCTATGGAAAAACTGAAAGCCATTTCCATTGGTGGCACTATTTGCTTTACTTCCTCCAAAAAAAGTGGGGGAGAGGGGAGGATTAAGAACTGGGAGGCCCAAGGGAGTGTATCAGGCATGTTGAGCCATCCATCAAATGTGTCATGGTGAGCACACACAGTCCTGGGACCACAAAGGCAAGCGGCGCTGGGAACTCAGGGCCCTCGGTCGGCTTCCCCCACAATCTTGCTAGCTAGCCACACACGCCTCCACAACAGTCACACACACACACACACACACAGAGCTGCACTTTGCCATGGCTAATTTCACACAACATAAACGCCCAGCCTAACTATGGTTACACTCACACAATACAGTCATATAGCCACGCAAAACACCTCCATGGTCAAACACCCAGCCTCGCTGTGCTCAAAACCAAGTCACATGATTTTGTATTCACAGTTGAAGAATTTCAATGAGCACACACCCAGGCATCGCTGCAATCCAGTTATCAGTATGGCACATAAAACTCTGGGTCACCACATGACCGTGTGTGTACATTGTTCGCAAGGTGAGAGCATAGGTTTTGGAGACTGGCCAACCTGGGTTCAAGCTCAGGCCACTGAGGTCTGAGCCTCAGTTCTAGAAACTGGGGATAATTCCCACCCTTGGAAACATGATGTGAGGAAGGCATAAAGACAGCACTTTGTCTGGACAGATGTATCCTAGGGATAAGCTGTCACTGCCATGGATGGATTTTGTCACCAGAGGGCACCAGGGCTCCAAGACGTCAGTGCGGGCACTGGAAGAAATCCTGCCAGGAAGCCCAGGATTCCTGCGGAGTCTGGAGTCAAGCGCAGACTGGGATGGCGTGGGGATGGGGCTGCGCAGACTCTGGAAACCCCAGCAAGGCTCAGGCCAGCTGGGGGCTGCTCCTGGGCCATGTGAGCCCCTGATAGGATCCTGGCCTTCCCTAGGAAGGAGGATGAGCACTCACTATGTACCAGGCCCTCTTCCGTGCCTACTTCACCCTGTTTAATCCCCACAACAGTGCTGTGATTGGTAGCCACTACTGATAGTCTTCTGTTGAGGGATATTGAGGAAAGCGAGGTTCCGGTTTACCTGGCTATCAAGTGGAAGTCCTGGGATAAGAATGCAGGCAGCCACGGCTGTCTTGGGGACCCCTCCCATCCCCTTTCTGGGGCTCTGCCATGGCTCCCCGACCCTGGCTGTCTGCCCTGGAGCTCAGCCAGCCCCAGCTGACCCTTTCCCCCTCTTCCAGCCTGCTCCCGGCCTGCTCCCTGAGCTAGTCCATGGGTAAGAGGCTTATCAGGCATGTGGGGAAGACTGATAAGGCAGGGCCCCCTAGTAAACCTTATCCAGCCTTGCCATCCTCAGCTGCTGGGAGTTGTGGGGTGCTGCCAGCAGATGGAGACCCACCCACTTGGGCCTCCAGACACCACCCACTTGGGGCCCAGTGTCACTCCCCATCATGTCACAGCTCCCTGTGATGTCATCATTGGTAGGCACATCATGGCTTAGTCCCTCCTCCCAGTCTGAAAGGGTTACTCAGACAGGACCCAGGGAAGTGGAGTCAGACAGGAGCCTTACCCAGGCTCCAGGTCAGTGAGCTGGGTTGGGCTGGACTGGGAGGAGGGGGTGGTGTCTCAGGATTCTCCCCAGGGTGGATGGCTATTTTTGGTGTTGGCTGCTCCACTTATAGCCACTCCTCCCAATCCAAGGAGGCTCTGGGTTCAGCAGGGGCAGGGGCAGTGGGAGGAATCTCTCATCCGTCAACAGGATGGCTCTGGGTGTCAGCCTCTAGCCCAAAACCAGCCTCCTGCTCCTCACAGGGAGGCCTGATCCAGCAGAATGGAGACCTTACCTCCACCCCTTAAAAAAAGCAGCGAGGCAGAGCCGGCCTGATGGAGAGACATAGTCAGACCCGCTTTGACCGTCAGACAGGTCAACTTGCTGACGGTCTGTGCTCACAGCCTGACATCTCGCAGGCCAGCAGCCATTCATTCTCACAGCCAAGCTCTTGACTACACGTGGGCCTCAGAGACATGCTGTCTCACACTGGCACGTGACATACACATGGTCACGTTCCCATATGCAGGAGTTCCTTTCCTCTCAGGACTGAGTTCCTAGAAATCAGCACAGTTCCCAGCACAGAGTAGATGTACATTCATACGTGGTGAGTAAGTGGACATTCACTTACACAGGTCATGTGACGTGGGGCGGGGAGGGACTGGAGGAAAAGTCACCAGTCTCCATCCCACTTCGGGACAAGATGAGAGCATCAGGGAAGCATCGCTGCTGCTTCCAGCACCACCCCTGGCCCAGCTTCCGTGATGGCCACTCCTCAGGCAGTGCCAGTCCCTGGAGGGACCCGGATCAACAGGGCCGCCACTCCCCCTACTCCAGATTCCTTCCCAGTGAATTGGCAATCAGAGCGCTGGATGTTAGGAACCCCGAGGCCTAGACATGAGGTGCTTTGGGTATTTAGGGCCTCTGGGCGCTGGGAACTCTAGGTTTCGGGTTCGCTGTGGTGTTCAGAGCTCTGGCACCCTTGGCGTTGGGAATCATGGATTTTGAGAGCTCTAAGGTATTTAGGAATCTGAACCCTGAATGCTCTGGACATCAGAGCTGTACCCCAGACAGGCCAAAGTCAATGTTTCCAATCTCTCTTTCTAATTTTACCTGCAGCTGCTGAGATCCAGCCTGGGCCCCTGCTCTGATTCCTGTAATTGGCTCATGCTGCCCACCTGGACCAGGGCCAGAGAAAACACAGCAGGATGGCCTGACGGGCACACGGAGCCCCAGAGGCAGCTCTTGGATCTGGAACCAACCTAGATCCCTCCCTTGCATTGGGACAGGATAGGGAAGGTGCTAGGCACTGACCACTAGGCATTCAAGGGAAGAAGAATCTGAGAGCAAAACCCAGGGGGTTTCTTCAGCTCCTGAGGCTGAGTCTTCAAGTCTGGTCAGGCCAGGCTGTAACTCAAAGCAATGTCCACCCTCCCCCAACTTCTCTGCAGGGTCTCCCGGCGCCCCTCCACCAAACGCCCAGTGCCGCCAGCTCCTACAATGCCTTCCAGAAGTGGACCGTGTCTGGCCTGATCTCTCATCCCACCAGACACACACCTAAGCACACTCTGTGCCACCCAACAGAGGCGTTGCTTCTTCAGGCTGATGATGACAAGTGAAACCAGTCAGCACCAGGGGATCTGACGTGGACCCAGCCCTCCCAGGAAATAGCACTGCGACGGGAGGCTCCTGAGACACGCCTTAGACCACAGTGGGTGGGGCCCGGCCACTGCCTGTCCTCTTGCTGCCCTGCTCAGGAAGAAGCCAGCCAATGAGATGTCTGACCCATTGGTCCTCCCCTCTGTCCTCTGGCCCGATCCCCCTCCTCTCCCCATGGTGGATCAGGCTGGCCATGCCCTTCCCATTCTGTGGGCCAGCGGTCTAGGGTGGGGAGCTCACGGTGGGGGTAAAGACATCTTGGCTTTGACCTGGGCTAGGCCCAAACCTGCCTCCCTTGGGGCCTTATTCTGGTTGGAAGAAAACAGCCGATTTAGTCTCTAACTCTTGGAGACAGACAATTTTTCAAACCAGAATCTTTCTCCTAAGCTTTTCCTCAGGACTCACCTCATTGTGCATCTGCTTGAAGCCCTTTCTGGATAAAAATGGGTAAAATGCACAGATCTATAAGTCTCTGTATGTATGCAAATGTACTTTGTGTGATGTCGTCAGTCTAGCAAAACCCATGTGGGCAACATTGCCAACTTTCCCAAATCCCCAGGGAAAATCTATTTCCCCCACCCCATGGGCTAAAGTGTGAGACTGTCTCCCTGTCCCGGGATTCATCCCAAACGCACCTTCTCCTTGACTCAGGACTGAGCCCTGAAGCTCTCCTCCCTTTCGCTTCTTCCAGTCGCAGCTCATTCCCCCCGACCCCCCGCCCCTGCTTCACGTGGACTCCTTAGAGTGGGGTGGCCACGTTGGTCCCAGAAGCTTCACTGACACAGTGCTCTCTTCTCAAGGGCCCCCAGCCCCAGTCTACTCCTTCAAGGGGAATGGAAGCCATTGTCCCACCCTCCTATTTTTCCTTGTCCCCACTCCACACCATGGAGGATCTTCCAGCAGCCTCCATCCTGTCTTCCATGTGTCATGGCCCTTTATGATAAGCCCCAGTGGGAGGGCGAGAGGGAGGGAGAGAGCAGTAAGAGAATTTACATCCCAGCAGGAGAGGCAGAGGGAGGGAGGCTTGGATCACAGGGGCCCAGTCCCCAGAGTTGGGCACACATGCACACTGAGACCCAGAGCTGCTTCAATGCACACAGTCACTCCCCCACAAACACAGATCCATCTACACAAATCCACAAGGGCAGGGGGCATGGGAGCCTCAGACTGCTCAGGAAGAGGACATACACACGTAAGACATCTGCAGTTCGTTCATAGAAAACAAATCACAAACAAGCTATAAAATACAAATCACAAACCTGCAAGGCTGGGGACAAAGTAAAAATGAAAATAATCTTGCTGATGAGAGTAATGTCTCCAAATCGTCCCGGTTCTGACCAAGCCTCTAATGTGAATAAGTTATAAGTTCTGAGTGGTAGGGGCCTGGAGAAGCCTGGTGGAACTTCCTTGGCAGGAAGTGTCCGTGCCTGATACCTGCTATCTTGCTCAGAGCCTCTGTAAATAAAGTTGAATCTCACTTGTCAACTGATCTTATTTGAGTTTGACATGTGCAAATCAGCTTCTTGGAGGCTGACTATCCCCAGGGAACAAAGAAACTGGTTTCCTGGGCAGACAAGAGTGAGGACAGACTCAGGGTACAGAGAAGAGACTGGTCCCTTTCTGAGCAGATGCTGGGGCGACAACAGTCCCCTGACGGCCGGTACTAACTGGCCCTTCTTGAAAGCTGGAGGCCTCAAGACAAGCAAATGTGGGAGCCCCTTTCCATCAACTGCCAAGCTCTGCTGCTCAGAGGCAGCCTGGAGCAAGGTGTTTCGTTTATTTTGTAGGACAGGAAACTGAGGCGCAGCAAATCTCCCTTTGGCAAAGTCTCCTTTAGCTAGGATTGGAACCTCTGCATGTCTCCCCAGGGCGAGAACAGAGGGCCCAGGTTGGTGTCTGCAGCCCTTGTAATACAACCACCCCTGTGCGTGCTAAGTCCTCTCAGTAGTGTCCAACTCTTTGCGACCCTATGGACTGTAGCCCACCAGGCTTCTCTGTCCATGGGATTGTCTAGGCAAGACTACTACAGCGGATTGCCATGCCCTCTTCCATGGGATCTTCCCAACACAAGGACAGAACCCGAGCCAGTGTAGGTTTGACCAAACCAGTGAGACGGTCCGTGGAGAAAGGACCTCCAAGCCCTCCAGTTCCAAGGAGGACCACCCAGGCCTTACCCAGCTGCGCCCACAGTCCTCAGCGGCACCGCTCTAAAGGGGATGGAATTTGCTCAGACTTCTCTCTAGGGGGAACGCAGGCGCAGAAGGCCGGGGGCCTGGCAGGCTAACTCCAGCCTCAGTCCCCCAAGTGCCCCAGGCCTTTCTGGCTTCATTCCAGCCTACCCGAAGGGGACGACATCTACTTCCTCCAAGGGCCCCAGCTGGAGGGCAGCGAGGATGGGGCGGAGCAGGGGGCTCCTTTGCGGAGCCCACTCCCAGGGGTTCGTGGGGTTCAATCGTCGGAAAGCTTGGAGCAACTTGTAATTTTATTCCCTGGGAGGAGGAGCCTGAGAAGTCGGTGGGCCTGGGGATGAGAATGGGATGGAGGGGTGGCAGAGGCAGGCAGGGCAGCCGGGGGA
>SJYV01053940.1:894840-920683 GCA_006410875.1 Neotragus pygmaeus | reverse complement strand
GGGGGCGGTTCCTTTCATGGAGACCTAGTGCCTCTATTTATACACATGTAGGGCTGGGTTGCCCGGGGCTCAGAGGACAGGGAGCTGGTAGCGAGGAGCCTGGGACGGCAGAGCCCCACTGACTCAGCTTTAATCCCACGGTCTCACATGAAGTCCACCTCGGTCCTGTCCCCTGTGCCTGCTCACCACTCGTATAGCACTGGGCAGGTAGGCCTTGGTGAGCCTCGCTGGTCTCTCCCCACATCTCTGCTGCATTGGGTGGCTCTGCTACTGGGCAGCCTCATGATGAGTAAGAGCAGAGTCACCCGGCTGGGGCTCCAGGGGCCGGAGCTTCTAAATCATCCTAGAAGGCTTTGAAAGCACCACAGGCCGCCTGGGGCTGCCCCACCCTGACCTGTTCTGTTATGCTTTGACAAGAGTGTTCAGATACGTCTTGTCTGCAGCAGCCATCTCAGAGCCTGGTGCACAGTGGGTGCTCACCCGGCCCGCGTCCTGGCATGTGGCGAGTGCACAGCCAGTGTGGGCTTGACGCATCCTGGGAGCTCAGCAAGCACGGGGTTTGACACACACCGGGCCCTCCCTTGGTAGAAGGCTCGTCACTTAACAGGCATTCTCCTAGCATGGGTCCCAGCATGTGACAAGTGCTCAACCAGTATGACATGGCACCCATTGGGCGCTCACCCAGCACAGTGCCAGGAGCACAGTGCACGCTCACCCTGCTCAGGGCTGACCATATCCTGGGTCCTCACCTGGCCCGGAACTTGGCATACATGGGGCACTCATCTAGTGCAGGACCCAGCAAATCACCTGGGCTCCCTGGCATGGGGCTGGCACACAGTGGATGCTCTCCCAGCACTGGCCCTGGCACACACTGGCTGCCTTCCTGGTGCGGTTTGACACACAGTAGGTCTTCTCCTATCTCAGGCACCAGCACACAGTGCGCACTCCCCTTATATGATAAGGACTAGCACCGAGGAGGTGCTCTCCTAGCCAGGCCAGCGTGCTCGATGACTGGGTGATCCTAGATTCGCAACCGCCACCTCCCCAGTGAAATGGACAATATCTAGATCCAGAGGAAAAGGCTCAGCCTCCTCAGGCTTCCTCTCTGGATTAGGACCTGCCTTCCATTCCACTTGTCCTCCTTCCCACCCTGGCCCCCCTGGAGCCCACCGACTCAGTTCTGTGACCTCCCCTCCCCTCACACAGCTTCCCGGCAGCCCCACCACCCCAGCACTTTGCAGTCCTGCCTCAGCAGGACCTTCCCTCAGAGTCACAGGTCACAAACAAAGCCCCTCAACTCCTTGACCGTCTGGAGGAATGCCTACTCTTATTAAGAAAAGTCAGAGGCGGGCTTGGGGGAGCTGGCCTCCCTGAGTGGGGCTAGAGCAGCTGGATCCCACTAATGAGCCCTCATTACGGCCAGGACCCAGCTGGGCTGCTGCCGCCTTGTCCCCATGGCCAGAGCCAGAGAAAGCTGTCCGGCCAGGGCTGCCTGTTCTGGGCACCCGGCCCAGGCCAGGGCAGCCAAAGCCCAGAGCCCACCCTGGGTGGAAATGAGCATTTGGGCATCATGGATGACTGGGCCTTCCTGGAACCAGTGGCCTAGCCAGGGGCTTGGCCCTCAGTCTGGACTCGCAGGAAGTCAGCGGAAGTCAGCAGAGCGTGTCTGGGGACCCGGCTGCGTGAGGCTGGCCTGGAAGCAGCTCAGTCACTAGGATCTGAGGCCATTCTCTTGGGAGACTTGCTTAAGCCAAGATCATTCCCCATCTTCTCTCCGAAAATGGGCATAGTAGCATACCCACCTCGAGGGGCTGTTGGGAGGATTAAGTGAGTTAATATATATTCATATGAAGTGCTTAGGACAGCGTCTGGCTCACAGTAAGCACTTAATATATATCATCTATTGCTGTTATTAATAACGTTCACTAGCTTCAAAGATGGGTAGATATGATCCCCATTTTAGAGATAAAGAAACTAAGACCAGACAAGTAAAGTAACTTGCCTAAGGAGATACATAGAGGGAGATCCACCAGAGCTGGGGTTTGAACCCAGGCCTGTCTGACTAAAGACTTTGCCTCTTAAAAAATAATGATGTTGGGACTTCCCTGGTAGTCCAGGGGCTAGGAAGCCACCTTGCAGTGCAGCGGACATGGGTTCGATGCCACTGGTCAGAGAACTGAGATCCCACAAGCAGTGGAGCAACTAAGCTGTCACACCACAACTGCCGACCCCGCATGCCACAACTAGAGAGTCCGTGCGCTGCAACTTAGACCCAACGCAGCCCAATAAATGTTTTTAAAATAATGATAACAAAAAATTTTAAAATAGTGTCATCCTGCCATGTTCCCACTGGGGTCAGCACACTTACCAAACTCACAGGGAAGCTGTCCTTTACCTCAGAATTCGTGCCTGATCTTAGGTTACTAAGATCCTACTTTGGACCAGACCCTTTGCCCACCCATCAGTTTCCAAAAACTGGAAGTTATGTCTCCCCAGCACCAGAACACTTGTGCCCGCCTTCCTGGTCACTGGTCTGTGGTGTCTCCGTACTGGAGACTCACCAGTGAGTGCGGCCTCAGAGAAGAGGGATTGGAGGGTCAGAGTGACATTCTGCCCAGACCGCTCAGCACACTCTTCCAGAGGGACTGCCTCAGGTTCTAGGTGACACAGTGCTAATCCTCAAGGATCCGTGTTCTGCAGCCACTCTCTTGGCTAATGCCATCTTTCTTCAGACAGGTGATGGTGNGAGGGTCAGAGTGACATTCTGCCCAGACCGCTCAGCACACTCTTCCAGAGGGACTGCCTCAGGTTCTAGGTGACACAGTGCTAATCCTCAAGGATCCGTGTTCTGCAGCCACTCTCTTGGCTAATGCCATCTTTCTTCAGACAGGTGATGGTGCAGTTCACCAGGCCATAACTCTTTTGCAGAGTCAGTCGCATTCGTCTGTGAGGACACACTCTGCCATCTTGGCTGGCTGGGGATCCCCAAGTCCTGGGGGGATTGCTCCAGGGCCCATCACCCCTCAGGCCACAGCACTCTGTGAAGTCGGAGATGCTCTGGTAGTGCCCGGTGGCTGCGTCCCCTTCTCCCTGCCCCTTCACCATCTCTAGTGCCCAGTGGTACCCAGCCTCATTACCGGGAGCCCACCAAGTGCCAGGCCTGTGCGCTCAGAACCATCTGGGCCCCAGACCCCACTNGAGTCTGGACATGAAGAAGGGAGGGGCGCCTCTGTGGTGGGGGTAGGGGGCGGCCTTGGGAGCGGGCTCTGCAGCGTTGTTTCTTTACACTTTGCTGGAGTTTCCTTTTTTTTTTTTTAATGATAAGCTCATAATCGGAAAGAAAGCAAATAACTTTTTTTTTTTAAGTTGTTCAGAAAGCCAGTGGGAACGAATGGAAAATACAGGAGAGAGTCAGAAATAACAAATTCCAGGCAAAGCAGAGCTACAGAATCTAAGATCTGTTGAGGTTGTCTGTCTGTCCCCTGATTTTATAGCTAAGGTCTCTCAATGTTGAGAGTGGAAGAGGTTCGGGATCCTAGGGGTGCAGGTTCTAGAATGCTAGGATGCTAACCCCCAGTGCGGGATCCCCGCCCTGCCAAGCCCAAGGTGTGGGGGGGAGCTCTGGTTTCTGCCCTCGAAGCTGAACTGCCTGAATTCCAGGAGTTCACCCAGAACAGTGAATAAACAGAGGGCAGAGGGCTAGGGAGAGGACTTACATAAGCAACTGCTCAGTGTGGCTCACCCTCCTGGGCAGGGATGGGGTGGGAGGTTGTGAACCCAAGACAGGTCATAAATCCTTGTGCAGGCAGGACACCACTGCCTCAGTGACTGCTTCTAAGGACAGGCGCGCTGAGGGTCTTATGTGTGTATGTCTCTGCACGGCGGACATCGTGGAGGATGACCAGCCAGCCCACCCACACAGCCGTGGAAGGCACGACCCATACTTGGATCATGCCAGGCCTGGGGAAGCTTGGGCACAGGGCAGGGCAATCCCCACCCTGGAGATCACCCATGAGGCCCGTGAGGGCGAGTCAGAGGTGAGGGTGGGGGCTATCCAGGGAGCCTAAGGAGGAGGGACCAACCCAGAAGGGCACCAGGTCACTCTGGTTTAACTCACCCTCCAGGTGTGAGTGAGGGAGGGAGGTTGGGAGGGCAGCGAGGGGCAGCAGACAGTGGGAGATGGGTGATGNGAGGGTGGGGGCTATCCAGGGAGCCTAAGGAGGAGGGACCAACCCAGAAGGGCACCAGGTCACTCTGGTTTAACTCACCCTCCAGGTGTGAGTGAGGGAGGGAGGTTGGGAGGGCAGCGAGGGGCAGCAGACAGTGGGAGATGGGTGATGGGCAGCAGGAGCCTGGAGCCTGGCCAGTCGGTGGGGCTGAGCTGGGCTAGGCGGACGGGCCACCAGGCTGGGCAAACCCATGAGCACAAAGAGATTCTTTTGTGGGCACCTCAGAGCGAACAACCTCTGCAGGGACCATTACTATCAGTGACAGGCCTTCCAACCAGCAGGTAAAAAAGAATGGAGGGCTTAGAATAGGGAAAATTATACAAGGAGAAAAAAAGCTGTGCAGCATTGGAAAAGTCTCACCAGCCTTGGCATTGCTGTCCAGGAAGGAAGTGAAGGGGAGTCCCCAGAAGAGGGCTGGAAGGGAACTAGAGCCCCCGGGAAGCCCCACAGAGGGACCCTTCCCTCCAGTGTCCTTGGAGGGAGGTGGGCTTCCTCTGTCGTTTGCTGAGCGCCATGCCCTCACCAGCCAGACTGCCTGCACATAGCTTGCACCGGAATGAAAAGCCAGAGGCCTGGCTGTGGAGCAGGCCCCCACGGCAGCATTCCCTCCGCTGCTCCTGAATGGGGCACTGAAGGGCCAGGATGCAGGGCCAGGGAGCATCGGCTAGTGCTGCTTCTGCGGGAGCTCCTCCCACCACTCGCAGGGCGTCAGTGCACCTCCTCCTGCATAGCGGACCCCTCGTGTTTGTTACTTCCCGCCACGGTCCCATCCCCATCTCCAGTTCCAGGCCCCAGTCCCCCAGGCTCGGGCCTCCAGGGGGCACAGCCAGCAGGGCTGAACTGCTGAGCGCAAGGCTCAGAGTGTGCTGCTTGTGAATGCGACCACTGACTCCTGAGGGCTCAGTCAGCCGGTGACTCGCTGCTGGCCACCCTCCCGGGCCCCTCCACGCCAGGGGAGGAGCAGAGACCTCAGAGGCCCATTCTGGTCCTGCTGCACCTGCTCGGGCCTTGAACATCAAACCTTAGAACCTTGGTCTCTGCAAGAGGCNCTGAGGGCTCAGTCAGCCGGTGACTCGCTGCTGGCCACCCTCCCGGGCCCCTCCACGCCAGGGGAGGAGCAGAGACCTCAGAGGCCCATTCTGGTCCTGCTGCACCTGCTCGGGCCTTGAACATCAAACCTTAGAACCTTGGTCTCTGCAAGAGGCCTTGCCCTGGTTCCACCCGTGAGGCCACCCTGGACCCTCAGTTGTCTCTCACAGCTGTAACTGCTGCTTCGTGACCCCACCCATGTGCTCTGCAGCTGCCACAATCCTCCATTGTGCCCCTAAGTAAACAAGCCTCGGACAGAATAAAACTGTTATTGTAGGATCAACATATAGGAGGCCTATCTGGCTGGGCTTTGTTTGGGAATGGATAAACTACCCCAGGCAGGCCTCACGCCCTCTGAAAAAATGCCCCCCAAAGCCCCACGCTATTGCTAGGCCTGTCCCCAAAAAAGGCCCTAGGAGGTGGTGACAGGCTTAGCCAGGATTCTGTAGGGACCTGTCACACCAGGCCTGGGAGTTGGCCCCACCCCCCTCCCTTCTGCCCAGAGCCAAGGTGGCCTTCAAGCCTCTTCATCAGGGCAGCCTTCTGTGACCTCACCCTGCTCCCACCCCCACCCTAGTCATCCTTTCATGCTCTCGTGACTTGAGAAATTCCCCTTTGTGGTCACGTTGAAGTTGCATGTAAAAATTATGTGTTTATCTCATTAATGTCTTACTTCCCCCTGGACTTCTAGCTCTGAGTGGGTCGGGGTGTGTTTTGCTCGCTTCTGAATTCCCTGAGCCTGAGGTAGGGCCTGGCACATAGTAGGTGCTTGTGAACCTCCGAGGCTGCAAATGAATGCACACAGGCTTTCCTCTGGGCAGTGCTGGGTGGGGGTTGACACCTTTGTGCAGAACAAGGGTGTCTGTGCAGTAGTGCCCACGTGCTGTGCAAGCCCGGAGCGGCCCCCCAGATGCGCCCACTGAGAACAAAGGGTGCGTGGCGAGGAGGGCCACCATCCGGTGCTGGGGCCTCTGGGCCTGCCTTCCCAAATAAGCCTTCCTGGAAGGCGCAGGCCGGTGAGACCATTCCCCCACTCTGCGCCTGTTGGTCAGCATGGCGAGGCACCAGGCCCATTGGTTTATTTGCCTGCGTGCCTTGAGTCTTTCTCTTTCAAACCGAGGGTCCGTGTCACTACCGTGCTGTCCCTCAGAGGTCGTGCAGCTGTGTCTCTGATCCTGGGTGTCCTCCCGGGACACCTGGCCATTTCTCTCAGGAGAACAGCCCACCTCTGGGAGACTGTCTCTGTCGCTCAGGGGCTCTCTGGGCTTCTCTGTCGGTGACTTTCAGGGTCTTCCCTTGCCTCTGAGACTCCTCTAACCCCTCAAGCTCCAGTTCAGGGTGGCTGACTCAGTGCGAGGGGTGGAAGGGACATGTCTGCTCACACTTATAAAGGGACTTACTGAGTTAGTCCCAACTGTGGGGTTGGGGTCCTCAGTGGGGCTTCAGGCCACCCAGTCCAGCCCCACAGCTCCCCAGGCAAGCCTGCAACCTTCCTTTGGGGCAACCCCCTCATCAGCCCTTCCTGACCAGCCCCCTCTTCTGCAGCCCACGCTCTCTCAGCTCAGAGACCCTTTTCCAGAGTCACTCCCTCTAGTTCCCCTGGCAGAGTCTGCCTTCCAAGTCTGGCATGGTGCCTACAACTCTGGTCTCCCCCAACTCATGGCCAGCAGACCCCCGCCCCAGCCCAGGTCAGCTTCCCCAAGGCTCCCCATCCCAGTCGTGGGCAATAATTAGAGACAGCTCCCCTGGCCCTCCCATCCTGAGTCCCAGAATGCCTTCCTCAGGTCTGGCCCAGCTCAGTTGCTTGCCNTTATACACATCTAAATAATACTGGATGGGTTGACTGAAAAATAAAGAGCAAGAAATTCACCAAGAAATAAGAGGTGGTAGTTTTGAACTTGTATATCTTTAGAATAAAAAAATCACGTGGCCTGGAGATTTTAACACAAAAAGGTAAACATAATTTTACAGTAGTACTATGTATAATGAGATAGGATTCATAATTAAAACATCACACAGATCTGCCCATTAATAAGATGATACATAAATGGACTTGACAGAGTGAAGAGTAACTTGTTATGAAGATATATACTTTTGCAGAAAAACATAAATCTGAGACTAAAAAAGTATGATACTACAAAAAAAAAATTCTCTTCCAGTCCCAGTCCAGTTATTTCACCCCACGCCCCAAGTGCCAGTGAGACAGGTTATTCCACTTCCTCTGATCTTACCAAAGCATTTTGCAATCCAAAACATTGCGATAGTATTTTTCTTCTAGAATGCACTGCGGTCAATAACTAAATATCCACTCCTATTTTTTCATTCAGGGACTATTTCACTAAAAGTTTTCTAATGCTTTTCTCATCTTCAAATCCAACACAACTATACAAGTTCCAGTTATGTAGATTTGATTCCAATCTTTGACGTATCCATTAGTCTATCTCTTGCTCAATGGGGGCTTCACAGGTGGTACTAGTTGTAAGAAATCTTCCTGCCAATGCAGGAGACACAAGAGTTGCAGGTTCAATCCCTGGGTTGGGAAGATCCCCTGGAGTAGGAAATGACTATCTGCTCCAGTATTCTTTCCTGAAAAATTCCATAGGTAGAGGAATCTGACAGTCTACCATCCTTGGGGTTGCAAAGAGTCAATAAAACTGAATGACTGAACACACATACCTGTTCAATGGAGGTTCAAAAAGGAAGNTGCTCCAGTATTCTTTCCTGAAAAATTCCATAGGTAGAGGAATCTGACAGTCTACCATCCTTGGGGTTGCAAAGAGTCAATAAAACTGAATGACTGAACACACATACCTGTTCAATGGAGGTTCAAAAAGGAAGTATTATCTTCATTTCCTTCCTGTCTATTTGCATGGATATTAATCAGACAATCTGCTAGGGAATTAGCCTACAGGAATGTGAAGGATCTCAGCACTGTGAGGGAATGATGAGCCAGTAGGTTTGGGCTAAGAGAAAACACCGGTTGGTGCTAGAAAATATTGGTAAGCCGTGTTAAAGATTGGGAATTTTATCTTAAATGAAAGAAAATTATTTGAAGTATTTTAAGACTTGAAATCCCAGAACTAGATGTTCAATGGATGATGGAAAGAAGATCTGTGAAAGGGAAAGGTAAAAGCTTGAATATGGACAGGTTAATTAGATAGTGATTTTTTAAAGGCTGTTAATTAATAAGCTATATTTCAGAGAATGGGACAAAACTGTATCAGTATCAATGGAGGACATGAATGGATTCAAGAGCAATGTAATTCAAGAGTCAGTTACATACAATCATGCATTTTCTTATGATTCACCTTCTGATTGCATATTCATTTGGTGAACATGTAGTTATTTTTCAAGACTAACTTCATGCAGCATACACAAGATGCTGTGTTTATGGACCATCACAGTTTATGGACCATCCCAGACCTGCACACTTACTTTATTTGGTCAGATTTGCCTGGGCTTCCCAGGTGACACTAGTGGTAAAGAACCTGCCTGCCAGTGCAGGAGACATGCCAGTAAAGACCTGCCTGCCAGTGGGTTTGATCCCTGGGTTGGGAAGATCCCCTGGAGGAGAGCATGGCAACTCACTCCAGTATTCCTGCCTGGAGAATCCCATGGACAGAGGAGACTGGTGGGCTATAGTCCATGGGGTGACACAGAGATGGACGTTACTAAAGCAACTGAATACACACACACACACACACACANTGGAGGGTCCACGGTGTCCCCACTTGGGGAGGCCTGAAGGGTCAGGCACCTCATGCCAACGCCTTGCTGATGGTGGCTTTTCTCCTGTCCCCACAGAATGGTGCTGTGCCCAGCGAGGCCACCAAGAAGGACCAGAACCTCAAACGGGGCAACTGGGGCAACCAGATCGAGTTTGTACTGACGAGCGTGGGCTATGCCGTGGGCCTGGGCAATGTCTGGCGCTTCCCATACCTCTGCTATCGCAACGGGGGAGGTACCCAGTGGGCACAGGGCAGGGACCACCCGCATGGATAGAGCCCAGCCACCAGGGCCCAGCCACCCCCTTCCGGCACAGACCCCGCTCTAGACAGGCTGGCCTCTGGCCCTAATCTCCTTTGCCCCCACCCCTGGCTTAGGTACCCTTTACCCCCTGACCTTGGCAGCCTGATCCCTCGAGGGGAGAAAAGGTAGAGAGGAAAGCAACCCAGCCTCCCAAGTCTCAGTTTTATACCCCCTGCATTTCAACAGCCCTGCCCCACCAAATGATCCGGGGGTATTTGAGGACCCCATCAGCTAACGTGTGTGAAATTGCTTGCTTAAGTCATCAATTCCCACCCAAACATGGCGGCTCTGAGACCAGGGTTCCACTTAGAGGGGACTTCCTGGGAACCCCTGTCAAGTTAAAAAACAGGCCATGAGCAGTGTACCTCAGACTGAGGCTCCAGTCCAGGGCATGGCACACCCTCCTGGAAGCCCAGCCCATTGCAAAGGTTCTGCTGTCTGTTCCGAGAAGGAAGAGGGTGGGATCCCCCAAAGCCGGCCCTGAGCCAGCCCTCTCCCTGTCCACCAGGAGCCTTCATGTTCCCCTACTTCATCATGCTCATCTTCTGCGGGATCCCACTCTTCTTCATGGAACTCTCCTTCGGCCAGTTTGCAAGTCAGGGCTGCCTGGGGGTCTGGAGGATCAGCCCCATGTTCAAAGGTGAGGCCCGGATGTGGTACACACACACATACACACACACACACACACACACACACACACACACACAGGCCTCTGGGGGCCGTGCTGACTCACCCATCTGTATAAACACTGCCAGCCGTTATGGGACCCGGGTGTTGACCGGAGGCCCACATCACTAGCCAAGGCCAGGGACACATGCTGGGATCCATTGTTTACTTGGCCTCCACCCTCTCTTCCTACCCCAGCATACACAAAAGCCTTCGCCGCCCCCCACCCCCAGCCCTCAGCTCACTTCTGCCAAGGCCTGACCTGCCCCTTCATGCCCTTCTACGAAAGCCTGCCCCTTAGGCCTTCAGAATTAGCTTTGCCTCCTTCAGCTAGGTGTGTGAGGCTGCCCCTGCCCCTCCCCCCAGGTGTGGGCTACGGCATGATGGTGGTGTCCACGTACATCGGCATCTACTACAACGTGGTCATCTGCATCGCCTTCTACTACTTCTTCTCATCCATGACGCCCGTGCTGCCCTGGACCTACTGCAATAACCCTTGGAACACGCCCGACTGCATGAGCGTGCTGGATAACCCCAACATCACCAACGGCTCGCAGCCTCCTGCCCTGCCCGGCAACGTCTCTCAGGCGCTCAACCAGACCCTCAAGAGGACAAGCCCCAGCGAGGAGTACTGGAGGTGAGGCCCCCGTGGGACCTGGGCTTCTAGGGGTTACCCGGGGTGCCTGTCTTCAGCCCTCCCTCTTCGCCCTCGGGCAGTGGTCTGCAATCTAAGGAGGGTGCCCGGAATGGAGCATGGCAGGGGTGTGGGAAGCCTCTCCAGTTCAGGAGAGGCTGACGCACAGGCTTTGTGAGTTCGTGAGAGACCTTACATAGTGGCATCGAGAGAGGGAGGGCTCCAGCAGTCAGGCAGGTCAGCCGAGGAGAGTCTGGGAAAAGAAGGGGTGGCTTCCTGGCCAGCAGAAGAGCACGAACACAGGGCCTTAGTCCCAGATGAGCCTGAGGGAAACCTGTTGTGATGAAGGGTAACAGGTGTGTGGGGAACTCACCAGCTATGTGGTAGCCTACAGGGAGTACCTGCCTTCTTGGAGGACTTGCAAGAATGAAGCGTAGACCTAACCCTGCAGAACCAAAGAAGAGCTGTGGAAGTTTCCTGAGCCCAGAGCTGTCCTTATCAAGCTGTGTTTGGGAAGGGCAGACTGGCACCCCTGAGCTCTGTGGTAACAGAGAATGGACTCCCAGGGCTGGCTTGAAGGGAAGCTGTTGCTGGGGGTGTTTGGAACATCTTGTCCCAGCTGGGTGGGTGTGAGGGCCCAGCAGGACATCCTGGAGGAAATTCCCCACGTCCTGCTGGGGAGCTCATGGGAAGAGGGCTTTGTGGGCTGGTGGGCAGGCCTCGTTCATTCATTCCACAAACATTTATGGTGTCCACTTTGCTGGGCTCTGTGTGTCCATGGGGTATGAACCGCCCTGAGACCGTGCCATGAGGAGGTCACAGTCCAGAAGGGAGCTGGGTCGTTAATGCTATTAGGGGCAGGGGCCTCGGTGCAGGTATACGCAGGGGTATGGTGAGGGCAAGAGCAGGTGATCAAGGAGGCGTCCCATGGACTTCCCTCGAGGTCCAGTGTCTAAGACTCCGAGCTTCCTGTGCTGCCACTGCAGGGGGCATAGGTTCAGTCCCTCCTTGGGGAACTAAGATCCCATGTGCCAAGCATGACACGCTCAAAAAACAAACCATTAAAAAAACAAGACTTCCCAGAGGAGAGAGAAGAGGGGCTATAGAAGGAGTGGGAGACATGGGCAGATGAGCTGCAGCCAGGAGGTGGCAGACTGGAGCTGGGGTTAGGAGCAGGTAGGACAGAGTATTGGGACAGAGGAGGCCAGGACATCAAAAGGCACAGGGCTTCCCCTGCCAGTCAGAGGGTTCGAGGCCTCCTCCACGCTGTGACGGAGAGTCAGGGCTGGGCAGCTGAGGTCCCAGTGACACTCGAAGTCCTAGCAGGTCCACGTCCTCTGAGCCAAGGGCCAGCGCTCAGAGCCTCAGGGCCCAGTCGCCCTGGGCTGCTGCTGCTGCATACCTGCGCAGTTGTGTCTGACTCTTGGCAACCCCGTGGACTGTAGCCTGCCAGGTGCCTCTGTCCATGGAATTTTCCAGGCAAGAATACTGGCATGGGTGGCCATTTCCTACTCCAGGGGATCTCCCTGACCCAGGGATTAAGCCAGTGTTTCCTGCACCTCCTGCTTTGGCAGACAGATTCTCTACCACTGAGCCACCTGGGAAGGCCCTGTGTTGGGCTGTAGATGTTCAAAGACGGTTAAGTTGTGGGCACCGTCCTTAGGACTCGTGGTGGAGACCAGAGAGCCGTTGCCTCCCAGTGAGGTTTGGGCAAAATTGCCTCTGGGCATATGGTCAGTCATTGGATGGGTCATTTCCTGAGCACCAAGTAGATGCCGAGGACTGCATTCAGAGCAGGGACAGAGTGGAGTGGGAGACTCCTCCCACTCAGGTGTTCTGCTACACTTGAGGCATGGTGTGGACTGGGCAACTTGATCTAGGTGAAAGAGAGCCTTCTGGAAGCTTCCAGAAGCACAAAGCCAAGAGATGCTCCAGAAATTCTCACCCCAGGGGCTGTCTTCCAGGGTGGGGCTACTGCTTGGCAAAGCTCAGGAGATTTTATCCAGTGCAATTAGAGGGGAATTTCCCTCCAAGAAAACTAGCGTGGGTCGGGAGGTCCACAGGATGGCCTGCTGAACTCCACTCCTTGGCCGGGGCTGGAGCCAGGCCTCCCTAAGGAGCCCCAGTTCCAGGCAGGACTCCTTCCCTTCAGGATGGCTCCCCGCTGCCCCCTCCTGGAGAGCCTAGGGAAGTGACCTTTGAGAGGGCTGCCCAAGCTGGCATCAGCAAGATGAGGTGAGCAAGCCCCTCCATTTCTCGGCACCTACTATGTGCTTAATGTTGCTGTTTAGTCGCTCAGTCGTGTCCGACTCTTTTGCACCCCCATGGGCTGTAGCTCTCCAGGCTCGTCTGTCCATGGGATTCTCTAGGCAAGAATACTAGGGTGGGTTGCCATTTCCTTCTCCTGGGGATCTTCCCAACCCAGGGATCAAACCCAAGTCTCCTGCATTGCCAGGTGAGTTCTTTACCCCCGAGCCACCAGGGAACTATGTGTTAGGCATATTATATGATATCACCCCCATTTTCAGATTCAGAGACTGATTCCCAGATGTTAAGGAACTAGGCCTCAATGCTCTGTCGGGATATACATGCCCCGCTGTGCCTGGGGCCTAATGTGAATCAGGCTGATGATACTCTGCAGGCATTCTGAGTCCACAGTTTCCAGCAACCTTTTGGAAAGCTGCACAATCTCATTTGAGCCCCACGGCAACCCTACTAGTTTGTGCCGGTTTTATAAAATATTTTTATAAAATATTCCCATTCTACAAGTGGACAAAGCAAATCAAGAGAAAGATGGACTCCTCTAAAGGGAGAAGAGTTCCCAGGGCAGGTTTCTGAGCCCACGTCTGCCTTTTGCCCACCCTTTGGCTTCGTCTTCCCTGCTCTTACCACCTCCTTACAGCATTATCTTATAGTCCTCTGAGAGCTGGTCTGATGCCTGCTCAGGACCATGCCCTCATCCTCCCAGCTGACACCTGGCACCCAATGGGACTTGGATCCCAGCACCCCTCTCCTGGTTCTTCATGCCAGCTCTAGAGCCACACAGACCTCACTCAAATCCTGGCTGTGCTACATACCAGCTTGGCCTTCTGAGGTCACCAACCTCATTTAGTCTCAACTGTTCATCCATTAAGTGGGAGTGGTTACAACATCAATCTTGTTATTATAAAGATGTAGCAGAAATCACTAAGAACAGTGACGGGTATTCAGTAAGCACAGTGATAGCCACTGCTGGAGATGCAGTGAAATAAATGAGAGTGTCCTGTTCTCAAGGCATTTACCATCTGGTTGGGGAAATTAAAAAATAATCCAGAGTAAGTCCAGAGATGTTATGTGAAAGCCAACTTGTAAATATGTGGGGTTCTAAAAGTTTTTCAGTTAGTTGTTTGGTCTCAAAAGCACATGGTCCAAACCCAAAACAAAACATTAAATATGGTGCCATAAAAAGAAAGTTAGAGTTCAGAAGTCTAGCCTTCCAAACTCTTTAAGCCCTTGTATTGCATGCTGAACTCTTGCAGTAAAAAAATAATACAAAGCACTACCAGTTTGTAACTAGATATAGTTTTTAGAGAGTCTTTTGAGTAAGGAATGGGTTGTTTACTTTGAATACTGGTGCTTAAAGTAAATCACCTCTCAGCTGTAGCAGTAAGACCCGGTGGCTATTCTGGAAGGCAGAGCCTCCCAACGCGATGTGCCCCAAATAGCGTGCCAGTCTGGGCAGGCTTGGGCAGCCCAGAATCTCCAGCCCTGCTGCCTTCAGCCTTCAGCTTTGAGTGACCTGTCTATTTGTCCCATGGGCCCAAACTATTTTTTTCTGCATATCCCAAAGGGAAAAAGATTGGAAAGCACAGCCGCAAAGGTCCAGGAGCCTCTCCTGGGAGCAGGGGGTGGATCTTATTCATCCCTTTATCTTTGATTCCCCCATGGACTGAGAGCCTGGAAAGTTTCTCATCCTGATGCTTATTGAGTGAACCAACATAGAGGCGGGAGTTTGGCAGGAATGGGATGTGTTGGACAGCGCCCTCTGCAGGTCATAAGGCGAAGGGCAGCCTAGGCGAGGATTTGAGGCAGAGGAGGCCTAACGAGGTGCTTGCAAGTCTTCCAGTCCAGTGGGCTGACCAAACAAACAAATCCCAGACCTGGCAACATTGTCCCATGAGGGATCAACGTGACCACCCATCACAAAGTATTAAACATGCTGTCATGAGGTTTGAGAACTGAGTTGGAAAAAAAAAGAGTAAAAATAGCTAAGATTAGAGGACAGCCTATGAGCTATGCTGAGAAGTCCTCATTGAAAGAGGGGAAGGAAAGGAGCCTTTCTAAATTTATCTACAGATTATCCTAGGTTGATGTTATGATGCCCATTTTAAAGATGAGGAGACTGAGGCTCAATAATTTGTCTCTTGCTCATCAGTTCTAGCCTGGACAACTTCAGCAACCAAGCTAGTCCCCCTCCAGATACTCCCCTTTATACTTCCCAGTCCATTTTCCATGATGTTAACTCATTCATCCATTCAGCAGGTGCTTACTGGGCATGGCTCTGTGCCGGGCACCTTGTGAACCACTGGAAGGATACGAGAGTGAACAAAACAAAAACCCTTGCCTTCACAGAGGGCAGATAACAAACTGAACAGTAAAATGTGCAGTACAATAGGAGACATACTCTGGAGGAAAATACACCCAGGAATGGGGTAAGGTGTGCCAGGCTGGGGCAGGGGTCACACTTTTAATCCGGGTATCCAGAATAGGCCCCTTTGCAAAGAGGACACCCAAGTAAAGATTTGAAGGAAGCCAAGAAGGAGGGAGCCACGTTGATAAGCCCAGCTGAATAATTTGTGAGGCCCAGAGCAAAATGAAAAGATGGGGCCTCTTGTGCAAATGTGTTCGGAATTTCAAGATGACAACGGCAGGACATTAAAGCAAGCACGTTCTCCCCCCTTCTAAGCATGGGGCCCTGTGTGCCTGCAGAAATCTCACACCCATGTGGACATGTGGAGGTCTGGGGAAAAAACATGCCAGACAGGGAAGGGTATGTGTAAAGGCTCTGAGGTGGGAGTGGGCCTGGCACATTTAAGGGACAACAAGGAACCCAGTGCAGCTGGAGCAGAGAGCGAGGGGAGAGGGAGCAGGAGGAGAGGAGATTTGAGAGACGGCAGTTAGGAGACAGTGGGTCATGGAGGGCTTTGTAGCTGCTGTATGGACTAGTTTTCCCATGGCCAGAGATGGGAGCTGCTACAAGGTTTTGAGCCAAGGAGAGGCCCTGAGAGACCCAAAAACCCTCCAGAAGCTTCTCATTGCTCTCAGAATAAAATCCAAACTTCTCTGCCTTGACTTCACAACTTCTCTTGATCTTGTTCCTTCCTGTCTTCATCCTTCTCCATTCCCCTCCCCTTCTCCTCCAGCCTTCCTGAGCTATCGATATGCCCAGGCGGTTCCTGACCCTGTCCTGCTGGGTCATGCCCTGACCCTGACCCATGCCCTCAGCCTGGCGTGTGCCTTCATTTCTCTTCACCCACTTTCTCCCCGTCCTGGAAACTTTGGCTCAAGCCTCCCCTCTTCCAGGAATACTCCCAGTGTGCTCCTCCCCATGAGGTCGAGACACTGCTGGCAGTGCCCACAATACCTGATTTAGGTCAATACGCCCAGCATCTAGCAAGGACTTGGCACATCAATGTCCAGTCGATTGAAGAAACACAGCTGGCATGGCATAGGGCTCCAGAGAGAGTCATGCACACTCAGGAGAGGAATTCAGGTTCAAGCCTAGGCCTGCATGCTCCAGTGTGTGTGCTAAGTCGCTTTAGTCATGTCCAACTCTGTGACCCCAGGGACTATAGCCCTGCATGCTCCTCTGTCCATGGGATTCTCTGTCCACGGGAATACTGGAATGGGTTGCCATTTCCTCCTCTAGGGGATCTTCCCAACCCAGAGATCAAACCCACATCTCTTAAGTCTCCTGCATTGACAGGCGGGTTCTTTACAACTAGGGCCACCTGAGAAGCCTCCATCTTTATTCAGAACTCCACTGCCTCCCTCTGTTCATCAGAGTCAGAGGACTAGTGTGGGTGAAAAGGTCACAGAAGGCTCCCTGGAGGAGGTGACACCAGACAGGGTGTGTCCAGTCTGGAGGAGAGGGCCTTCCTAAAGGAAAGACCTGGGCCAGGTCTGAGCAGGGACAGGGAGACCTCCACAACCCAGGGGCTGAGGAAGCTAGCCCAGGCCTGGGGTGTGGCTCGCGGGTACCCTCGAGGATCCTGGGAGAGGCAGCAGGCAGAGAGGGCTGAGCAGGCTGCGGCTGGGGCCTTGCCAAGGCTCCCATCTCAGACAAGCCAGCCGCTGGGACTCCGTGAGAAAGGAGGGAGCTGCCAGGCTGGGCCCTGGGCCTTGGGAATGTGTTGCTGGATGGCGGGGCTGGCCCTCAGTGACAGAGTATCCCCTTCCAGGCTGTACGTGCTGAAGCTGTCGGATGACATCGGAAACTTCGGGGAGGTGCGGTTGCCCCTCCTCGGCTGCCTCGGCGTCTCCTGGGTGGTCGTCTTCCTCTGCCTCATCCGAGGGGTCAAGTCTTCAGGGAAAGTAAGTCCCCCTCCTTCCAGGATCTGTGCCCACCCAGAAATATCCTGCCTCCCCTGCCTGGGTTTTGTGTGTGGACAGGTGGGTGGGGGAGTGACGAAAGCATGTAGGATGGAGAGAGGGACCAGAGGACCCGTGGTGGTTGAGGGGGGTGGGAAGAGCCCTAAGGAGTCCAGTGGGGCCCCTCTCACCCGCAGGTGGTGTACTTCACGGCCACATTCCCCTACGTGGTGCTGACCATCCTGTTCATCCGTGGCGTGACCCTGGAAGGAGCCTTCACGGGCATCATGTACTACCTGACCCCACAGTGGGACAAGATCCTGGAGGCCAAGGTGGGCTGTGGGTGGAAGGTGACCTGGAGGGACGGGGAGGGGCAGAGAGGCGCCAGCCTCTGAGCGCAGCTCCTCCTGCAGGTCTGGGGGGACGCCGCCTCCCAGATCTTCTACTCGCTGGGCTGCGCGTGGGGCGGCCTTGTCACCATGGCTTCCTACAACAAGTTCCACAACAACTGTTACCGGTGAGAGTCTCCCTGCTGGCGCTGAGGCTGCCCCCTTATTCCTGCCCTCTCTGCAGCCTGACCCTGCTTCCCCCCAGACCCACGAGATCCAATGCAGCCTCCTGGCCCGCCAGGACCCTCCCTTCCGCTCACAGCCTGGAGATCCTGGCAATGCCAGGTCTGAGTCCAGTCACTGCAGAACGGAGAACATTTAGGCAGAAGAGAGAAGGGCTGATGACAGAGATGCCCCAGGGGTCTGTAAGGACTCAGAGCCTCAAGCCCACGTAAGGAGGCCAGAACAGACCAGAGATGAGAGTAGGGGTGCTTTTGTTCCTAGAACTTTCCCCGTCTCCAAGTCTCCCGGCCTGGCCCAAATTGGGCAGGAGGAACTAAGCTGCGTGTCCTGACCATGTGCTTCCCTCCCCGTTAGAGACAGCGTCATCATCAGCATCACTAACTGTGCCACCAGCGTCTATGCCGGCTTCGTCATCTTCTCCATCCTGGGCTTCATGGCCAATCACCTGGGAGTGGACGTGTCCCGCGTGGCAGACCACGGCCCGGGCCTGGCCTTCGTGGCATACCCAGAGGCCCTCACACTGCTGCCGGTTGCCCCCCTCTGGTCCCTGCTCTTCTTCTTCATGCTCATCTTGCTGGGGCTGGGCACTCAGGTACGAGCTGCGGGACTCGGGCCTGTGGCTGGGGGNTGGGGAGGTGCGGTTGCCCCTCCTCGGCTGCCTCGGCGTCTCCTGGGTGGTCGTCTTCCTCTGCCTCATCCGAGGGGTCAAGTCTTCAGGGAAAGTAAGTCCCCCTCCTTCCAGGATCTGTGCCCACCCAGAAATATCCTGCCTCCCCTGCCTGGGTTTTGTGTGTGGACAGGTGGGTGGGGGAGTGACGAAAGCATGTAGGATGGAGAGAGGGACCAGAGGACCCGTGGTGGTTGAGGGGGGTGGGAAGAGCCCTAAGGAGTCCAGTGGGGCCCCTCTCACCCGCAGGTGGTGTACTTCACGGCCACATTCCCCTACGTGGTGCTGACCATCCTGTTCATCCGTGGCGTGACCCTGGAAGGAGCCTTCACGGGCATCATGTACTACCTGACCCCACAGTGGGACAAGATCCTGGAGGCCAAGGTGGGCTGTGGGTGGAAGGTGACCTGGAGGGACGGGGAGGGGCAGAGAGGCGCCAGCCTCTGAGCGCAGCTCCTCCTGCAGGTCTGGGGGGACGCCGCCTCCCAGATCTTCTACTCGCTGGGCTGCGCGTGGGGCGGCCTTGTCACCATGGCTTCCTACAACAAGTTCCACAACAACTGTTACCGGTGAGAGTCTCCCTGCTGGCGCTGAGGCTGCCCCCTTATTCCTGCCCTCTCTGCAGCCTGACCCTGCTTCCCCCCAGACCCACGAGATCCAATGCAGCCTCCTGGCCCGCCAGGACCCTCCCTTCCGCTCACAGCCTGGAGATCCTGGCAATGCCAGGTCTGAGTCCAGTCACTGCAGAACGGAGAACATTTAGGCAGAAGAGAGAAGGGCTGATGACAGAGATGCCCCAGGGGTCTGTAAGGACTCAGAGCCTCAAGCCCACGTAAGGAGGCCAGAACAGACCAGAGATGAGAGTAGGGGTGCTTTTGTTCCTAGAACTTTCCCCGTCTCCAAGTCTCCCGGCCTGGCCCAAATTGGGCAGGAGGAACTAAGCTGCGTGTCCTGACCATGTGCTTCCCTCCCCGTTAGAGACAGCGTCATCATCAGCATCACTAACTGTGCCACCAGCGTCTATGCCGGCTTCGTCATCTTCTCCATCCTGGGCTTCATGGCCAATCACCTGGGAGTGGACGTGTCCCGCGTGGCAGACCACGGCCCGGGCCTGGCCTTCGTGGCATACCCAGAGGCCCTCACACTGCTGCCGGTTGCCCCCCTCTGGTCCCTGCTCTTCTTCTTCATGCTCATCTTGCTGGGGCTGGGCACTCAGGTACGAGCTGCGGGACTCGGGCCTGTGGCTGGGGGCGGGAGGAGGCGGGGCCAAGGGTAGGCCCCTGCTCTGATGGCCGGGCCCTGCAGTTTTGCCTCCTAGAGACGCTGGTCACAGCCATTGTGGATGAGGTAGGGAATGAGTGGATCCTGCAGAAAAAGACTTACGTGACCTTGGGCGTGGCTGTGGCTGGCTTCCTTCTGGGCATCCCTCTTACCAGCCAAGTAAGAACCAAGGGAAAGGCTGGGTGGGAGGTGCCAGGGTATGAGGGGAAGACGGGAGAGAAGGGGACCGTAGCCTCAGGCACCCCTGACTCAGCTGCCCACTGGCCCGTAGGCAGGCATCTACTGGCTGCTGCTGATGGACAACTACGCGGCCAGCTTCTCCTTGGTCATCATCTCCTGTATCATGTGTGTGTCCATCATGTACATTTACGGTAAGTGCCCAAGCTTCCACGGCCCCCGTGTCCCAGCCCCTCGCCTGCCTACGCTGTCCTGTGGGCTGCTGACCTCCCTCTTTCCAGGGCACCAGAACTACTTCCAGGACATCCAGATGATGCTGGGGTTCCCACCGCCCCTCTTCTTCCAGATCTGCTGGCGCTTCGTCTCACCAGCTATCATCTTTGTAAGTTCCGCGCTGGTCCCTGCCCTGCTGCCCCTGTGGCGAGCGTCTTTCTGTTGGGAACCAGCCAAGGCAGAGCACGAGCTCTTCAGGCCAGAGCTTTCCCCTGGGGGCTCCACACCCACAGCTCTGGTTATTGGAAGTCCAAGCAAAGCTGTATAGAGGCAGACAGGTGTGGAGACTCAGAACCACCCAAGCCCTCGCCTTGGGTTAGGAAGGGAGCACAGGGCCCTGTATTTAACAGAAGACAGTGCCCAGCTTCAGAAGGGGAAAATAGGCTGGCAGCAGCTGAGAGCCAGCCCTCTCTCCCTGGTATTTCCACCTGGCATCCCCCCAGAGGAGTCTCAGGAACCGTGACTGACATTGGCATTGGGCCTCTGACAGCCTCACTGAGCTTGTGTCTCTAGTCCCCTACAGCTGAGGTGCTTGGAGTGCTCAGGGTATGTGGTGTGAATGCATGTTCCAGAAGCAGGCTGTGCAAGTCAGGTATCAGCTCAGGATCTGGGATACCCTCCTAAGCCACCCTGGAATGGGCTGGCTTGCGAGGGGGAGTTCTGGGTTTCCACCAGTATTCAACACCTGGAAGACAGACCCCCCAGCAGGGAGTGGAAGTGGTGGAGGGAAAGCCCACCATGACCAGGAACAATATACTAAGTCTCGTGATACAACTCTCCATGGTTTCGTTATTATCCCCACTTTACAGATGAGAAAACTGAGGCCCTGAGATGTTAAGTGGTTGACCCAAGGTTATACAGCTTCTAGGAGTCAGAGCCCTCATGCGAAGCAGGTGGTCCGATTCGGAGCCTGTGTGCTGGGCCCACGCTGCACTAGAAGCAAGTTTAGGAGGAGGAGTGGTCTGTGGACTACAACCTGATTTTGTTCCTTTATGATCAGGGTGAGAAGTCGGGGGCGGGGGCATAGGGATTTGCTAGTGTAATGGTCCCTCCACAGGGAAGAGGCAGGGCTGTCTCTGAGTGACAGGAGGGTCAGCCCGATAGTCAGGGCAGTGTCTGGAGTCGTGCCCCCACCCCCTCATGCCAGTTCCTCTGTGCCCCGGAGAGGTCAGCTCCAGATTTCCACATTGGCTCATGTTTCTGGAAAAAAATTAAAAAGGCCCCTGAGGGCTGGGGCCTCTGTCACATGGGATGTGGGATCTTCCCAAGCCTGGCACAGGCACCAGCTCTGGCCACTGGCTCAGCTTTGAAACAGGAGGAGAGGAAGTGTCCTGAAAGCGGTGGGAGGCAGGGGAGGGCAGACACCACAGCCAAGCGCTGTGCCCTTGGGGTTTATGGCTTTGGCCCAGGACCTGCCCCGGGGGAGCTCATCCTCCAGGGCTCCCAGGAAGCGGCCGCCCTGTGGGGAGACCCAGGGCACCACCCAGGCAGGGCAGGAGGAAGGAGGCAGCCTGGGTCCGGTGTCTCCAGGAAACTGAGGCAAAGCCTGCAGCATCCTCTCTGTGCTCAGAAAGCTGGGCTGGGATCCCCTCAGGTGAGGATGCCAGGCTCTGTGGACCGTGTGCTTCTGGGCTGTTAGCTTTCTTTTGGAGGCTTTACTTCTTCATAGTGCTGAAAAGTTTTTTTTTTTTTTTNAATATACAGCCTTGACGTACTTCTTTTCCTATTTGGAACCAGTCTGTTGTTTCATGTCCAGTTCTAACTGCTGCTTCCTGATCTGCATATAGGTTTCTCAAGAGGTAGATCACGTGGTCTGGTATTCCCATCTCTTTCAAAATTTTCCACAGTTTATTGTAATCCACACAATAATCCTCTAGGTAATCCTCTAGGATTACCAGCAACTAATTTTAGATACTGTTTATTACCAGCATCCTGGTAACATGGTAATGCTGAAAATTCCAGAAATAATCTTTAAAATACTGAATGCATCTTGAGTTAGGAAGTAAAACCAATGCTATGAATGTGTAGCTCATTACCACGTAATATGAATAATACTGAATTTAAGTCTCAATGACACGTCCACATACCATCAAAATCTTTTAGGATTAGCCTGAATACTACTAGTTTTAGTCTCATTTCATGGCCATAGAACTAAGAAGATGACCATACCTCATAAATGTAATTCATCCACTCTTTTAATGCCCTAATTAGAATAATAAGCTTCTGCACAAGAAAGGAAACTATAAGTAGGTGAAAAGACAGTCTTCTGAGTGGGAGAAAACAATAGCAAATGAAGCAACTGACAAACAACTAATCTNAAAAAAATTTTTTTACAAACTCCATCCTTCTATCAGCTTAAATAAAGAATTTGTCCACACGTTAGATCGGGCTCTAGTTCCTTTCAGGAAACTTGTTACAAGGTCCTCTAAGTGCAGCGTTCCCCGGGTGGATATAGGTCTTGACTTCTAGAATTTAGTCGCTAAAAAGGCTGGAGGGGCCTGAGCTCCAGGATGCAGCTGCAGGCTTGGGCGGTGTGTGCTGAGGCCCCTGGCAAGAGCGCCCACTGCCCCAGGCCCCCCGGGTGGCCCATGAGCCACCTGCCCATCTTTCCGCTTCTTGTAGTATTTTTATTGCTACAGCCCTAGGCTTGATCTCTGCTGTCCCTCGGCTCTTTCCACAGTGGCTCCCGAGAGCACCCCCGACCTGACACTGTTTCTAAGCTTTGGGGCCCCCCCTGGCTGTCCACTGCTGTCTCTGCGGCCACAGATAGGCAGGACTTCTCCCTTTCCTTTCCCCCATTGCTCCCACCTCCCTGCATAAGTCAGTTCAGACCAGCACATAAGGTTGTGCCAGGCGCTGTGCTGGGCACTGAAGACCTAGAGCTGATGCAATCCCAGGAGCTCTCAGGTCTGGAGGAAACATTCAAAAAACGCTTAGTAGATCGAAAATGCCATTGAAGCCTTAAAGGCCACAGATTCGGCCTTACTTCAGCAGGCAGTGGGGGGCCACTGCATTCTTTGAGTAGAACTGACTTCCAAGGGCCATGGCAGCTGAACAGTTTCTTGCTGCTTCAGGGTTTTCCAGAAGCCAGACCCCTCCCCTCCCACAGTGCCCGCCTGCCTGTCATACCCTGGACCCCTGGTGCCATCAGCTTCTTCTACTACCCAAACGTTGCTGTCAACCCTGCCCTCCCTGAGATGCTTCTTTCTAGTCTGGGAAACTGGAGAGGGAGGGGAGCAGCGCTGATGGGAGGCCTAAGGCCAGGGTGGGGCTGGGCAGGACTCATGCCCACTCCCAACCCCCACTCTTTGCAGTTCATTCTCATCTTCTCGGTGATCCAGTACCAGCCAATCACCTACAACCAATACCAGTATCCAAGCTGGGCCGTGGCCATTGGCTTCCTCATGGCCCTGTCCTCTGTCATCTGCATTCCACTCTACGCCCTGTTCCAGTTCTGCAGAACAGATGGGGACACCCTCCTCCAGGTGAGGGCTGGGGGCAGGGGCAGCCAGGTGAATCAGAAGGGGGTGGATGGACGGATGGCCCTCCAGGGCTCCCTTCTGATGCACTCTGCCCGCCCGTCCGTCCCCCATGCCTACCTCTCCTGCAGCGTTTGAAAAATGCAACAAAGCCAAGCAGAGATTGGGGTCCCGCCCTCCTGGAGCACCGAACAGGGCGCTATGCCCCCACCATTGCACCCTCCCCTGAAGACGGGCTTGAGGTCCAGCCGCTGCACCCAGACAAGGCCCAGATTCCCATGGTGGGCAGTAACGGCTCCAGCCGTCTGCAGGACTCCCGGATATGAGCACAGCTGCTGGGGGGAGTGCCCCACCCCCACCCTGTGCTCCCAACACAGAGACTGGGGAGACGGTGGAGAGGTATCACTGCCTGCCCCCACCACGCCCTGGCCAGGGGTGGCCCCTGTCGCCTCGGCCACCACTGCTAGCGCGGTCATTCGTGCTCGTGTCCCTAGTGTTTACAGGTCCTTTGGATGCCAAGATGGCAGCTGGGGGGTGTGGGTGATGGGGGGGTTGCTGGGGGGCCCAATAGCACTTTGGAGGGGTCTCAGGCCAGGTCCCCAGAGGCCTGCTGGGCTTCATGTGGCCTCTGATGCCCCCACACTTTGCCCTGAGCTGAGGTTCTGGGTAGGTCTCCTACCTGTCCCTTGCCCTGAGCCTTCGGCTCCTGACCAGTGTTCCTGCCCTTGGGGTGGACCCCAGCCTCCACCCAGGCTAATTCGGATCCTCCTACCTGGAGACAGGGTGAGGAGCCAGAGGGGCTGTGCAGTGTTACGGGTCAGGCTGTGCGGCTCGGCCCTTTTGTCTGTGTGATTATTTTTGTAAAAATTGTATTATCTGTGGTTGCCACCCCCTCGCCCTTGGCCTCAGGCCCAATCTGTCTTCCAGGCCCACCTGCACCTCACTCGGCGGCTCTGAGGTCTCTGCACCTCCTTCCAGCACTGGCTGTCAGGGCCAGCCTAGCAGAGGCCCATGACCCAACAGCCTGCCCAAAGAACTCGTTTCTGGGGGGTAGGGGTGGGGTGATGCTCAGTAGGAGGTTTGAGCCCAGAGCCCCGGGGAAGGGGACCCTACAGGACACCCCCTTTCCTACCACCACCAGGCTAAAGCCCAGTCTTCCCAAACTGGGCTACCCAAATCGTGCCAAATCGCCCCAGCCCGTGTGCCCCAACCCCTTTCTGGAGCCAGAACTCCTTCCCCCAAGCCCTGCAGTGTCCGTGTGTCCATCCTCCATGCCCCTCTGTGCAGTGACTGCCCCGGAAGAGCCGCCTCTAATCCTCTGTAGCAATAACGGTGCGCCTCCCACCCCCGATCATCCGCGCACCACTAGGATTTTAAAGTCCATAGATTTTAATGAAATTTCTATTCCTGTCTCTGAGCTGCTGCTGTGCCTTGTCTGTGTCCTCCAGGGGGACATGAGTCAGGGCTGGGACAAGACCTTCTGCCAGGCCTTTGGGGGGAGGGGGTGCCTGGGAGGAGAAAGGCCAGAGGCTGAACAGTCAGGACTGGACACCCAGGGCCTGGTGAGAAGGTAGAGTGAGGGCCAGACAGACAGACAGCAGTGGAATCCTGGGGAGGGCTCATCCTAGACTAGATCTGAAGTGGGCTGGGCCCTGGCAGCTGAAAGGAGGCAGTAGCAGACAGGACAAGTGCCAACCGAAGCTGAAGCCTCCTTCCCGAGCAGCCCTTCAGGTTGGGGCCTGGGCCGCTGTACTGGACAGCGGAGTAGAAGCTGGCCTTTTCCCGGGGCTGCACTGAATCTTCCGTCCCCAGCGGCAGGTAGAGGCCAGGCCGCGAGGTTTGGGGCAGTGCTCCCGAGGAGGAGCAGGCAGGCAGCACTGGAGAGGGCTGGCCCAAACTCCAGCAGCCCCGTGGAGGCAAGACAGGGGTCCAGGGCCCTGGCTGGAGGACCCCAAGGGCTGTGGCCTGAATGGGAGGGAGTAGCTGTGAGGGGGCTTTGGCCTGCCTCTCAGCCTGCCCCATCAAGCTGTCTGTCTGCTCTGGGTTACCTGTGGCTGGGGGAGACACAGGAAGGCCTCAGGGGTGACTGCAGCTCCTGTTGCATGGCTGTCTTCTGTTCCTTTAGCTCTGGAAGAGAAGTTTCTACCTGAGACACAGTGCCCAGTCTTCCAGGGTGT
>SJYV01053940.1:812040-885064 GCA_006410875.1 Neotragus pygmaeus | reverse complement strand
CTCAAATTCATGTCTGCAAAGGCCTCTGTTAGCAAATCTCCCCGCCCCAGTATAATTACTCATTCCCTCCCCTGTGCTTCACCTATGCTAGGTCCATTCAAACGGTTACAATTTAGGGCTCTCGTTTCATTCATTCCTTCAATCATGCCCCTCGGCCCTGTCCTTGGTGCCAGGCATCTTCTCTGTGCCAGTGAGGATCTTAAAGATGAACGGCCCTGAGCACACTGCTTCCCTACTGAGCCTGTCATGGAGTGGAATGAACAAAGAATATCCCCAGATGGCCAGCATCTAAGATGCAGAGACCATGGGGACTAAGCCACCTGTCCCCTCTGGCTCTTGTAGATCCACATCCACTTCCTTGGGCAGCCTCTGGAACCAGGCTCAATTCACTTGTCTCCCCAACAAAATGAGAGGCATAGTGAGCCTGGAGTTCCCCAAGAAATGGGGCTGTGGGACCAGGTCTCCTTGAGGTTGGCCTCCTGGCCATGTAGCTCCAGACTATGAATTCTGGCCAGAGGAAGGAGGGTTTCATGGAAGGAGCTGGCTGGCCCCTAAAGTCCCTGCGCCAACCCATGATCTCCAGGCTGGAGCCAGAGAGGTTCCTGGTCTTCAAGTAGGCTCTCCTGGAAGGAGAGGAGTAGCCCCTCCTCCCTACCAGCCAACCTGGGTTCAAGAGGGCAAGAGCTGCTCCCCTGGACCTTGAATGGCCCGGCCCCACCTGCTCCCTTTCCTCCTTGCCCTGAACCTTCTTTCCCACCAGCCCTCGGAGCAATGGTCCATTTTCTCCACCTGCACTCCTTCCTAACTTCTCTCACCACCCCAGAGCCCTAGGTTTCTCTCACAGGGCTCATAAACGTGCCCATTTCTTTCCCACCCAAAGAAAGCCCTTCCTTTAGACCCACCCTACCTTTTGCCTTCCCTTCTCAGCAGAATTTTTTTTTAATAAAGAGCTGTTTCCAATTGGCTACTTGCATTTTGTCAGATCTGATTCCTTCTGCAACCCACTGCAATCTGCTTCCGCCCCCACCATGCCCCTGAAATGGCTCTTGCTGGGCCCACCTTGTTGCTAAATCCACTGGACGCTTCTCGGTCTACATCCTTCCTTACTCCCCCAGCAGCACTCACACAGCTGCCACGCTGCCTTCTTGACGCTTATTCCTGGGTGCTGGGACACCGAGTTCTCTTGGGTCTCCTCAAACCTTTCTGGCCAACCCTCGCAGCCTCTGTGGTCTCCCTCTCTCCACCCACTCCTTACATGCTGGCTTTCTCCTCTCAGCTCCCAGGCCCCACCCCAGGCAGGCTGGACATGGCTGGTTTTAGGGACCATCTATATACTGGTGGCTCCCAGATCCCTCTCCACCTCAGACTTCACTCCTAGGTCAGTTCGTCTGTCCAAATGCCTGCTGACCATTCCTCTTATACTTCCCCCAGGCACTCAAACTCATCACGTACAAAAAAGACACATTCTCCCCCAGACCCGGCCCAGATCCTGTATTCCCATCTCACAGGCGCAACCATATCCAGGGCCAGCAGTCAAGACAGAGAGCCTCAAGGTGTCGTGGCACCTCCCTTTCCTCTCAGCTACTTGTATCACATCTCTGCTCTCATCCACACGACTCCTGCCCAACTCGCAGGCGCATTCACCACCTCCACCCTGAACACAGCAGCCTCTTCCCAACCAGGCGCCCTACCTCCCGGCTCCCCTTCCATCCCACTGTCCACATGCANAGCTACTTGTATCACATCTCTGCTCTCATCCACACGACTCCTGCCCAACTCGCAGGCGCATTCACCACCTCCACCCTGAACACAGCAGCCTCTTCCCAACCAGGCGCCCTACCTCCCGGCTCCCCTTCCATCCCACTGTCCACATGCAATCAGGGCAATCTTTCTAAGAAGCACACATACATATTACCCTCTCCCTAAAACCTCACTATGGGAATTCCCCTGGTGGTCCAGGGGTTAAGAATCTGCCTTCCAGTGTAGGGGACATGGGTTTGACCCCTGGTGGGGGAACTAAGATGCCACTTGCCATGGGGATCCCAACTAAGCCTATGCACCGCAGCTCCTGAGCCCACACCATAACCAGAGAGCCTGTGTTGCCCCCATGTGGCATAGCCACAAAAAGACACAATGGTGCCCCATCACTTTCACACTGGAATCCAGCTGCTTGAGATGCCTCCTAGGACCCTTGTGGCTGTGGCCTCCACTAGCCCTCCCAACCTCACCTCTGCTCCCCACCCTGCATGTGGCACCTCTCGCCTCAGCTGACAGTTCCCGAACACAGGAGACCAGTTCTCTCACTGGGGCCTGGGGCCTCCTCTGTCCCTCTGCCTGGAATGCTTACCTTCCCCAGTCCCTCCACCGGCTGATGCCTATTTATCCCTCAAGACCCATCTCAATGGTCGCTTCCCCACCCTGGGGTTAAACTGGGCCGCTTGGTGGCTTCACAGCTCCCTGCTCCTACTCCAGTGACACACCATTGTCTTGGAGTCTAAAGGGATCCAAGTTCAAGTCTGGGGATTCTCTGTGGGAAGGAGGGCCTGTATCAGACATACACGGACCCCCACACGTACATTGCATGTCCACACAACTCTTCAGGCATCCATGAATGCCCCCAACCGCACAGATCCACTAACAGGCATGTGGGCCCCTCACCCACAAGTGCTCGTGGGTTCCCTGGTGGCCGGTGACCAGCCTGGAGGCTGCGGCTGCACACCTGGTTGATGACGTAGATGCCATAGCGTAGTCGCTGTCGCCTGAGGATGGGATGCAGATAGTGGAGCCAGTAGCGTAGGTGGTGTTCTCGGTGTCGGAAGGGGATGATGACTGCCACCGTCTGGGCTGGGGTGCAGTCAGGCGGCGTATAGCGGCCACCGAGGAGGACACCTGGGTTCTCCCTCTGCACCCGCTCCAGGGGCATGGGTGAGGTGAACTCAATCAGCAGTCGGCCCACTGCAGGCAGGACAGGGGCGGGAATTAGGTTTTCATCCGAATCCAAGGACGCCAGCCCCCTCCCTCTACCTGGGGTGGGCCAGGGAATCCCAGGAATAGCCCTCTGCCAACACACAACACCTATGGCACCCCCGGGGGTCAAGACTTCACTCCTCCAGACCTTGGCCCACCCCTAGAGGCAAGCACCACCCCGCAGGCTCACCAAGGCCAGGCGGCGAGTCAGGACAGGGTGGCAGGACAGGCGCCGTGGGGCCGGGCCGGGCGCTGGGAGCCTCAGGGAGCCCCGAGCTGGGGGCAGTGGCGTTTGGCCGAGAGCAGTTGGTGCTGCTGCTGGCAGCTGGGTGGAGGGCACGGGAGGGGCCGCGTGCACTGAAGCGGCTGAAGAAGGCCAAGTGCTGGGCGTAGACGTCAAAGTAGAGGATGACGGCCACGAGAAAGTGCAGCAGGCAGAGAAGGAGCACGGCCTTGCACACGCGCTCCAGCGTCCCCCCCAGCAGTCTGCTCATCCCGCAGGCGGCCGCCGGCCCGCCCAATGGGCCCGGGCATCCGGCTGCCGGCCTGGGCAGGGGTGGGAGAGAGACACACCCAGCAGGTCAGGGCCAGAGGGACAAGGCCACCCACCCACCTTCTGGGCACTGCTCACATTCTTTGACGTGCATCCTCACATTTACCTGCTCACACCCCTTGACTTAAATTCTACCTGTAAATAAATACACACACACGGTCCCTGGCAACTCACTACTCATGCATCTTCACACACTTGAGTACTAACCCACACGGGCTTTCCTCCCTCATCCTCACTGACACATACACACAAGGAGAGCCTCACCTACCCTCACACTTGGGTAAGCGTCCTTCTTACCCAACTTCACACCCTCCCTCGCACCATGGATCATGGGCACATGACCTCTGATCACACCAGCTCATATCTGAACACAGAAACACACTTATGTACAGACCCACATGGGTTCTCTGTGCCCCAGAGAACAAACACCCACAGGCCAGCATCCTCAACCCAGGAGTCCTGGTCTGAGGAAAGGAGAGCATTTCCTGAGTATTTACCATGCCAGAGCACGTGGTACTCAAGACTTCATTTAGTCGTCCTGGATCATGGGGGTGGGCAGTGATTTCTTTGGTCAGCTCCCAGTGGCGAGTAGGCCAGGCCATCTGGGAGCAGGCTGGGAAGTGGCCCTCAGCATGCAGGTGGCCCAAATTTGAACAAGATGTTTATGGGATCACTTCCCGCTGGAGCAAGAGGTGAAAAGACAGGATGGGGCCCAGGACATCCCTCCCATAAGACCTCAAGGATTGGTTCTGATTCCCAGAAAGGGAAATGCTTGGTCCCTGGGGACGGCATGTCAGGAGAGGGTTTTGCCTGGGCCATGGCTCTAACTGGGGGTCCCACAGCAGTAACACTTCTGGGGGCAGTTCTGGCAGTGCTTACGCGAGCAGGTTGAGTCTCCCTCAGATACACAGTATCTATCACACAACCACACAAACACCCTGGGTCCCAGCTACAATCAGAAACGCTGTGGCTGCACTCAGAAACACAGAGAACTACATAAAGAGTCACAGACACGCCTGGGTGACAGTAACAATAGTGCGCCGAGCCACCCACTCACAAGCAAAGCCGCGCTCCTGGGCTTACACAGTCGCACAGACCCCACGTGCGAACACTCCCACCGCTCTCTCCGCTTCAGGGGTTTGGGGCCAGGCTGCCGGTCAGGCTGCGAGGTGAGTCTGGGCGGGGCTGGAAGGCTGAGTGGCCTGAACACGTGGCACCCTTGGACCGGGAAGCAGNGTGAAATAGACGGCCAATGGGAGTTTGCTGTATGGCTCAGGAAACTCAAACAGGGGCTCTGTATCAACCTAGAGGAGTGAGATGGGGAGGGAGATGGGAGGCAGGTTCAGAAGGGAGGGGATATGTGTATACCCATGGCTGATTCCTGTTGAGATTTGACAGAAAATAACAAAATCCTGTAAAGCAATTATCTTTCATTAAAAAAAAAGAAAGAAATTCTTTTAAAAATTGAGTTTTTACCCAATATTACCTAAAATTCTATAGCAGATAAATCTCTCTCTCCCATCTTGCCTATATAGGTTTGGCTAGCACTAGTATTTTGTTTATATGAACCATGAGAAAAGTAAAAATGAACAACTATCTGATGCTTTGTTACAAGTGATAATTCTGTTGGGTAGAACTAATCTGACAACAGTTTCTATGCTGAATTGTAAGATCACTTCACTTGCATAGAAACAGACATTACTGATGTAACAGCCTAAATTCTAGGTTCTAATAGCAAAAGGTACAAATTACATTTGTTTCTGGCTTGACCTGCTAAGTAAACATTAAAATAAAGTGAGCCTCCCGTGTGGACTGCTAGTGTTCAAAAGCCATCTGGCTGAAATTGTAATTCCTGACTCCTACTTGGCAATGTTTTGACAGCACATCCTGATCATGTCAAACCTGGCTGTGATTCTTGACTGTTGATCAGCTCCAAAGACTGAGGAGTCTGTGGCTATTCTAGAAATGACAAGATAGATGAACATCTCCTTATTTTTTAAAATACAGTTCTCTCAATCTATGTTTTTCTTTGTTTGCTTTTTGTTTGTGTTTTTTCATTTTTCTTTAATTGCCAAAGGAGAAATTTGTACTCAGGGTTATCATGGACAAAAAACATGCAGAGTTAAATAGATGAACAAATCAGTGGTCAAAAATAAATAAGCATCCGATTGTGTGTGTGTGTGTGTGACAGAGATAGAGAGAAGGCAAGTTCTTAATATCTTCCTATTATATCATCCAAGTAATGCAAACTACCCCAAGTTGCTAAATTTAGCAAACTTCACTTCTTTTGCCATATTCTTTCTTTTTTCCCTTTCAAACTAGTGGAAAGAACGTATTAGGTTCTTGCTCAGAATCTAATACCTGAAACATGTTACCTTAACCTAAAGAATAAAAGCATTAAAAAGACAGTCTTTTATACTGTGCCCTAGAGAAAAATTAATAAGACTCAGAACAAAAAGTGGAAATTGTTTAGAAGTTGTGGCTATCTATTATACTGCTGTGGAAAAGAATAAAACAGAGCAAAATGCACAAAATTTCATCAAATACCTCTGATTGCAAAAGGAAACAATATAAAGAGAATAGGAATCAGCTGGAGGTACCAGAATTTGAGCAACAGTTTTATTAGAGAACCAGAAGAGGGCGGTCATCTCTTACAAATGAAAGCAAACTTTTACCATGGCAATTGAAAGTTTCACCAAAAAAAAGAAAACAACGGAGTCACTTCTAATGTATCATAACAGAGTCCACTAGCATGTTTTAATGGTAAAGGATATGTTAAGATTTTATAATATCAAATAAAAGCTAAAAGTGTACAACTAATTTGTATTACTTCAGTGGTAGCTTGAAGACACTAAGCTAACTCATTTTTTAAAAATAAATTATCAGTATTTTCCATGGTTTCATGCTGAAATAAGGATATAGGAATGATATGATTTTCTTGCATTTTCTTATCTGATTAAGAATAGAAGTAAGGACTAATTTCCAAAGTTAACTACTGCACTGAACAATTTGATTAAAAATAGTTGTTAGGAGTCTGCAAGGAATTTTCTCACATACTCTCTTTCTCTTTCAACAGTTAGATAGGTATACATGTACAAGTATGTATGTATAAAAATATCGGACACGACTGAGCGACTTCACTTTCACTTTTCACTTTCATGCATTGGAGAAGGAAATGGCAACCCNCAGGGATCGAACCCAGGTTTCCTGAATTGAAAGCAGATTCTTTACCATCTGAGCCACCAGGGGGACAATGGCAATATGTCGAGATTTTCAGCACATGCAGGGAACTAGTTAGTCATTTTCACTGCACCCCTCTAAACCCTTAAGATCTAGCAACTCCACTTTAAGTACCCACAATGATGGTCTATGCCTGTGTGTTTGAGCATGGTGTACCTTTTGTCCAAATATCCTTTTCACTCCATTACTTCTGATTTTTTTTTTCCTTCAAGAGATCCAGCTGAGGTAACACCCTCTAAGAAGCCTCTTCTGGGCTCCAGCTGCCCCTGGGACTTCCTTCCTCATAAAGAATACTGCTTCACCCTGTGGTAATTGCCTTTTTAGCTGCCTCTCTTCCCAGCTACACTGTGAGGACAGGACTCCTATCAAATATGATTCAGATCTCAATCAACAGGACCTGTGCAGGACTTGCAGTATTTGATAAATAAAAAGAAAACAAGGAGAAAAATTATCTGGTTTATTCAAGTTTCTGTGACCTCCCTGAGAAACAAATTGGAGTCAGTATAGACCAGCAGTGCCCAACAGAACTTTTTGCAGTGATAGAAATGTCTTGGAGCTGTGCCGTCCTCTCATGTGGCTATCTGAGTACTGAAATATGAATAGTGTGACTGAGAAACTGAGCTTTTAATCTTAATTCAAATTTATGTTTGACAACCACATGTATTGTGTAGCTAAGTGTAGACCAGTGATTCTCAACTGGCGATGCTTTTGCCCCCATAGGGGACATTTGTCAACATGTGGAGACATTTCTGTTTATCATAATTGGAGAGGGGTATGCTACTGGCATCTATTGGGCAGAAACCAGAGATGTTGCAAAACATCCTATAATGCACAAGACTGCCCATCACAATTATCTGGCCCAAAACATCAACAGTGCCAAGGTTGAAAAACCATGGTCTAAAACATCTAGCACCTGCCTTTGAAAAAGGCAGACCCTCAACTGCACAGCAGGAACTTGGATTAGCCAGAGGTCTTGGGTTGCTCCCAGAAGAACAGATGGCCCAGAGGCTTCAGGGAAGACCTAAAGCTGTTCCCTCATCAAACAACAGACCTTTACCAAGCCAGTATGGGCTAAGCCTTGTGCCAGTGCCAGGACAGGACAAGACAAGACAGAGCTGGAGTCTGTCCTCAGTGAGGGGCTGTCTCAGTGAGAGGCTCATTCAAGGATCCTGGTAGAAGAGTGAGGTCGGTGCAGGGAGCACTAAAGGTCTAAGTCCACCTGTGGCTCTGGTCCCACATGGGTATCAGCTATTTCCTTCATCCTCGTAGGCGATGGCAATTCCTCGTCTTCCGCTTACAGCTCCGGTCACCGGCGTCTGACCCAGGCGGGGTTGCAGTCCTTTCCAGCTCCGGGAACTAAGGAATGAGGCTGCAGAGAGAGGGGGTTGAGGCTGAATGAGCTGAACAGGGGGCAAGGGTTCAGATAGGAGTGGAGATCTGCCACACTCACCTGCAGGGCTGCTCTCAGCCAGCTCCAGCTGGGGCTTCGGGGTCAGGGCTGAGCACCCAGGATCATCTGATGGCTTCCAGGCAGGTGGGGGTCGGAGGTCCCCAGTAATGAGTGATACATCTGGGGCGTCCCACAGCTCTGAGTCAGGTGGAGGGAGGGGCATGTGGAAGGGAGAGCCTGGAAGGGAGGGGGAGAAAAGATTCATATCGGCCCCCCAACTTCATGCCCCAAGTGTTTCTAGCTTAGGCAGTGCCCCCACCACTCACCAGGCAATAAGTCCGCATAATGTGTGAGGTGGGGAGCCAGGCCTGGAGGTGGCCATGCGGGGTTGCAGGCAGCTTCCAGCTCACATGGGGCTAATACAGGCCTGAAGAAGCTGCCAGAAGGCTGGGGGGCAAGGGTACCCAGAGGACAGGCCAACAGCACAAAGACGTCCACCTCAGGGAAGTTGGCAAGCTTGGCGGGCGTGGGTCGCCCCAGGGCCAGCACATAGCTACGCTTGCCAGCAGCCTGTGCCAAACTCCGCAAGTGTGCCAGGGCCTCCCGGTGCCGGGCCACACCCAGCGTGCCCGCCAGCAGCCCCACCACACGGGCATCTCTGGCCCTCTCTACCAGATAGCGTCTGCGTGCTCTTAGACGCCCAGCCCGGACACCTTCATCCTGAGTCCGACCTGTGTCTGGGCAGCAGGAGGAGAAGGGCCGCCCTGGTGCCCAGCCCAAAAGCAGCCGGCTTAGGTCTGGGTCCAGATCAGGGTCAGAGATGGCCTCAGAGCCCCCCACATAGAAGGCACCATACTCTTCCAGACGCCTCCCTGGAGCCAAAGGGAAGCGGCGCCCAAAACGCTCCAGGGGCCCAGGATTGGGACTGAGGGAGCCTGCTGGCAGGGGAAGAGCCGGGCTGGAGACAAGCAGGTCCAGGTACCGTGGGCGCAGAAGGGTGGCCAAGGCCTCTGGAAAAAGAAGGTGGTATCAGGGTTGGGGCCTGGTAAAACGGGACCCCCCTCATCCCCAGGAGACTGATTGGGACCCAAAAGGAGAGGTTGGGGCCCAGCCCATGTTGAGAACTCCACAGGAGTGTACTGAAATGGAGGAATTAAGGCACAAACTGGTCAGCCCACCCTACCCGCATGCACAAGCAAAACCCTCACCCAGGGCGTGGGCACAGGATGGCTCACTGAGCAGCACCACAGGCGCTGTGGGGTCTGGGTTCTGGGCCTCAAAGGCCTTAACGCAGAGCTCCAAGGCTACAGATCGCTGACCAAGGACGAAGGCCACGGGCAGTGGGCGGGCAGGAGGGCTTAAGCAGGCAGGGCCAAAATGTACAAGGGCCTGAGCTCCAGCTTGCTCAGCACCCAGTACATCCACACAGCAGCTGCAGGGGAGATACTATCATGAGAGAGCTTCTCATTAAGAAAAGTATTGCTGTCATCAATGGAAAATGTGGTTAGTGAAGAAAACCATATTATGAAAAGACGGAGTGGGAGCTGAGCGGGACATTCAAGAGGAAGGGGACGTATGTAAACTATGGCTGATACATGTTGATGTATGGCAGAAATGAACACAATATTGTTAAGCGATTCAGTCAGTTCAGTCGCTCAGTCGTGTCTGACTCTTTGCGACCCCATGAACCGCAGCACGCCAAGCCTCCCTGTCCATCACCAGCTCCCGGGGTTTACCCAAACTCATGTCCATTGAGTCGGCGATGCTATCTAACCATCTCATCCTCCAATTAAAAATAAAATGAAAAGACAGTGTCACTAAGAAGAGCTAGTATCAGGGAAAGGAATCATCATCATGAAGGAGAAACAAAGCTACTGAGGGCAGACACTGTCATAAAGGAGAAACACCACCAGCCCTGGATCCCTACCTCACCCTCGACACTCAAGCTCAAGCTCACACCTGCCATAGGCTGTGTCTCCCAGAATGAACATCTTCGACCCGGTCGCCTCCTCCAGTCGCGCTGCCACGGCCCCAGCATCTCCCAATAGCTGGTCAGGGAACTGCAAGGCCACCTGTAAGCATGTACCATGGAGTCAGGAACAGCCGCTCCTGCACCGAAGGTGTCTTCAACGGAAACCTTTCCAGGAGTCCCTACCTAACTTTCCAAGCCCCTCCACCCAGCGAAGCATCTCCCCCATTCCCAGCCTCACAAAATTACTCCAAGATCCCAATCCTCTGGCAGACCCATCTGCTCCCCAACATGCCCTCACCCGCTGACATCCCAAGTCGCGGACAAATCCAACGACTCGCTCCAGCTCGTACACTCGGTCCAGGTCTCCAAGAGGAGTGCGCAGTCCGGCAGAGCCTGCCTCTCGCTGCAGCGCCGCCTCCGCAGGGCTGCTGAAGGTAGACTCCATGAGGCACAGTTTGGGTGGCAGCAGGCAATCGGAACCTCCCTCCGTCAGCTTCAGGCCCCGCGTGCTCAAAAACAGCCTTCAAAGGGTCAGGATCGATTGGTGGGGATGGTGGGCGGGGAGGCACTGGGGAGTCAATCTGCCCTAAGCCCTTTAGCCAGCTCCTCTCCCATGGCAAGTCCTGTTTCTCCGCTTTACCATTACACATGGGCCCCCCCTCCCCGGAGACTACTTCCGGGTGTTTGAGGCGGGACTGTGGGCAATTATAACCGTCTAAACCTGCACGGCCAATCCCCGCCAAGCCATCCCGAGAACCAATGGTTGGTCTCCGAGCCTGAAACCAATCGGAAGTGCCTCAGAGGAAGAGCGGAGCCTTGTGGGTATTGTAGTTCTCCTGGCCCTCGTTGGGCTGGTCTTCCCGTTCAGCCTCCATGCCCCCTCAGACACACCGATTGCCTGAAAATACGCCGGTTTGAGCAGTTCCTATCCGCCTACACTGTTAAGGACTTCGTGTGCACTCTATCACCTTGGGAGGTGGCATTGCATAATTTTTAAGTTAAATACCAAACTGCCTGGGTTTGAATATTGGGCTATGCCACGTAAGTACTTACTCAAGTTATTCAACAGACTCTTTATGACTTGTTTCCTCAGAAGGGGGTTGTAACAGTAGTACTTTTAATAGGATTGCGGGGGCAAATTAATTTCGATGTAAAACTTCATAAAGCGGTCCTCTGCATAGCACACGTACTGAAATCATCCGCTATTATCCTCATAGCAGTCTGTCGATTAGGCAAACGTTGAGCACTAGGGGACGACAGAGGATGAGATGGCTGGATGGCATGACTGACTCGAGGGACGTGAGTCTGAGTCAACTCCGGGAGTTGGTGATGAACAGGGAGGCCTGGCGTGCTGCGATTCACGGGGTCGCAGAGTCGGACACGACTGAGCAACTGAACTGAACTGAACTGAGCACTTTTTGTTCACCAGGGGCTCACATTCTGAGTTTAGTCTTTGGAGTGAGTTGTCCCATATTACAGATGATGAAACTGTGGTTCAAAGAGGCTAACTGCCTAATAAGACACAGCAAGTCAGTGACACAATCAGTACCAAACCCAGGTCTGATTTCAGAAACCGTTCTTTCCAACCCTCATTCTTCCAGGTTTTATATATATATATATGAAAAACATTTGGTCATGACCAGGAGGAAGAAGACACCTGGGTGTCATGTTACAGAAGAAAAGGACAAAATGTGAACCATCTCCACATACCCCAGGAGAAATGAAAACGTCAAAAGGTGTGAATGGGGTGGAGGAGGGGTAAGGGAAAGAGCACAGAGTTACTTCAGGGAATGACACAAAAGGGAGGCTGGTGCTGGCTGGTGTGGGAAGAGACTGAATGAGGATGACGAATGTAGGACACAGAACTTGCACAGAGACTGGGAAAGAACAGGAGACTGAGGCAAACATGGGAGTAACCTGTTCTCCACCTCCAGGGAGACTCATGGCTCAAGCCTGGGAGTGAGGAAAACCCAGTCCTGCTCTTGCAATTTTACTGAGAAGGCTGGGGTGCCTGAGAGGCAGCAGGGGTGGGACTATGACGGAGACAGACCGGGAGAGAACCCCGTTAAGGGACCAGAGCAACAGCAGGCCAGGAGCTGTCCTTGGTCCTGACCAAGCCCTGCCCGTCATGTCAGGTACCACAGAAGTGGGGAGCTATGGGTTTGCAGACAACACTAGAGCTTGCTTTCCTCTTCCTCTGGGGGTCACCATGCCTCCTCCCCCACATACTCAGTCCTGCTTTCTATACCTCTCCTGAAGCAAGTTTGGGTGCCTCCATAACCCCACACAAGAAACCCACCTTGGAATTCAAAGCCACTCTCCATTTCTTCCCTCCCAAATGAGCCCAGCCTCACCTCACTTCCAGCCCAAGGCCCCAAGTCCTTTACCTAGGAAACCTCCCACTGCCCTCAGAAATGAAACTTCCTCCAGGAAGCCTTCCTCACTGGTTCCATTCTCGCAGTTTAGTGAGTAGTATGGTTGTTATGGACTAGATCAGTCTTTGTTCAGACAGAACAAGGCCCAGCACGATTAGTGGCCTAGTATTCAGCACCGTTGGTTAAATAAGTGTATGCATGCATAAACACTGGGGCTAATTTAATTTGGGGGCAGGTTGCTGACACTACTGCAGTCACCACCTACCCCAAGGGCAAGGGCAGTATTTGGATGGCTCCAGTCTAGGCAGCTTGGCTGTAGTAGAGCTCCTTTCACTCTAAAAGCTAGAGGTTGGCTCCATCATGCCCTACCAAGGCCTGGGTCCAAGCATCCTCCCGTCCTTCCCCCAGGTCGTCTGAGGTCACCCCAGTCAGGTGGTGGTGGCAGTGGAAAGGAAGCAGAGACAGCAGTGCCGTGAGGGTTCAAGTTTACTCTTTGGGGATGAGGAGGGGTGAGGAGGTGCAGGTGGGACGGGGTGCCCCTCAGTAGTCAGCTGTGTAATCTGTGCCATGTAGCCCCCGGCACAGCAGTGTGAATTCCTTCACCATCTCCTTCACCCGCCTCTTGTTTACTCGCTCGCTGAAGGAGAGAAGGGAGAGCAAGTTATCACCACCCACCATGGCCTCCAGCTCCCCGCGACCCGAGCCCAGGCCCTGCCAGCTCTGCTCACCGAAGGATCTGTTGGCTGAAGGTGTCCTTCTGTTCGGGGCTGAGGCGGGCAGAGGGAAAGCCAGGTGCCTGAAGCGCCTCCTTGATCCACACGCTTAGGAGGCTGAAGCAGTGTTTGTTCAGAGCAAACAGGATGTCGGCAAAGCAGTCCATGAGGCTGCGGGAGGCCTGGCCCCCAATGGCCTGAGGGAGATGAGTTCTCAGCACACCAGGGCCTTGCCCCGTCTGCAGCAAGAGAGCCTAGCCACACCACCCACTCCCGGGCAGTTCCTCAGCCACAGTGCACATGACGAGTGAGTGCTACTTGACACATGATAGCTGATCTTCACAGCGACCTAACAGCTTCCAGCCATTTACTTGATGAAGAAGCAGAGCTTAGGGAACCAAGATGCAAGCTTCCCAGGAGGGCAGCTGCCTCAGCAGTGAGGGCCGCCCCATCCCCAAACCCCGATGCCCCACCCGCGCCGTCTCACCTCCAGCACTGCTATGAGCAGCATACGGCCATCCTCCTGTACCACTTTCCCCACAGGTTCTACTTCCCCACACCGAGGCAGCAGCTCTGTCTACAGAGGATGGAGAGGCCTGTCAGCAGCCCCCCTCTCCCCCATCTCCCTGGAGACAAGGCCTGCACACCACACCCCTACCCCACAGAGTCCTGGGCAGGGTGGGTGGGGTATAAGGATGGTGCGGGGTTTGGGGGTCGGCACGGGACTCACAAAGAAGCCACAGGAGGCCTTGACAGTAGGTGCTTCGGGGAACTTGAGGGCCAGCACAGCTGTGAGAGAGGCAGAGGCAGATCAGATGGGGCTCAGGGATCCTCCCGAGGGGGCCCCAGGCCCACCTGTCCACCTGGCACCCCACTTACCACACTGGAACACAGCTTTGACATCCAGTCGTTCACATAGGAACAAATCTGGCTTCCGCTTCAGAGCCTGTAGGAGGTGGAGCTGGTAAGCCCAGTCCTAGTCGACTCTAAGAATCATCCGCCCACTCACCTGCCACCCAGGCCCCAACCTCACAGACCACAAGTGAAGGTTGCCAAAACCAGCCACCCAGCCATCTCGGGAATGAGACCACTCCAGAGTTCAGTATGTCAGGAGGGGAGCAGCCAAGGGATGCCACGTACATGTATGTGTACATGAATGCACATGTGCATGAGAGAGGGTGGGTGGGAGTCATAATGCCACAGCCTGGGCCCCAGTCACCCCTGAGCAAACACATCACCCCACCCCACCCCTCACCCCCAGGGCCAGACCTCCTGCAGGCTCCAGGTTGCCAGCAGTGACTTCACTTTGATTCACAGAGGCAGTTGAGGCCCCCTTGATTTGTTATCAGGGCAGAGATGGCAGCTGGACAGGGAGCCCAGTTCACAGCCCCCCGCCTATGTCCTGCTTGCATTCCTCAGACACTCTCCAGCTTAGGAAGAGGAAAGGCAGGGCAGGAGCCTGGGAGCCACGGCCCCACCTCCCCCAGGACAGCCTGTGTCCGGGCCCTTCTCATTCATACCCAGCCCAGGAGCCAGGGCTGCCACGTCAGGGGAAGTAGATGGAGTATCGGGGCTGAGAGCTCACCCCAAGTGGTGCCAAGGCGCGCATGGCACATCCTCAGGTCATAGGAGACGCTCTGCACAGCTCCCACAGTCATCAAGCACTGCCGTCCCCCAGCAGCCCCCCAGTGCACTCCACATCAACCCCCAACCCTCCAGCCTTCATATACCTTCCACTCCCTCATTTTCACTCAAGCGCAAACAGCCCCACAGGCCCCTCACTTAAAACGCCCTACTTACCCTCTATCACACCTCAATCACATCCCTTGTATACACCACTCCCCATTTGCAACACACCCTCGCTACACATTCATCCCATGCCCAACCCTGTATCCCCAAACCATATCCACACACCCATGCCCTCACCCTCCCCAGTTCTCTAGCACGCACACTCTCCCCACGCACACCCACGCTCAAATGTCCTCACCCCAAAGATACACCCTCACACACATGTCCACCCAGGCCCAGAGCACACTGTCCATTCCCACTCCTCGTACACCCCTCTACTAGGCTGTAAGTTCCAAGAGGGCAAGAACTGTGTCTGCTTTTGCTCACCATTATATTCTCAGCACCTACCACATGACCAAACACGTATAACACACTCAAAATATATTTGTGGAGTGATTAAACAAAGAAACACATCATGGACCCCAACCCATAGGAGCCCCCAACTCACAGGAACTCCCTGACACACATACTAACCCCACATTCCCACAGCCCGACACGTGTATCTTCCCAAACATACAACCCCTCACAGACACACCACTACCATATATACTCCTACCCTCCATAACACGCATTCCCACAACCCAAATCACACATCTCCAACAAACATCGAAACTCAAACTCCATCCATGGCTAACGCACGTCAGCACACAACACGCATCAGTGCACAAGCTCACTACAGCTACACATTTATTCTGACACTCAGAACAATACATATACTGCTCAAGCAGCCAGGTGATTTCTGTTCCCTGCCCAAAACGGACTCAAAACACACGAGTCAGATCCGAGACACTTAAACACACACCAGACACATCTCGCAATGGAGCCAGCACCCCACTTCCCAGCAGCACCAGGACCTGTCCGGCAGCCCAGCGACAGCTCAGCTCTGGGCTCCAATGCAGCACATTCAGCTTGGCCCCTCCCTCGGAGCTCCTCCCAGCCTACCTCTCAAGAGCAGGCTGGGGGCACTGAGGCAGGCAGTTCCCCACAGGAGCACAGGGACAGTGAACCCCAGGCCCTTCAACTCCGGTCCTGCCCCTGAGCTCTTTGGTCACTTCGGGCCCACAGGAGCTGCTGGGCACAGACGGTTACCACCCCCTCCCGTGCCCACCCCTCAGGCCAGCCCAGCTCCCTCCCTTCGGGATCAGCCTCTCCCTGGTCTCTGTGGAGGACTGAGCTAGTTGAGGCAAAGGGGCACTAAAGGAGGATGTTGGGTTGTCAACTTCCACGGAAACAGATGAAGAAACTCTATTCAACTGAACAGAAAAAAAAAATTTGTCAACAGAAAGCTAAAAATAGGCTTAAATTGAATTTCAACATAAGAGAAAGAGAAAGAGAGAGAACAGAACGTGAATGAATAAAACTAAAACACACCTGTGCCAGGAGTTGCATAAATGAATCAACAATATCAGGATGATCCCTGGGCCCTAAAATATAATAAAGATGGAACTTAAGAAAAAATTATACAAACAGCAACTCAACCTCATATAGTTATGTGGGACTGAGAGCCTGCAGGGAGACAGCGGGGGGCACATGAGCAGCAGGAAGCAAGATAAAGAAACAAAACATACAAAAACCATGAACTGGGAGAAGCCCAACAGAAAGAGACGGCGAAGTGAAGGACGGTCTGCCCCAGCTCCCTCCCAAGGGGCCTTCCACCTACTCTTCAATCCTCCTCAGGTCAGTCCCCAAGGGACCCTGCAGTGCTTGAGTGATGCTGGCCACCATGTAGCTGGACAAACAGCCCCCACACTCTTGTTGTGGCCTCTGGCAGACTGCAGTGGCCCTACACTGCTTCCGATCACATATCTCCCCATCACTCATCATCAAGAGGAGGGCAGGGCTGGTGGGAGATTGGTCCTTGGTACTGCCCTGGGAGGCCTGGCTGAAAGCCCTTCCTGGGCATCATGGTCTGAGCAGGTGTCTGCTCCCTTCCTTGCCCTTAAGGCTCTTGGGCTAGCCAAAGAAAGGGATCTACAGGGTTCTCTTAATCCAGAAGACTCCTTCTTGGGTTCGGCAGTGCCTGATATGCTGTGGGGCTGGCCAGTCAAGGCCCAGGGAAAGGAGCTGCATGATGAGGCAAAAATGAGAGCCCCGCCCACAATGCCCCTCCGCATGGACACAGACTCAGCAGAGAGCCAGGCTCAGGGCTGACGACCCCCTCCCACCATCAGGACGCACGAAGAAAGAGGGAGACCAGCCAGTGTGTCACCCACGGTGCAGTGGGAGGGCAGAGCCCGAGGAAGGTATGGCAAGACTGGGACAGCGAAGCAGGTGAGTGGGAGCATCCTGTCCTGTAAGACAACCCACAAGCCCAACAGGTAGGATGTTGGACACTATCCTGCCTCCAGTTCTGATGACACCTTCAGCATGGACAAGGCATGGCCTGGAGCTCCTGCCTGGCTGCTCCACTCTCAAGAGGAGACGCTGTGGAAACCCCTGCCTGAGATACCACTAAGCAGCTGTGTGATCTTGTGCAAGCCATCCACATTCAGTTTCACCGACTGTCAAGTCAATAATCATCTCTTCCCTACTTCCTTCAGGCTGTGAGAAGCCCTTGACAAAGCCTGTCCCTTCCACACCGGCCCCCTAAGTTACTCAAGTCCTATAATCAAGTCCTGTAAAGTGAGGCCCAATGTACCCAAGCCTGGGGTCCCTGTAGATGGCAGGTTTGAGGTTCAGCAGCCGCCCTGCTAGAGGTGGGCTGGACAGTGAGGAAGAAAGTCTCCAAGAGCAAGGAGACCTTGCCTCCTTTCTTCAACAGTGTTTGGTGTCTGCTCTCTGCTGGCCTTGTTCTGAGGGATGCAGAAGGAAGAGACCCAAGCCTGCCCTTGAGGGGCTTAGCCCAAGGAGGGAGACAGTCATGGAGGCTGCTTACTGAGTGTGATCAACGCTGTATCAGTGGTGCGTGCCCATGCAGTTCTGGCGCAAGGTCAGAAGCACTCAGCTCTGCCTTAGAGAAGCTTCCGAGGACTGATGCAGGGGTAAGGCATGGAGGAGAGAGAGCTCACCCAGTGAAGGGCACAGGGCAATCCAGGCAGAGAAGCAGGGCACAGAGGTCAAAGGGGACATGATGGGGGAAGTATCAGGGAGGCTGAACTGCTGGAGCCATTCAGGAATGACCGCTGAGAAGTATGCAGGTCTATGTCACGTGGTGGCGGGCAGTGGAACATGACCTGAGGGTGACGGGGAGCAATGGAAGGGCTTTAAGCCAGGGAGGGAAGAGTGCTCAGATTTGTGTCTTATAAAAAAGATTACAGCTGCTGGGTGCAGAATGGGTTGGAGAAGGGCAGATGCCAGGGAAACCAGTCAGAAGATTGCGGAGGCGATCAGATGGAGCAGTGGCCAAGGGGGATGGGAAGAGGTGAGGCTGAGGAGGACCACATCTGGTCTCTGGCTCAGATTTCTCCCCACTCTAGAAACAACCCACAGTCCACCAGAGCACAGGTCAGCATCAGGGGACCAAATACTGAGGACAGAGCAGGGAGCACTCTGGCTCCAGCTAAGACCCCTGGTGAGCCTCAAGCCTATGAGCGTGACACTAGGCAAAACTCAGGAGGCTGACGGAATAACGTTGTTTCTTCTCCAAGTGAGAAGCCTGGGTTAGGCAGCAGGGGAAGCCTGGAGCCCCTAAGTCCCAACTTCTCTCAGGAAGAGGGCCGTAGTGACTGGGGGGCTGGGATTACAGCCAAAGGCTTCTGGCCTAGAAAGGAATGAGTCTCAATGCAGGGAAAGGAACCAGCACTCTATGAGAACATCATGTGCAAAACCCCCAAGCCAAGGGCCCAAAAGATGCTACTTTAATACCTATTAACAGTCCTAGCAAGTATCTGACATCCTTATTTCACAGATATGGTAACAAAGGCTCTGAAAAGGTATGTGACTTGCCCAAGGTCACACAACTAGTCGGTGGTGATGAGCTTAGAATCTAGGTCTAGCTGACTTCGAAGCCCATGTTCTTACCACCTTTCATTCTATGCCAAAGAAAATGGAGCCAAGCCGGTGCTCCGAGCCCCTCAGAGCTTCCAGCCCCGCCTTCCCCCACACCCGGCCTGGCCCTGAGCCTGGGAGAAGACATCAGTCACTCTCTTGTCCACTTCCACCTAAGGTGTCAGCTATCTGTAAGGTGACAGCTGTGCTGTGCTTGATCCCGTTACTTTCCCATCAAAACCCATGTGCAACTCGGGGGCCAGAGAACAGAGTGGGCAGCTGTGGCTCCCCAGTCAGGGAGGCAGAGGCAGTGGCAGTGGCGGCAGCGGCGGAGACCCTGGTCGGGACCTACCTTGCTGGAAGAGGGTGAGTGTGACGGAGGTGACGAGCAGGAAGAGGGCCTCGATGGGGGGAAAGTGGGCAGGCTCATGAGCAAAGATGTGGACCAGCTGCAACAAAGCAGGGGATGCTGGTCAGCGGAGGCCTTGGCCCACTAGGACAAGCCAGCGTCCCTGGAATGTGGGCGAGGACTTCTACCAGAGCAACCATTCAGCTTCCTCCACCCACCCGCCCAACCCCTGGGTCAGATCTCTGCCTGGGATGAAGGCGCACCTGTCGAGTGAGGTCAAGAGCGGAGGCCTGGGGGATGGTGCTGTACATCCGCCCCAGCATCTCACACAGCTGTGGCACCATGGGGGCAAAGTCATCCAGCAGCGTCTTAACGGACTTCTCAAAGATAGCGCACACCGCCTGCGAAGAAAGCAAAGAGGGCCTGGTCAGCAGGTCACCACCGGCTGCAACAGAACGGAGGCCCTGCTGCTCATGTGCCCCCACAGAGGCCTAAAAAGGAGCCTTTACCCACCAGCCCTGCCTGGCTCTGTGAACCCTGGAAGGTAGGCTAGTCTGACCCTCACACTGGAAGGCAAGAGACTGAAAGGCCCTTCTCAGAGGGGCTGAGGATGGAACTCTGTAACTTAACTCCAGCTCCTTACATCTGCACCACGGCCTCTCAGGGAGCAACAATAGTGAGAAACGCCTGCACTGGATGGAACCAAGATAGGTGTCTGGATGCTAAAATGGATCCCTGATTGGCACTCAGCCCCAGCATCACAGCCTTGGGTGGAGCACTTCTGGTGACACCAGGAAGTTTCTTCCCCAGATATTCTGAACGTCTATGGGGTAGGATTCGTTTCCTTCACTTCTTCCAGATCATAGCAAGCTAAGGGGGTGGAAGCTCCACCTCTGAGCGGAATCACCATGGGGGCTGATGGCAAGGGTCAGCACTCACCTCTACCACCTGGGCATCGTTCAGCCATCTGCTCAGCACCTTCTGGATAAGCTGGAAGACCTGCTGCAGTACCACCACCACCTGAAGACACAGGAGGAAGTGAGGTGCCCCCACTACCACTCTCGCCCACCCGAGAAGGACTACTTGGTAGTTGGAGGCAGGCCAGGAGTTTCAAACCTATTACCCCAGGGGAAGACTTGGCACACAGGACCCCGGGGAAGGAGTGCTTTGCTGAATCCCCATGAATCAAAGATACGCTGAATTCTAGGGATCATCTTAGAGGAAGCTGCAAACTGCAAGCTTCAGAAGATTATTAAAACTTTGTAACTTTTTCAAAAGTCACTCCCTATCTACTTCTGCTCAGTAAAAGCATTTTAGTGCCAAAGGCCTATGGACCAGCCCTTGAAGCAGCAGAGATACTGTATCACCCAGACAGGCTTAGGGTAGAGAGCCCCAAGGGATGAGTAGATACTGGCAGCTTATGGTGGAGCAGAGCAGCCTGAGGTCCTGGGAGGTGAGGGAAGGAGGGATGATGACTACCATAGAATAAGGAGGGGTTCTTTGGGAGGACAGTGGCTTTGGTTTGGTCTGGAGCCAAAAGGGTGACCGATACTGGGGTGGGGACTTAAACAGAGGGATCAGGATACTGTGGCTAACCTTTTCTCCAGGAGAAAACACTGGAGGGGTACTTGGAATAAGGACTAAAGCAGTCCCTCGCAGCTGTAGAGTTTTACAGTATGCAAAGTACTTTTAATCAAGACTATACCTGCTATTCGGCACAGTTCTACAAGATGAGCATCAGATATCCCGATGTTCACAGTGTTGAATGGGCAGCTGAGGCCTGTCCCAGACTAAACAGCTCCTAAGTAGTCACCCCAACGTCCTGTGCCAAGCTTACTACAGCACTTATCACAGTGCTTTGTGACAATCTGTTTACGTGTACTTCCTCTAGACCAAAAGCCACTCAAAGGCAAGAACTATTACATGTGGAGTATGTAAGCACCCTTAGTGCCTGCAGAGGACGGTGAATGCTGAAGTAGAAGGCCCCATAGGGTTGGGGGTTAAACAGGGTACCATAATAACATCACTTAGGATGTATAATGTCAATGTCCCACTATAACACCACCCCAGTTAGGCTAGGAACAAAGACAACATCACCCACAGGACTGAGTGAGACAAGGACATCACTCCCTACAGAGAAGGGGGCAGTGGGAGGGTCATTCACAGGGTCAAAGGACCAAATGCATCATGCCCCACGGGGCCAGGGAAACAATGACAGTACTACCCATAGAGTTCAGGGGTGACTATGACATTCCCACAGGGTTGGAGGTTGGGGGGGGGGGCTGTGGCAATGACAACATCACCCACGGGGTTGGGTCCCTGTGGCACTGGCAGCTTCCGGAGCTCAGGGCCTTCATGATCATCCTCATGATGACTGACGTCCAGTGTGGTGAAGAGGTTGGAGAGAAGCCCCAAGATGTGGACAATGGCCAGCTTGTTGGAAGGATTAGGCTACGGGGAGAAGGGAACCAAGCTCTGGATCTCCCAGCCCTGACTGCCAGCTCCAGCCCACCCCTCAGCAGCTAAGCCACAGCCCACACAAAGGGCAGCCCCAGAGACCCACTGCTGCTTGCGGCCACATACAACACGAACACACGCACGCACGCGCAACAGTTCACTCACTATCTCTTCTGCCAGCTTCTCCAGCTGCTGGATATATGGTGAGATGAGCGAGTGCAGGTTTTTAAGGATCTCCTCCACTTGCAAGGCCGACAGCAGGAAGCCCAGTGCCTGCATCAGCCACATGCACTGGCTTGTCTGTGGGGCAGAACAGAGGGTCAGTCCCAGACAGGCCTGGCTGTAGGTAGGGAGAATGAGCCTCTTGGGGAAGGTTCCAAGAACGAGAATAAGGCTCAAAGGCAGAAGACAGGGTTTCTTCGGATCCCCCCCAATACCTCAAAGAGCCAAGCGCCCTAGAAACCTATGAACTCACCTTATGGATCTGTTTCATTAGCACATCCTAGGGATAAAGAGAAGGAATATGGTGTCAGTGCAGGGCAGACTGTGCCCTGAGGCCCGGCTGCACCCAGGGCCCTGGGATACCTGGGAGACAGCCACGATGTTGGCAGCATAGGGCGGCAGGTCATACTTGCACTCTCGGCAGATCTTCTTGAGGGTGGACACAGAAGAGATAGAGAGCTCAGGATTGCCTAAGGCATGCAGCACAAGGGGTAGAACGCTGTTGATCATGACAGGGTGGTCAGCCAGCCACTCAGACAGAGCTCCTGGAGGAAGAAGGGAAGACATCTGAGGCAGGCCAGGCTGGCTCTGTGCCAGGTCCCCGCAAGGCAGGCAGATCTGGCAGGGTGGAGCTGGAGCCCCTGAACAGAGAGAGCGCAGCGTGTTCAGAGCATGGGATGGGCAAATATGCACACACGGGCCCAAACATGACCTTACTGCTGCTAAGTGGGAAGGAGTTACTCAGTAGAGGCCCAGCGGCACTGTTTCAGTGGCAATGAACTAGCCCCACTAAACTGCAGCTCAGTGCACTGTAGCAAGGACCCCTTGACATGCCAGGACAGTCCACTGGTTGCAGTTTCTGACTGTGTGTGTGCGCGCGCTTATATCTCCCGCTTTGCACAGGACCCAGCAGGTCGGCTTGGGGCTGTACGCTGTGGCTCCGGGGGTGTGCTCACGGGTGTGGGCCAAGGCTCACCGATGGTGAACATGACAGTGTCTGCCAGCTGCACATTGCTGATGCTGATCCGTGGGATGAGCCCAATGAGCCCGGGTACCACGTCAGAATAGTTGACATCGATGGTCTCTGCGATGGACTGGAAGCCATAGAGCAGGGCCTCTGTGTGCTGGGGAAAGAGGATGCCACTGGCTTGGCTGAGGAGGAGGATGTGACAGATCTGGGAGGGCTGAGGGAATCAGGCTGGGGAGGTACCTGCCAGGAGTAGGGCTCCTCTGAGCTGGTGAGCAAACGACCCAGCTTGTCATAGAGGTTGCTGAGGAGCTCGGCCCCCAGCATCTCATAGACATACATGAGCGTGTCTGAGATGTCCACCCTAAGAAGCAGATGAAGGCCTTATACACTGCCTAGATGCCTCCCCCAAGCACAGGAGCCCATCCCGATTCCCTCACAGCCCTGCCAAAGTGCCTAGAGAACAGAGAAGGGTGGCCCAGGATTCAGGGAACCTGGCCTTGGGCCCCTCCCCTCATTGCCTTCATTATCTCAGGACTCCCTTTAGAGCTAGGATTGGCCTGCTACTGTCACCTGTAAATTCGGAACTGCTCCTTCTCATCGGAGGACCAGAATCCATATTCTTCATCAGAAGGGAACTGGGCCTTGTGCAGAAGCACATCCACCAGCTGGAAGTAGACTGGCCGGTACACCTGCTGGTACACAGCCTGTTTCTCTGCCTCAAAGGACAGAATGTCGTCCTGAGAGAACCAGGAAGGAGAGTTAGCCACAGATGCCATGATGCTCCTTCTTCCATCCCGGCCCAGGTCCACTGCAGGTCACATGACACACCTGCAGTGTGTACCAGAAGGTGAGGGTCAGGGAGCTGGTGGTCTCGTTGACAGGGAAGTGGCCAGGGATGCCCGTGCAGAACATGATCATGTTGACGAGGGCCAGGAAGCTCTGCCAGTGCTCCACTTGGTCCAGCAAGGCCCTGGGAGGGAGAAGGCATGGGGAGGTCTTTCCACCTCCTTACTTCTTCGAGGGCCCTGCTATCCCACCTGCAGTTGCCCCTGTCCTCACCGGGAGTGGTTCTCGCCTAGAGCCACAGCAATGCGACAGATGCCATGGGAGGTCTCCATGTCCCCATTCTGTACTGCCTGTCGCAGTTGATCCTGCAGTCCCAGCACCAGTGGGATGAGTTTCAGGAGTGTGTTCACGTACCTGGAGGCAGAGGGTGAGGAGATGCCTCAGAACTGTCTGCCCATCCCCCGCCAGCTTTGGGAGAAAGGCACGATCTCTCTGTTGTCCATCAAAGCCCCCCTTTCCACATCAAACCCAAAGCAAGAAAGAGGTCAGGGGCTAGGCCTGTGTGGCAGGTTTGACATGGCCCAATTTGGGAATAACTTTAGGTCAGAGACCCCCAGGAGAACTCTGGAAAGGATATACAGAAAGGTACGTGTAGCTGGACCTGTGTCCTCCAGTTGGACTTAGAGTTGACGCTTGAATGGCTTAAGACTTTTAGGGAGGTTAGGATGAGGTCAATGTGTTTTGCATGTGGGGAGGACAAATAAATTTGGGGGGGCTAGAGAATAAGACGGCTATTGATTGAATTATGTTTCCCAAAAAAAGGTGTGTTGAAGCCCTAACCTTAGCAGCTCAGAATCTGACCTGATTTGGAAACAGGGTCACTGCAGATTAGATCAGAGAGTAGGGGGTGGCCCTAACACAATATGACTGATGTTCTTAAAAGAAGACATCCATGTAAAGACAGAGACCTACAGGGAGGGTGACGTGTGACAACAAAGGGAGAGAGAGGCTGGAATTATGCAGCAAGCCGAGAGAGCACCAAAGATTGCCAGCAAAGCACCAGAAGCTGGGAGGCAGCAGGGAAGGGCGCTCCTACAGGTTTCAGAGGGAACTGAGACCTTGATTTCAGACCTCCAGGCTCCACAACTGGAGACAATCAATCTCTGTCGCACGTGCCAGGGTGAGGTACCTTAGCATGGCAGCTGTAGGAAACTAATACCATCAGCATCAGGGGAGATTGAATGAGGACAGGAGACAGAACAGGAAACACATGCTGAAGAGTCTTGTTGAAGACTTCAGGAGCCAGCAACATCAACTCCCACCCTCCACCCCATCCCCCGCCACCAAATCCTAACTCCTAAGGAGTCTGGTGGCAGTAACGGAGGGAATGAACTCAGAGAGAACTCAGAGACAAACCAGGGATAGGAGGATGGCTAAGAGTCAAGAACAACTCTCCCTGGTGGAAATACTTACTGAGACCTGGAGGAAAGGATGGATGGGGACAGTAATAAATTTAACGGCAGGCCACAAGGTGTTAAGTTCAACGCTGGGCATATTGAATCAGAGGTACCCAGGGAAAGAGGCAGGTAGAAGTGTCCAGAGAGAACTGGATATGGAAACCTGAAGCCCCATGGATAGGTTAGAGCAAGAGACGTAGATTTTGGAATCATCAGCAAACAGCTATGGGAATAGCTGGAAAGTAATTAAGCGTCGAATGGGAGGAGGGCATGGCGACCCACTCCCTGGAGAATCCCATGGACACAGGAGCCTGGTGGGCTATGGTCCGTAGGGTCGCAAAGAGTCAGACATGACTGAAGCAACTTAGCATGTGTGCATGCTTAAGTGCTGAATGAGAAAAGAGGGTCTGAGCCAGAGCGCTGAAGCACAGTGATCCCTAAGGAAGGAGCAGAGGAAGCAGAGTACACAAAGGAGACTGAAAGAAGGCTAGCTCCATCCCCAGCTGCCTGCTCTGTGGAGATGAGACTAAGCAGAGAAAGTGATGCTCTCAGGGGGATCCCTCTACTGCCAATCATAGTGTCACCACAGCAATCTATGGAAGGGAGGCGGTACTGAAGATCCAGAGGAGTTCTATCTGGACTTGCCCCAAGCAGCTTGATAGGAGGTAGCCCTGGCAAGGTAACCTCAGGCAAAGGATGAGAAGGACAAGAGGCAACCAGTCCGGGATGCTGGCTTCCACATCCCGGTTCTGGTGGGACAAGACGTTCATACCAGATTACCCGCAGCCCAGAGACAGCTCCAGAGGGTGTGGCCTGGAGACAGTGGGGATGGCTTGCTCATGGCCCTGACACGGGCTGCACCACAAGACAATGGGCAGCTTCAGGCCAGACTCTGGCACAGTGAGTAGGGGCAGGGCCAAGGCCGTGGCCGTGAGCTGCCCAGTAGCTGAGATGGCAGCAGCGGGTAGCGCCCTACCCCCACAGCATCCTCACTGAACTTCAGGGCTCCCTCACATCTTCAAAATTCACGTACACAGTAGGTAATCAAAGTTCTTAATTTGTCTCATCTCTGCCTCGTAACAGGATAAATCAGGGACAATATAGCCCAGTAGAGCTCAGATCATTTCTCAAGGTCACAGAGCAAACAGTGACAGATTCCAGGTTAAGACAGCCCCGTGCACTGCTATAGATCTGCTTCTGTTTCAGTGCCCAACCTGAATTTCCTCAAAGGATCTATGCAGATCTCAACATATATCTCAAATTCTAACTGATAGGAGCTCCCATGAGCCTGTCTAATTCATCTTTTTTCCCTTCTCCAGCCCCCCAGCAAAAAGCTTTCCCAGGATTGAAAACAAATCTCAAGAAAAAATCTTTCTCAAAGGAGAGAGAGCCAGGCAAACAGGGTGGGAAAATGGTGACTTGAGTGAAAACTCAGCCAAGGAGAGAGCCAACGTCAGGGACACCTGGGGAATGGCTAGATGACCCAAAATTCAAAGCCACTGAAGGTGACTTTCTCAAGCCAAAGTTAGGAAATGGACTAGACAGAGCAAAGCCTAAACGCTGACTCCAGGCTGGATGCAGTCCGCCCATAGGGGCAACTCTTGCATTGATTTCCTACCACCTAGACACCTGTGCCTGAGACCTGTGAGCAAACAGAATGCACCTGAGGCCTCAAGGTTTCTAGGTCTGGGGGAGGGAGGTAGAGAGGATGTCTTTAAAACACCACAGCTGAGCCTGGGTTCCAAAGGCCTGGCTCCTGTTGGTCAGCTTGAGCTGCCGGGGCAAAGCTGCTGGGACTCCTTGGCTGCCACTCACGCTGAGCCCAGCCCAGACCTGCAATTAGAGCTCTGGGAGCAGAGCTGAGAAAATGGGGAGAGTTGCTAAGCAACCGAGGGGGCTGCAGCCAATGGGCGCTCAGGAGGCTATAGGTTCCCTCACTGGCTCCTTGCTTGCTCATTCGTTCAGAGGAGCAGAGGCATCAATTACCTGCCAAAGCCCTCGAGACTGGCTAGGAGGGTAAACCTGGGTGTATCCAAGGACACCTCACATCACCCACGCATTGGCCCTGCCAATTCCCCCTAGCCACCAATTGTCTGAGTCTAGCCAGCCAAGAAACGCCTTGACCTAGGACTTGGTACCACCTTAAGCTGGAAAAGCTGAGAAGGGCTCATACTAACTGCCAAAGCAATCATGATACCAAATACTAGTAACCGCCATTAATGCAATGTCAAGGAACCATGCTAAAGCTTTCAGAAACATTCTCTTATTGAATCTTCATACCAAAATATTCCCAGAATACCAGGGTCAGGCCCTGGGAACATTATTCTACTTAAACTCTGTATAATGATCCATTTTACTGATAACAGAAACTGAGGAAAAGTGGTTTATCCAAGGTCTCAGATCTAGGAACTGAATTATTTGGGATTCAAACTCAAACATGACTAATGCCAAAGCTAGAGCCATCAACCACTTCCCCAGGCCATCCCTTTCAATGGTATTTCCCCTCTGGCTCTGTTGAGCATTCTCAAAGCCTTTTCTCTGAAATGTGAAGTATCAGGCTTCCAGGCTTGCCACAGCCAATCCAACTTATACCAAAAATCTCATCACACTATTTTCTCTTATTATATCCTTTTCAGCACAAAGACCAAAATCTTAAGCCTGGTCAACAAGGCCTTGATGATCTGGGTCTAGACCTCCTACCACTGGCCCTTACACTCTGCTCTCTAATCACACCCACTCACCAGGCTCTCATACCCTTTCCTGGCTTGGGCTCTTCCTTCGGTCTGAAATGTCCTCCCCATATCCATCACCTCCATCTGGCTAACTCTTACACAGCCTTCAAAGCACAGGTCAGTTGGCACCTTCTCTGGGAAGCCCTTCATACCCTCACACTGGGTTAAATGCCTCCTCTCGGTTCTGACAGCAACCTGCTCCCTCCATTAGAGCACTCATCACGTACCCATCCATGTGTCTCCTGGATTCTGAGCTCTTGACTTGCAGAAACCAACCTATCCATCTTTAGGCTCCCTGTGGTCAGCCTAGACCCCCACACATAAACAGACGCTCAAGCAACATTTCCTGAGGAAACATCTCATTACACTCACCTTGTTTTGGGTCCTTGAGTGTATGGTGGTGCTGCCCACTACATGCCTTTGCCCCTGCTGTATCTCCCAAAGCCTGGAAAACTCCCTCCCCTTCCACCCTCTCCCACCACTGACCCTCACCAAGTAGGCAACTCCTACTTTTCCTCTGTTTAAAAAATAATGAATGCTACCAAGTGCTGCCAGGCACAATGTGACAAAATAAAATGACAGAGAGCCTGTNACCCAGATTGTTTTAGCTGTCTCTTATACACATCTAGATGTGTATAAGAGACAGCTCCTACTTTTCCTCTGTTTAAAAAATAATGAATGCTACCAAGTGCTGCCAGGCACAATGTGACAAAATAAAATGACAGAGAGCCTGTCCTCACATTGCTGAGAGACTAATGGGGAGACATACATTAATTTATAATGAAACTGCGTTACAGGCTAAGAAGGAAAAACACTGGGAGCGCTGAGATAAAACAGAGAACAGTCTTAAAAATCATGAGGACTTTCCCAAGGAAGTGAAGTTTCAGATCAGGCAACAATGATATGACAAGTACATGTGATGGCTTGGAGGCTGGAAGGAGCCTGGGACACTCAAGAAACTGAAAAGTTTGTGTGAGAGTGAAGAAAGGAAGTAGCACGGCTCGAGACGAGGCTGGGGATGCCATGCTGTGCTTTGCCCTCGTGAATCACTTTGAGAATTCTGAACTTTAGCCTAAGAGCAGTGTGGGGCCACTGGGGATTTCTCAGCAGAAAGGAAAGATGAGACTCTCATTTTTAACAAGATTTCTCTGGGTGCTGGGTTGGCAATGAAAGGTATAAGCGTGAAAACCAGGGGACGGGTGAGGAATCCCCTCAGTAATCTGGGGAGAGGGATGAGGACACTTTACACTAGGGTGGGGGCAGTGGAAATGGAAAAGATACGGAGCAGAACAGCCAGGACTTGGTGACTGACTGAGGGAACGAGAAGGGAGAGTCAAACATTTTCACTAAATAATTCGTTGGATGGGTTGTTGTCTAAGGTCTTTTCTCCCTCTCTGAACCACAAGGACAAGGACTGTGTCTTGTTTGCTTGCTGTATATTCAGCATAGGGCCAGGCATGTAGTAGGTACTCAATTAGTGTTTACTGAGCAGATGGATGGATGGATGTGTGGCTGGCCAAGCAGGCTGTCCATCTCCGGGAAGGTTGGGACCGGCTCACCTCTGGGCATCAGGCTGTGAGATGGCATTGACAATGGCCTCCACACTGCTGTCAAAGAGCTCTGAGTCCTGCAGAGCCGCGAAGGCAGCCTGAATGAGCGCCTCGCAGTCTTGCAGCGGTACCTCCAGCTGCACCCAGCTGGAAAAGCACTTGAGCACCTTCTGACGCACACAGCTGGGTGAGCTGGGCTGCTGCAGCAGCTGCTCCAGCAGCGGGAAGACAGCCCCACACTCCACTGCCAGGCTGGTCCGCACCAGGCTTTTGCGATACTGGGGCAGGCGGCTGGTCTGGAACTCCTCGGGCAGCACTGTCAGCAGCTCCAGCAGGGCCAGGCAGCGGCCCTGGCTATCCACTGGTGAGTCCTCGGCCTGGAACAGCCGTACCATATCTGCCACAGCACATGGCCAAGCGTCGGGCATCATGCTGAGAGCCAGCGAGGCCAGCGCCACGCACAGCCGAGTCAGCACAATCTTGGAGCCACTGGCAAAGCGGGTGATCTGGGTGAAGAGCTGTGCCTTTAGGCTCTCATACTGGTCAGTAGGGATGTCACTCCAGTAGCGAGAGATCTTGATGTGTAGGGCGCTGGCCCCAAAGTACTGGATCTCAGGCACCTTGTCCGGCTGCAGGAGCTGCCAGCTGAAGTGCCAGGCCTGAGGGGATGCCTGGGCCTGCATCAGCCACTTTTGAGCCAGGTTCTTGTTCTCAATGTTGGGGTCATAGTAGAGCTGGTGCAGCGCCTGCAGGACAGCACAAGACTGAGCAGGTGCTGGCCACTCTGGTCCTGCCAGAGCCCACAACACAGGCCATGACTCGGTCCTGCAAAACAGTCCTCTCTTTCTGACCAGGGGACTGAGCGGGAAGGGAGAGCTCAGGCTCAGCGGTGCTTCATGGACCTGGGGTCCGGCCGGGATCTTGAGAGCCTGAACTTGCCCACACTCCACCATAGCCTCTTCTCTTTATAGCAAAACCTTAGGGGTTGGGAGCGTGAACTGCAGGGAAGCAGCAAAAGAGGAGGCCATGTTCCCCAAAGGAAAAGCACCTGAGGTAAAGGGCAAGGCCCAGGTGGAAGGAGTGGCTCCATAAGGAAGAAGCTAAGCCTGAGAAGAGCATGGAACAGCCTGAGCCCCCCTCCGCCTCCAACCCTCCCAGGCACAGCTGCTCTCATCTACTCCAACAGCGCCATTTAGCTCCCCCAGGATCATCCCTAGGTCACTCCAGATGCTGGCACCAAAGCCATTGTGAAATCTGAGCAGGACTAAGACTTTGCCAGGCAGCCCTAGGGCAGAGACACACTGGAAGGGAGGGTGAGAACACTCCTCAGAGAGCATACAAGAGGGTCCAAAAGCTGGTCCAGAGAAGTCTTGGCCTGCAGCCCTGGCAAATGCCTAGCCTGGAGCTCTCAACTAGCTAAATCCCCAGGGTCCCAATTCCATTAGGACTTCACACAGTAGGAAAACAGTGGTTTATTTCCCTGGAGGCACATGGAACAGTGCGCCACCATGCCAACACTGCCCAGCCCCAAGGGGTGGGTGAGTGAGGCCAGGACTCTCACCCCCTAAGCAGGCTCCATCCAAGTAGGTTGAGCCCTGTCTGTACGCCTGACAGCCAGTTATGGCCACTGTTCCTTGTCTGGACCCTTGGGATGCTAAGGCAGGCAGAGAACAGAAGCAGAAAGATGCATCCTTACCACTGGGTATGGTAAACGGGGCTCAAGAATAACAAATGAGTATCTGCAACCATTCCCTGTTTTCCACCACGATAGCCCCGTCTCCCCCATCCACCCCAGGGTGGAAAGCATTTCTACATTCCCAGCCTCTGGGGGTAGAACTCAGCAAAGACATAGAGAAGCAGTTTGAAAAAGACAGACTGAGCAGTGGGGGAGCCTGAGAGTGCCATGGCAGGAAGCCATGTGGGCAGGTGAGTAGGAAAGGACCCTGAAGCTGCCAGCAGGACCAAGCCCCTTGGATCCAGCACAAAACCAGAGGGCCAGCCCTACTTCCGCCTGCCCGGGAGTGGTCTGGCCTCCAGCCAATAACCGAAGGACCCTTCTCCAAGGAAAAGTGAAAACACAACCCAGATTGTTTTAGTTTCAGATTATTTTCTGAGCCCCTGCTGAACAAAACAGGGCCAGGATGGCTCAGCATCACTCTGGTTTCTGGGGACTGAGCTGCAAGTCTCCCTCATTCCTGGTTTCTTACTGCACTGCTCATGCATTTCCCATAGAGCTGGAGAGTAGCCAGCCTGGCTGGAGGGTCTAAGCCATCAGCACCCTAAAGGGACCATCCCAAGACCCTAGCGTCCACAGAGGACCCGTGTCTATGGAAGGCCAAAAACAGCCTAAGACACCATTGCATGGCTGTCGGCTGGCCCAGAGAGACAGCAAACGCCAGGTGCTCTGGAGGCACCATCCCAACGGGCACCCAGCCCAGGCCTGGGCCCTGGCATTAGTGTCAGTCCCCAGAACTTCTGCTCTGTCACGGGAGTGCCCCTCCCCAGGGCCCTCATACCTTCTCCACGTTCTCCACCGTGAAGTCCAAGGCTGGTGCTGCTCCAGCCCCTGCAGCCCCCGGCTGCTCCTCCCGCCGCTCCATCTTTGCTCCCTCCCCAGCAGGGAGGTGGACCGTGGCCTGTCTCCTGCCCCAGCCTCTCGGCTGCTGGCCCCCTGCTAGACTCCGGCTTGGGTGCCCAGGAAGTGGTGGGGTGACAGGGGTCCCAGGGCGAGCATCGCTGCCGAGGCCGCCCCACCTCGGTTGAGAGTGGGGGGCTAGCCAGAGGCCAAAAGGAGTGCTCTTAGGAGGAGACCCACTGGGGGGAACTCCTAGGAGAAAGCCGTCAGTGAGGAGTTTGCAGGCGGGGGTCCTGATGGTAGATTAGGGTTCTGTCCCCAGAATCTATGAAGAGGGAGTCATAGGGAAGCGAGGCCTGGGGAAAACCAAGGGGTCACAGGGTCGATGGTTCGTACCACAACACCCTAGGGAGATCTCGGGTTCTAGGAGGAGGTCACAGGGGTGGGAGGTTACGGGGGAGAGAGCCCTTGGCGGGTTACGGAGGCGTCCAACAAAGCGCAGGGGTACAGCTTCGCAAATCTCGGGCGAAGAGTCCGTGGAGTTAAGGGGCTGTGGCAGGACCCCTCGGCTCGGCCAGGCCCGCGCTCTTCTCACCCTCCGTCTCCGGCCCTGCTACCGCCGCTGCCTCCGCCCCAGTGACTGACAGGCAAGCCGGCCCGGCCGGGACGGGGCGGGGACCTCAGCGAGGCACGGGCTGCCCCGAGCGCCTGTCCGCGGCACCTCCGACTCAGAAGCCGTCCCTCTCGGACCCGCGCCTGCCCTGGCCCCACCCGGCCGGCACAGCCCGGCACGGCCCGGCGGAACTGCGCGGAAACTCATTCCGGGTCCCCTCTCGTATCCTCGCGCCGGCCCGCGCGCCCCTGAGCAGGCCGCGGAACGGCTCGCCGCTTGATGCCCCCGCTCCCCACCACCCGAGCTAAGGCCCCGCCGCTGCGCACCCTGGGAAATGTAGTCCGCATGGCGCCCAGCGGGAAGGCGGTGCCTTGCGGCGGAGGCCGGGAGCACGTGGGCTGGGGATCTGCCGAGCCCAGAAAGCCTTAGGCCTATTGCTGCCAAGTTCGACCGGCGAGAGGCGCTGCGGGGCAGCTTCCTAAGAGGACGTGAGTCTAGGGGCCGGTGGGATAGAGCTGGGAAGCCAGGCTGGAGGTTAAGGTGTGTATTTGGGAGGGGACTGAGGGGGTGGGGGGACACAGGTTAATCTGGTGCTCCGTTGGCGGCAAGACCTCGGTCCCAGGAAGGGTAGAGTCTTGAGAAGAACACTGAGGAGGAAAGGGGCTTGGTGCGCCTCAGGAATAAAAAAGGATGGGCCACCCGTGAGCAACCGGGAAACTACTTACCATGGACAGTGCTTGCAGAATTTCATTAGGTTCTCGGAAGCAACTTGTCTTTATGAGTAATTAAAATAGCTTATATTTAAGTGCAAGGAACAGCACATTGCATACCTTAAGTCCAATTCTCGCAGCAACTCTGTGGTGGGTATTTTCATTCACTATTTTCAGATGAGGAAGCCGAAGTTGAGGAAAGTTGAGCTTATTTTTTCGCTGCACACATAGCGAGGGTAGCAGAGATCAGCTACAGATCTGGTTGGCCCAAGTCGCCAGCAGTCTCTACCCCAAGTGGAAAAATAAAATAAAACAGGAAAGGACCTCTGTTCTTGTATTCAGTGGAGGAAGCCACTGAGGCCTGAGGTGGATGAAGGCTTCCCTGAGGAGGAGAAACTTGATCTTAGCTTGAATAACAACAGCAAGAGGCTGGGGAGGAGGGGGCTTGATTCGCTGGTAAGCAGAGTCCAGTGGGAATCTAGTCAGTCAACACTTTATCAAGAAAATGTTCGAAGTACAGTTAATTAGCTGCGTTCACTTTAAGGGGGTTGTCTGTGAGGGGGAGGAAGGGGGAGGGGATGAGGAAGGTGATGAGCTTGGAAAGACAAATTGAGACATTATTCTAAGTGCGATGTGAAACCATGATAAGGTTGCAAGTGGGCTGGATGATTGAATTTACATTTTAGAAAAATAAGTCTATAGTATTGTTAGGGGAAACACTGTCTGAAACTGCCCACCCTGGCCAGGCACCATAGTAACTATTTGCACTAGCTTATTGTACCGCACAACGTGTGGTAAGGAATGCAAAACTAACACGCTGCCACCACCAACCAGAAAAACTCGGAAGAGGTCAAAAGGAGACCCCACGGGTCCTACCACCTCCCTGAACCCTTCTCGCTGCCATCCTTCTTGGCTGAGTAATGTGTGTGCCACCAGGAAGGACCCTGAGTCAGAGTGATGGGCCAAAGATAACCCAGAAAGTTAATCCCATCACCGAAAAACCGAGACTGCCACTCCTGAGGCAGAGCACTTCTGGGTTCCCTTACTCCACTGCTCTCCGCCCAGGTGCCCTTTCCCGATAAAGTCTCCTGCTTTGTCAGCACATGTGTCTCCAAGGACCATTCATCTCCTAGGGTTAGACAAGATCCCTCTTTTGGGCCCTGGGAAGGGGGGTCCCCCTTCCTGCAACAGTATAATACATTGAAGGAGGAAAGGGGGATTTGGAAGGAGGAAACAGGAAGCCACAATAAAGTACTGATTCCAGGTCTGTGCATAGGAGTGTGAAAGGTCTTGGCCCTGATACTAAAATATCCTTGTGGAAGGTGGAGGAATGGAGGGAGGGTTAAGACCACAAATTCTGTGTTCAAAATCTGTCCACCTCTTTCTAAAAAAAAATGAGGGGGCTTCCCTGGTAGTCCAGTGGCTAAGAACCCACCTCCAGTGCAGGGGACACAGGTTTGGTCCCTGATCTGGAAGATCCCACATGGCATGGAGCAACTGCTAAGCGTGTGTACCACAACTGCTGAGCCCGAGCTCTAAAGTCCACGCGCTGCAACACTGAAAGCTCTGCACCTAGAACCCATGCTCTGCACCAAGAGAAACCGTTGCAGTGCAAAGCCCGAGCCCTGCAACAGAGTGGCCCCTGCTTGCTGCATCTAGAGAGAAGTCTTCCCAAGGGCAACAAAGACCCAGCACAGCCAAAAATAAATAAAAATTTTAAATAAAGTTGTTTTTTCTTTTTTAAAGAATAAAACATATAGAGGCCAGAACCTGTGACAACCCTGGGTTGTTTTTGTTGTTTAGTCACTGAGTCATGCCAGACTCTTTTGTAACTCCATGGACTGTAGCCCACCTGCTCCCCTGTCCATGGGATTTTTCAGGCAAGAATACTAGAGTGGGCAGCCATTTCCTTCTCCAGGGGATCGTCCCGACTCAGGGACTGAACCTGGGTCTCCTGCTTTGCAGGCAGATTCTTTCCCACCTGAACCATACCACTGAGTCACTGGGAAGCCCCAACAACCCCGGGAGGGGTTCCCAAATTCAGGAGAGCATTCCAGAGCCCAGGAAAGGAGAACGAGCTTCTGTTGGTCACCTGGAACCACTAGCAAACCATGTCCGTGACAGATTAACCAGTTTGAAGTTTTTCAGCCTTCTAAAACTGTGAATTTCTGTCTCCAAAACCAAATGAGGGCCCCGCCTGTAGTTAAGAATTCTCAGGGGAGGTTTCTCCCCTTCTACTTAGCACCAAGGTTAATCGCACTAGGAAGTTTATTTTCTTTGTAGTCCCCTGGTTTGAGGGAAAGAGGTTAGGGAAAGGAGGGGAAGGTTTATTTCTAATTCACCTCTAGGTGTGGGCATAGTCCTTTGGGGTTCTGGCCTTATTGAGAATGTTCCAGGTAGACTCCCTCTACCCCCATAAGCTCTTTGCAAGGGAGCCCTTGCAAACCAATGCTCAGGTTCCCCAGGTAAAGAAAATGCCCTCAAGGTGAATACCAGCTACTGAACTTTGTTTACCTTTGTAGTTTCCTATGTTTATTTTGGCCTGAATATTTCTTCTGTGTATACCAGCTCACAGATGCATTAATTTTTAAAAGTATGTTTTGTCCAAGTATTTTTAGTTGCTTTCGCTTAGCCTGAGTCCCTAGGCCACCTTGTGGCCAGAGAACCCAATGGACAGTTTCAGTCCTTATGTGACTTGGTTTCGCTGCATCTGGCCCTTTCGACTGCTCCTTCCCTTTGTTCTTTGTTTTTACCCACTGCTCTGGTCACACCCTTTTGGTCTCCTTCACAGCCTTGTCCCTTCTCTCCCTGTTTCTAAACTGCTGGGTCTCCAAGCCTTAGCCTTTGCTGCTCACCACCTCCTTGTCTTTGATTTATGACTCTTAGATCTCTCTAGCCCAGACTGTCCTGACGCCAGACCCAGCCGCTGCCAGCCTCCTTGCCTTCTGAAACTGTCACGGGCACGTCAAGTTGAACAGGTACAAAATCAAACATGGCTTCCCCCACACCTTACTCTCATCATGGGCTAAAAATACTACATCCCCTAAATTTCTTACTGGTCGCCCAAGCCAGACTCCTGAAAACTCTCCCTTCCATCAGGTCCTCACAATCAGCTCATCGCCAAGTCCCATGGACTGTACCTCCTGTCTCGCTATCCTTCCACACTGTTCTGACCTAGGTCAGGGTGCCAGCATTTGTTGTCTGAGCAGCCCTAACGGCAGCATCTCTGACTGGTGTCCCCTGCCTTGCCCCTTCCATTCCAAACTAGACACAGTGGCTCTAGACATGTCTCTAGACAATCCCATCTAAAACCCTCAGTGGCTCCACTCAGCACAAAGTCCAGGCTCCTTGGTATAGCGCTCAAGGACTGCTATGATCTCTTTAGACCTGTGTCTTGATGAGGACCCTCCCTCAATTCTACATGAAACCCCTGGCTCTTCAGGCTCTGTCTCTTATACACATCTAGATGTGTATAAGAGACAGGCTCCGTTGGCGGCAAGACCTCGGTCCCAGGAAGGGTAGAGTCTTGAGAAGAACACTGAGGAGGAAAGGGGCTTGGTGCGCCTCAGGAATAAAAAAGGATGGGCCACCCGTGAGCAACCGGGAAACTACTTACCATGGACAGTGCTTGCAGAATTTCATTAGGTTCTCGGAAGCAACTTGTCTTTATGAGTAATTAAAATAGCTTATATTTAAGTGCAAGGAACAGCACATTGCATACCTTAAGTCCAATTCTCGCAGCAACTCTGTGGTGGGTATTTTCATTCACTATTTTCAGATGAGGAAGCCGAAGTTGAGGAAAGTTGAGCTTATTTTTTCGCTGCACACATAGCGAGGGTAGCAGAGATCAGCTACAGATCTGGTTGGCCCAAGTCGCCAGCAGTCTCTACCCCAAGTGGAAAAATAAAATAAAACAGGAAAGGACCTCTGTTCTTGTATTCAGTGGAGGAAGCCACTGAGGCCTGAGGTGGATGAAGGCTTCCCTGAGGAGGAGAAACTTGATCTTAGCTTGAATAACAACAGCAAGAGGCTGGGGAGGAGGGGGCTTGATTCGCTGGTAAGCAGAGTCCAGTGGGAATCTAGTCAGTCAACACTTTATCAAGAAAATGTTCGAAGTACAGTTAATTAGCTGCGTTCACTTTAAGGGGGTTGTCTGTGAGGGGGAGGAAGGGGGAGGGGATGAGGAAGGTGATGAGCTTGGAAAGACAAATTGAGACATTATTCTAAGTGCGATGTGAAACCATGATAAGGTTGCAAGTGGGCTGGATGATTGAATTTACATTTTAGAAAAATAAGTCTATAGTATTGTTAGGGGAAACACTGTCTGAAACTGCCCACCCTGGCCAGGCACCATAGTAACTATTTGCACTAACTTATTGTACCGCACAACGTGTGGTAAGGAATGCAAAACTAACACGCTGCCACCACCAACCAGAAAAACTCGGAAGAGGTCAAAAGGAGACCCCACGGGTCCTACCACCTCCCTGAACCCTTCTCGCTGCCATCCTTCTTGGCTGAGTAATGTGTGTGCCACCAGGAAGGACCCTGAGTCAGAGTGATGGGCCAAAGATAACCCAGAAAGTTAATCCCATCACCGAAAAACCGAGACTGCCACTCCTGAGGCAGAGCACTTCTGGGTTCCCTTACTCCACTGCTCTCCGCCCAGGTGCCCTTTCCCGATAAAGTCTCCTGCTTTGTCAGCACATGTGTCTCCAAGGACCATTCATCTCCTAGGGTTAGACAAGATCCCTCTTTTGGGCCCTGGGAAGGGGGGTCCCCCTTCCTGCAACAGTATAATACATTGAAGGAGGAAAGGGGGATTTGGAAGGAGGAAACAGGAAGCCACAATAAAGTACTGATTCCAGGTCTGTGCATAGGAGTGTGAAAGGTCTTGGCCCTGATACTAAAATATCCTTGTGGAAGGTGGAGGAATGGAGGGAGGGTTAAGACCACAAATTCTGTGTTCAAAATCTGTCCACCTCTTTCTAAAAAAAAATGAGGGGGCTTCCCTGGTAGTCCAGTGGCTAAGAACCCACCTCCAGTGCAGGGGACACAGGTTTGGTCCCTGATCTGGAAGATCCCACATGGCATGGAGCAACTGCTAAGCGTGTGTACCACAACTGCTGAGCCCGAGCTCTAAAGTCCACGCGCTGCAACACTGAAAGCTCTGCACCTAGAACCCATGCTCTGCACCAAGAGAAACCGTTGCAGTGCAAAGCCCGAGCCCTGCAACAGAGTGGCCCCTGCTTGCTGCATCTAGAGAGAAGTCTTCCCAAGGGCAACAAAGACCCAGCACAGCCAAAAATAAATAAAAATTTTAAATAAAGTTGTTTTTTCTTTTTTAAAGAATAAAACATATAGAGGCCAGAACCTGTGACAACCCTGGGTTGTTTTTGTTGTTTAGTCACTGAGTCATGCCAGACTCTTTTGTAACTCCATGGACTGTAGCCCACCTGCTCCCCTGTCCATGGGATTTTTCAGGCAAGAATACTAGAGTGGGCAGCCATTTCCTTCTCCAGGGGATCGTCCCGACTCAGGGACTGAACCTGGGTCTCCTGCTTTGCAGGCAGATTCTTTCCCACCTGAACCATACCACTGAGTCACTGGGAAGCCCCAACAACCCCGGGAGGGGTTCCCAAATTCAGGAGAGCATTCCAGAGCCCAGGAAAGGAGAACGAGCTTCTGTTGGTCACCTGGAACCACTAGCAAACCATGTCCGTGACAGATTAACCAGTTTGAAGTTTTTCAGCCTTCTAAAACTGTGAATTTCTGTCTCCAAAACCAAATGAGGGCCCCGCCTGTAGTTAAGAATTCTCAGGGGAGGTTTCTCCCCTTCTACTTAGCACCAAGGTTAATCGCACTAGGAAGTTTATTTTCTTTGTAGTCCCCTGGTTTGAGGGAAAGAGGTTAGGGAAAGGAGGGGAAGGTTTATTTCTAATTCACCTCTAGGTGTGGGCATAGTCCTTTGGGGTTCTGGCCTTATTGAGAATGTTCCAGGTAGACTCCCTCTACCCCCATAAGCTCTTTGCAAGGGAGCCCTTGCAAACCAATGCTCAGGTTCCCCAGGTAAAGAAAATGCCCTCAAGGTGAATACCAGCTACTGAACTTTGTTTACCTTTGTAGTTTCCTATGTTTATTTTGGCCTGAATATTTCTTCTGTGTATACCAGCTCACAGATGCATTAATTTTTAAAAGTATGTTTTGTCCAAGTATTTTTAGTTGCTTTCGCTTAGCCTGAGTCCCTAGGCCACCTTGTGGCCAGAGAACCCAATGGACAGTTTCAGTCCTTATGTGACTTGGTTTCGCTGCATCTGGCCCTTTCGACTGCTCCTTCCCTTTGTTCTTTGTTTTTACCCACTGCTCTGGTCACACCCTTTTGGTCTCCTTCACAGCCTTGTCCCTTCTCTCCCTGTTTCTAAACTGCTGGGTCTCCAAGCCTTAGCCTTTGCTGCTCACCACCTCCTTGTCTTTGATTTATGACTCTTAGATCTCTCTAGCCCAGACTGTCCTGACGCCAGACCCAGCCGCTGCCAGCCTCCTTGCCTTCTGAAACTGTCACGGGCACGTCAAGTTGAACAGGTACAAAATCAAACATGGCTTCCCCCACACCTTACTCTCATCATGGGCTAAAAATACTACATCCCCTAAATTTCTTACTGGTCGCCCAAGCCAGACTCCTGAAAACTCTCCCTTCCATCAGGTCCTCACAATCAGCTCATCGCCAAGTCCCATGGACTGTACCTCCTGTCTCGCTATCCTTCCACACTGTTCTGACCTAGGTCAGGGTGCCAGCATTTGTTGTCTGAGCAGCCCTAACGGCAGCATCTCTGACTGGTGTCCCCTGCCTTGCCCCTTCCATTCCAAACTAGACACAGTGGCTCTAGACATGTCTCTAGACAATCCCATCTAAAACCCTCAGTGGCTCCACTCAGCACAAAGTCCAGGCTCCTTGGTATAGCGCTCAAGGACTGCTATGATCTCTTTAGACCTGTGTCTTGATGAGGACCCTCCCTCAATTCTACATGAAACCCCTGGCTCTTCAGGCTCTTCCATGCTTCCTGCCTTTGTTCGTGCAATTGCCTCTGCTGAGAAGGCTGTGTGTCACGCTGGGGCCAGTTAGGAGAAACCACGCAGTAAGCATACAGAAACAGTTTAATATAACAATTTTATATTTTATAGCCCTCACTTTGAAGGAATGAGGGACTGGCCAGTAAGAAGAGACGATAACTGAAAAATATAGCCCAAGGAAGAGGCCCTCACCCACCCCACCCGCTCCAACTCCTGCCCAAGGCTGAGCCCCAGACCTTGCTGGAGAGGGCATGACTGGTGAGAAGGGGGGATTTAGAGCTGAGAGGCAATGAAGGGAAATATATCATTTTTCAAGGCCCAGTTCAAGGGCCACCCCCTGCACAAAGACTTTCCTGGCTCTTCCATGTCCATCTAGGTAGAAATGATTCCTCTTCCTTTGTGAGTATAGAATCTTCCCCAACCCTGACATACATCACACTACCCTAATCATACTTCTGTTGGGGGACTTAGGATGGTTGATTGCGTTTCCTGTTCATTTGCTTACCCCCATCTAGGGTTGCTGGAAAAAAAGGGGGCATCCACTTCAATAGCAGATAAACAACATTTTTTAATATATTTATGTGTGTATTTGGCTGTGCCGGGTCTTAGTTGCAGCACACAGGATCTTCAATCTTACTTGCAGCATGGGGGAGCTTTAGTTGCAGCATTCAAACTCTATTACAGCATGTGAGATCTAGTGCCCTGACTAGGGATTGGACCTTGGCCCTCTGCAATGGGAGTGTGGATTCTTAGCCACTGGACCACCAGGGAAGTACCTAAACAACATTTTTTTTTTTTTTTTTGTATAAGTATATCCTAATTACTGCATGAGACATACTTACTTAAAGTATTGCTTATCTGAAATTCCAGTTTAACTGGATGTCCTATTTTTATTTGCCAAACTGGTTAGCCCTTCCCTCAACTCCAACTATGGTCTCCCTGATGGCAGAACATTTTTCTAGCTGATCTTGGATTCCCCATAACTGGCCCAAGGCACTACTGTTAGTGCTTAATTAATGTTAAAGGGTCAGAGAGCTGAGAATGACTGGAGGGAGTTAAGACTGAAGACAGAGACCATTTAGAAGGATGAACAATAAACCATTCCACAAATTAGGAAGTCTCCACAGAATAGCATTGGAAAGAGGGAAAGGAAGATGGACTTGCAAGATCTAAGGATCTGAGAACTAATGGAAAAGGGAAGTGGCAAAGCTCAGGGTGTCTAGGTTGTAGCCCAAGTTTCTGGCTTGTATCCCTGGATGGAGGTTGGTGCCATTCACCTGGGAGGAACCCTGGAGGAGGCTTGGAGGCTGGAGAGCAAGGAAACTCACTGACGTGGGGGCTTAGAGCACAAGAATGGTGGAGAGACCATCTGAAGGAGTGAACAGAAGATATCCAGGACAGATAAGGTCAGTTCGAGGTTTCCAAGGCTATGCAGATGAAAGAGTTGGAAATACAGGCTGAGCTTAGGAGAAAGATTAAACTGGAGATACAGTGAGAGCATGATCAGCATGGAGGTGGTAACTGAAATCATGGAAGTTGGTCATATTGCTCAGGGAGAGTAAAATGGGGAGAGAAGGCCTGTATCAGAGCCCTGATGTTCTTAAGGGGCTGAGAGAGGAAAAGGAACCCCAAAAGAGTCTAAGAATGAGCAGGGGTGGGAGAAAACCCAGGAGAGTATGGGATGGAGAGTCAAGAGTAGACAAGTGTTCCAAGAGAGTGACAAAGTTGGGTGTCTCCGAGAATCCAAAGGACTAAAGGCTGAGAAGCAGCCTTTGGGTTTAGCAATGATGCGGCCACTAGGGACCACAGCAAGAGTTCTTTTAGTGAAGGAGAAGCGGTATAAGCAGATTATATATTGATATATATTTCTAATCACAGTGTCTTTGTGTGTGTGTGTGTGTGTGTGTGTGTGTGTGCACTGTGATACATTCAAGCAAGTTTAAATGCAGAGGGAAAGAAGACATTCAATAGAAAAAGGTTGATGAATAGGGAGGCATGTAAATAATGGATACAGAGAGCCCTGTGAAGGAGGGCCTGAGCACAGATAGAGGACCTCTATCTGATTACTCTAGCTGCTATTAATAATAATCTGGAACAGGGCAGGATACCTCGAGGGCCATGGACTCCTACGAAATCTGAATGAGCTTCAGAAAGTCTGTGGGCTCCCTCACAGTCTTCACCGGATTTCCACATCAGTGGTTTTTCCAGCATTGAAGTGGGAGGTGGGATGAGGAGGATCCTTGGCTTTCATCAGTTTCTGTAAGGACACTCCAGCTGCAAAACAGGTGAAGCACCACCCCTGTGAACAAGAGACGTGATCTCACATGGCACAAGTTCTCCTGGATCTTTTCTCTGATTTCTCAGATTTCTACCCTACCTTCCTTTTCAAAATAGGTAGCCAGTCCACAGGCACTCAGGCACAGGGCTCTCTAGCCAGGGGAAGTGTGGCAGCCCCCAGACAAGAGAGGAGGAACACCACTGGCTGGGGCAGGGGGAGCACACGGATTTGCCCAAACCTTGATTCCTGGTTGAAACTAATCTAAAGGGATGTTTGGGTACCCCCTGAAGTGGGGAACACTGTCAAGTCAAAGCCATCTGTAGGGCTTCCCTGGTGACTCAATGGTAAAGAATCCGCCTGCCAATGCAGGAGACAACGGTTTATCCCTGATCTGAGAAGATCTCGCATGCCGCAGAGCGTCTAAGCCCGTGCACCACGCTGTTGAGCCCGCACGCCTCACCTACTGAAGCCTGAGCACTCAAGAGCCCGTGCTCCAGAAAAAGGGCTTGATGAGAAGCTTGCACACAGCAACTTGAGAGTAGTTCCTGCTCTCTACAGCTAGAGAAAAGCCCGCACAGCAGCCAAGACCCAGCACAGTCATAAATAAATAAAACTATATTAAAAAAAAAAGCCATCTGTAGTTTTCTGTCTTGCAAGATACCCCTTAGGAGGAGATCATACCTTAGTTCTGGGAAGATCACTCAAATGGGCAGTATCATTTTGCAAATATGAAAGAGATGGCAGTCAAAAATGGAGATTCTAGAGCCATCTGTGTAGAGGCCATGTGTCAGGTGACCTCTGCTAAATTTAGGCAGAGAGGTGGAGCTCTGCAACTTGTTCCCTTTGGGAAAAATGCTTCATTTATTTTATTATTTTTGAAGAGGGATTTGATTCATAGGGGCTTCTCAGGTGGCGCTAGTGGTTAAGAACCTGCCTGCTAATGCACGGGATGTAAGAGATGCGGGTTCAATCCCTGGGTGGGGAAGATCCCTTGGAGAAGGAAATGGCAACCCACTCCAGTATTCATAGTCCCATGGACAAAGGGGCCTAGCAGGCAACAATCTGCGGGGTCACAAAGAGTCGGACACGACTGAAGCAACTGAGCACAACACAATTGGTTCATTGTGAGCTGCAAACTAAGACTAGTTCTTGTGGGAACATGTTCCTTTTGGAGAAGTTGTGGCTTGACCCACAGTTTTGTACAGTGTTGGGCAGTCTCTCCAGGGCCCAGAATTCAGCCTCGAGTTGGCCGGGGGAGAGGCGGGAAGCTGCTCTCCCGGGGACTGACAGTTTTTCAAGTGTTGAGAGCCAGCGCCTTTGGCTCAGGTTCTGAGCTGGCTATCTCTCTATGGGACTTGCCAGACATGGCTTCAGCCCATCTCCTGTCAGTGGCTCTGAGAGCACAGATGTCCACTGAGGGCCAGAGCCTGGCCCTCCAACCCTCCACTGGGCCTTCAAGTCTTTTCATCAGGGGCTCCTTGGTTCCGGTGACCCTGAAATTGACATGACCTTCTTCTTCACCCCCAGAGAAGGGAATGGCAACCCACTCCAGAGTTCTTGCCTGAAGAATTCCGTGGACAGGGGAGCCTGGCGGGCCACAGTCCACAGGGTTGCAGAGTCAGACAGTTGAGCGACTGACACTTCCACTTCTTCCTCTTCACCCCCATCCAGGACCAGGCCTTGGAGAGATGTCTCGAAGCTGCCGTTTTCTTTGGTTGGAGGTGGGGGTTGGTGACTGAAGATCCTGAATCAGTTTGGAAGCAGGGAGAGGGGCCAAGGGGGTGTTTGAGGGCAGCATGAGCGCACCAAAGTTTTGGGGGCACCTAGAACTGAGGCAGTGAAAACAGAAGAATGCAAACACAACTCTCTTTGCCTCTTTGACTCGGTGCATGCAGCCTTCAAAGCGCCCTTGCCAGCTCCTCACTCTAGCCTGGGAGAAGGCGGCATCTGTGCCAAAGCAGGCAGACATTCAGGCAGTTGGGAAGGAATTTTGGTTAATGGTGGCAAATGCCTGAGGGATCCCAGCCTCAACCTGCCTCGCTCTTACGGAGTCTTGCGCACCCCTGGCTGCAGCTACTGCCTCTCTGCTAACAGCTGCCCAATCACCCTCCAGTACAGACTTGCCTCCTCAGCTCCAGACCAGCACCCCCACTGCCTCCTGACCACCCCTCGCATGTCCCACGGCTCCACAGACCCATCATGCATCCAAATACGTGTCCTGATCTTAATTTCAAAGAAAAAAAAATCATATAAGACAAATTCATAGGGCCCAGGAAACAAGGTTTCACAGGACATACACAGAAGCTCAGAGGCATTATGCTGACTTTTGTGTTATGGCTTGGGGACAGTGTGGAGGGATAGGGTCAGCATTTAACCTCTCCTTTCCTTCCAGATGAGGGTGTGTACCTCTCAGCTTCTTGTCCTTTTTCATACTGTTGGCCAAATTGAATTTAAATAATTATTTATGTAAGTTATTTATTGTCTGTCTTTCCTGGGTTAAGCTTAAACCTGGGTTTATTTATTATTTATTTATTGTCTGTCTCTCCTGGGTTTAAGTGACCCCAGAGATCATGGGGTCACTTCTGTAGCCCTACTGTCTGCACAGCATCTGACATAAAATAGGTACTTCATAAATATTTGTTGAATGAATGAATGCATATCCTTGTTCATTACCCAAGATGCAGGTCCCTCTAGATACCCTGAGTCTTTTCTTGCTTTCTTGCTTCATCCCCCCCAAACCAGCCTCCCACTGCACCCTCTTCCCCACCCTCAGCCTTTTCAGCTGCTCTCTTGACGTGGGCTGCTTCGCAGAATGTGGGTAGTGAGCTCCCTGTGCTGGGCTATCTGCAAGCATAGGCAGTATATGCACCTGAGGGTGTTCTGAAGGGTAGGATTCGGATCAGTGACAGTGGGGCAGTGCAATCTTTACCATCGAACAAGCCCCCAGCATGCCTGAGGTCTCAAGGCAATGGCTTTCTCCACCAGTAACCCCAAGTTCCAACTGCTGGGGACTGTGCAGAGGGTTGTGAATTGGCCTGCTGGGACTAGCGAACACATCTTTGCCACCTCCTTTGCCTGTGTTCCATGCCCCTCAGGTCCCAGAGGGGCTGGGTGAGGGCAGGCAGTCCCAAGCCAGGCCTATGATTGCTGAGGGAGCAAGCATAGCTGTGAGCAGGATGGTCAGGGTAGGATCTCCATCCGACTGCTTCTCCCCATCCCCCACGCAGCCACCATGGCCCAGGAAAGGATCTGACAAACCACAGAAGTAAATAAATAACTTAGAAGTAATAAATAGGGGTCGAGCTCCCACCAGAGAGTCCAAGTCCCGCTCCAGCACAGGCACTTCGGCAACGAATTACAACATGTCTCCAAATCTGTCCCCGCAGGCCTGGGCTGAGGTTGAGACCTCCCACTGCTGGGTTCCCTAGAGGAGCCCTGGGTTCCTGGCCCGGGCAGTGACAGAGTCTGTGAGTAGTGGGTCCTCGGCTCTCCACAGCTGAGGTCTCTGGTGTCTGCGGGGTTGAGGCCGGCAGGGTGGGAGCCCTGGGGCCGCCGGTCAGTCGTGCCTCCATCTCCGCAGGGCTGATGTCCATCACTCAAACGGCCGAAGCCTCCATCTCCGGCCGAGCCCCCAGTGATCCCAGGCAGTTAGATCCACGGGTCAGCGTCTGTCCGCACGCCCTCGGAGTGAGCCCTCAGCCCAGACAGCCGCAGGCAGTGGCCGAGAGGCGGTCCACGGTCCTCCAGGTGCTGTTGACGTCCATGAACGACACGGCCTCGTAGCTCGTGGGTCGGCAGCAGGGCTGGCTGACGGGCCGCGAGCCCGGGGGCGGCCGCAGGGCCCCGGCGTGCAGCAGGTTGGCCAGGCTGAGGTCGTGCGGCGAGCGCGCGCGGCGGCAGGAGCCGCTGCAGAAGCGGAAGCGCACCAGCTCGTCGGAGCGGTGGCCCAGGCCGAGCGCGCGCACCGGCACGAGCTGCGAGCGCAGGCGGCAGCCCCGCGCCCCCGCGGCTCGCGCGCGGCTTCCCCGGCTCTCNTTCGTTTTCTGAATGTTGAGCTTTAAGCCAACTTTTTCACTCTCCTATTTCACTTTCATCAAGAGGCTTTTGAGTTCCTCTTCACTTTCTGCCATGAGGGTGGTGTCATCTGCATATCTGAGGTTATTGGTATTTCTCCCAGCAATCTTGATTCCAGCTTGTGCTTCCTCCAGCCCAGCGTTTCTCATGATGTGCTCTGCATATAAGTTAAATAAGCAGGGGGACACTATACAGCCTTGATGTACTCCTTTTCCTATTTGGAACCAGTCTGTTCCATGTCCAGTTCTAACTGTTGCTTCCTGACCTGCCTAGAGGTTTCTAAAGAGGCAGGTCAGGTGGTCTGGTATTCCCATCTCAGGTTGCTTAATAATCAGTATAAACAAATTAAAAACCTCAGCTTGTGATCCAAGGTAATTTTCAAATTGGAAGCAACTTCAGCGTATCCTAAGAAGGCTAATGATGTGAAAGTAAGGGGGGCCCCATCCTCTGGGGAACACAGTCCAGGTCAGCAAGACTTTTCTGGTGAGTGTACCAATCTGCTCTGCTTCCCTAGGCCGTTTGTATAACCAGACTCCCTGGGAAAGGTGGGCTATCTGCTGTTGCCGAGCCTTTATGTAAGAATTTTTCATTTTCCATTTCCTTACTTTTTTCTCTTCTTCTTGGTTTTACACTCACTGAGAAATAGCTCATTATCTCCTTAAAATGTAGCCACGTTAAATTTTCCTCCCCTAAACAAAAGAATTCAAGATGTTTTCTTTATAAAATGTTTTTTAACTTAAATATTAAAATATGTCAAGATCTGAAGAATAAAATTTTGATGATTATGTCCACTCCTATTTTTTTAAATTTTTTAATTTTTTTATTTTAAAAAACATTTGTACCCCATGTACCCATCCCTTACCTCTCTATTTAGAGGTAACCATTTATACTGACTTGGAGCTTTCATTTGCTTGCTTTTATTTACAGTTCTAACATACTTTTTCTTCTTTGCAATATATTGATTAATTCTGCCAGCTTTTTGTCTTTATATAAAGAAATTTTTACTGTACATATTGTTTTGTGACTTTATTGTTTCTCCTATGAGTGATTACTTTTCACTGTCATATACTACAATATACTACAATGTGTTCATTCTACTGTTGGTAAATATTTGGGTTGTTTGCTATTTTTTTATTATGAGTAGTGCTACTGTACTATGAATATTCCTTTACATGGTGTGTATGTGGATGAATTTCGTAAGGTACATAGAGTGTAATTACATACCTCCCATTCTACTAGGTAATGCCAAATTATTTTCCAAAATGATTATGCTAATTTATACTACCACCAGTACTACTGGGCTTCTTCCCTGGTGGCTTAGACAGCAAAGCGCCTGCCTGCAATGCAGGAGACCTGGGTTCAATCCCTGGGTCGGAAAGATCCCCTGGAGAAGGAAATATCAACGCACTCCAGTGCTCTTGCCTGGAAAACCCCATGGGTGGAGAAGCTGGGTGGGCTGCAGTCCACGGGGTCGCAGAGAGTCAGACACGACTGAGCGACTTCACTTTCACTGCTTCCACCAGTACTGCCTGTGTTCTAGTGCCTCAAAGTAGCATAGTACTGTCAGAACTTAACATTTTTGCAGACTTGGCAGATGTGAAATATTACCTTATCATGAGCGTCTTTTGTCTTTTTATTGCTTGTGGCTGCTTGTGCTTCTTTGTGAAATGCTTTGTTCAAGTTTTCTATTTTTCTATTGGATTTTATTTCTTTTTCTTACTGACTTATAGTGATTCTTTATATTATTCTGGGTACAACTTTTTCTGACCATTTAGTGGGTATTACAAATAACTCTCCCAGTGTGTACTTCATCTATTTACTCTTTCTGTGAAATTTTTTGATAAATTGAAGTTTTTTTCCCCTATGGTGTGCTGTGCAATTTCTGTCAAAAATCAAGTCTGTTTCTGGGCTATTTTGCTCTGCTGGGTTTTTTGTTTGAGTTGCCAATACTACTGTCTTAATTGTCTTAGCTTTGTAATATCGCATCTCATATCTGGTAAGGCAAATCTCCTCATTTTGTTTTTCCTCCTTAAAAAATCTTGGTTCTTTTTAATACAAATTTTAGAATTTAAATTTTAGACTCAGCCTGTTTCCACAAGGAAATCTTATTATGATTTTGTAATAGCTTTGAGTCTTTATAACATTATGAACTTAAGTCTTCTGATCCATTATAAGATATAGCTCAATTTATGTAGTAGTTCTTTAGTGTCAGCAAAATTTTTAAATTTCTCTAAGAATCTTACATATTGTTTATACATTGTTTAAAATTATTTCTATGCACATTATATATCTTTTAAAAATTTTTATTGAAGTATAGTTGATTTATGATGTTGTGTTACTTTCTTCTGTACAGCAAAGTGATTTTATGTCCAGACACATTGTTTCTTTTTCAGTTTTTTTTTCCATTACGATTTATCATAGAATACTGAATATAGTTGCCTGTGCTACAGTAAGACTGAGTTATTTATCCACTCTCTATATAATAGTTTGCATCTGCTGATCCCAAACTCCCCATCTATCCCTACCCACCACACTTTCCCCTTGGCAATCACTAGTCTGTTCTCTATGAGTCCGTTTCCGTTTCATAGATAAGGTCCTTTGTGTCATACTTTAGGTTCTACATATGAGTGACATCATATAGTACTTGTCTTTCTCAGTGTGAGAATCTCTAGGTCCACCCATACTGTTGAAAATGGCATTATTTCACTTTTTTATGACTAAGTGGTGTTACACTATATATCTATATATAACCCATTTTCTTTCTCTCTTCATCTTTCTGTGGATATTTAGGTTTGGCAACCCACTCCAGTATTCTTGCCTGGAGAATCCCATGGACAGAGGAGCCTCGTGGGCTACAGTCCACGGGGTCGCAAAGAGTTGGATACGACTGAGCGACTTCCCTCCCTTCCATGTTTTGGCTATTGTGAATAGTGCTTCTGTGAACATAGAGGCGCGTGTATCATTTTATAGTTGTGTCTGGATATATGCCGTGGAGTCAGATTGCTGGATCATATGGCAACTTTATTTTTAGTTTTTTGAAGAATCTCCATACTGTTTTCCATAGTGACTGTACCGGTTTACATTCCCGTCAACATTGTAGGAGAGTTCTTTTTTCTCCACACCCTCTCCATCATTTGTTATTTGTATACTTTTTGATGATGGCCATCTGACTCATGGGAGGTGGCTCCTTATTGTAGTTTTGATTTTCATTGCTCTGATAATTAGTGATGAAGAGCATTTTTCTATGTTTCTGTTGGCTATCGGCATGTCTTCCTTGGAGGAATCTCTGTTCAGTTTTTCTGCCCATTTTTCAATTGGATTGTTTGTTTTTGAGTTGTATGATATGTCTGTATATTTTGGAGATTAACCCCTTGTCAGTCACATCATTTGCAAATTATCCCATTTTGTAGGCTGTCTTTTCATTTTGTTTATGATTTCCTTTGCTTACAAAAGCTTGTAAGTTTGATTAAGTCCCATTTGTTTGTTTTTGCTTTTGTTTCTGTTTCCTTGGTATACTGACCTAAGAAAACATTGGTATAATTTATGTCAGAGAATGTTCTGCATATGCTCTCTTTTAGGAGTTTTATGGTGTCCTGTCTTAAATTTAAGTCTTTAAGCCATTTTGAGCTTATTTTTGAATATGAAGTGAGGATGTATTCTAACTTCATTGATTTACATGCAACTGTCCAACCTGGCCAGCACCACTTGCTGAAGAGATTATCTTTTCTCCATTGTACATTCTTGCCTTCTTTGTGGAAGATTAACTGACCATAGATGTGTGGGTTTATTTCTGGCCTCTCTATTCTGTACCATTGATCCATATGCCTGTTTTTAGGTTCATATTTCTTGATGCTGTTATAATATCTTTTTTTTAGATAATTGTAGATTCATATACGGTTGTAAGAAATAATACAGAGAGGTCATGGAAACACTTTGTCCATTTTCTCCCAATGATAACCTTCTGCACAACTATGATAAAATATTACAGCCAAGAGATTAATGTTAGCCAGATTTATTCAAATTTTCCATTTTAATCGTATTGGTTTGTGTAAGTTCTGCTGTGTATCTACTATCACTATAGAAGATACTCAGTATTTCCAATACCACAAGGATCCTTCCTCTTATCTTTTATAACTTCACCATCTTTCTCCCTCTTCTTGTCACTTTCTACCATCTGGTAATCACTAATCTGTCCTCCATTTCTAAAATTTTGTCATTTCAAAAAATTTACATAAATAGAATCATACACTTCGTATCTTTCAAGGATTGACTTTTTAAAATTCAACACAGTTCTCTAGAGACTCATCCAAGCTGGGTATATAGCAACAGTCTGTTCATTTTGATTGCTTAGTTGTATTTCATGCTATATGAAAAAATCACAGTTTCTTTAATCATTTACCCAATGATTTCAGTTTTCTAGCAATTGCAAATAAAACTGCTATAAACATTTACATTCAGATCATTGAGTGAAAATAATGTTCATTTCTGTGGCATAAATGTCCAGGAGTCCAGTTAGTGGGTTGCACGATTGTCCCGTGTTTATTTTTTTTTGAAAAAACTGTTTCTAGAGTGGTTGTACCATTTCACATTTTCAGCAGTCTTACATGTATGTGCTATTTTCTCGGCATCCTTGCCAGCATTTGGTGTTCATTTTTAAAATATTAATTGTTATGATATGTATATAATAGTATTTCATTTTGGTGTTAATATAAATTTTTCTAATGTCAGTGATGATGGACATACTTTCAGACATTTAGTTTTTATCTGTATATCCTCTTCAGTTAAATGTCTGTTATCTTTTGCTCATTTTCTAACAGGACTGTTTGTTTCTTACTGTTGAATTTTAAGAGTGCTTTATATAGACTAGATGCTTGTCCTTTTTTAGATATTTGGTTTGCAAATATTTTCTTTTGGCCTGTAGTTTGTCTTTTCATATTTTTCATATTGGCTTTCATAGCAAAATTTCTAATTTCAGTAGGCCCAATTTATCAGTTTTTTTTAATGGTTGGTGTATTTAGTGTTATGTCTGAGAGTCATTAGTTTAGCCCCAGATTCTGATAACTTTCTCTTGACATGTTTTCCTATAAGGATTAGTTCAGTTCAGTCTCTCAAGTTTGATCCCAAGGACTGCAGCACGTCAGGCTTCCCTGTCCATCACCAACTCCCAGAGCTTGCTCTAACTCATGTCCATTGAGTCAAAGATGCCATCCAAACATTTCATCCTCTGTCATCCCCTTCTGCTCCTGCCTTCATCTTTCCCAGCATCAGGGTCTTTTCAAATGAGTCAGTTCTTCACATTAGGTGGCCAAAGTATTGGAGTTTCATTTTTAGCATCAGTCCTTCCAATGAATATTCAGGACTGATTGCCTTTAAGATGGACTGTTTTGATCTCCTTGCAGTCCAAGGGACTCTCAAGAGTCTTCTCCAACACCACAGTTCAAAAGCATCAATTCTTCAGCACTCAGCTTTCTTTATAGTCCAACTCTCATATCCTTACAAGACTACTGTCAAAACTATAGCGTTGATTAGATGGATCTTTGCTGGCAAAGTGATGTCTCTGCTTTTTAAAATGTTGTCTAGGTTGGCCATAGCTTTTCTTCCAAGGAGCAAATGTCTTAATTTCATGGCTGCAGTCACCATCTGCAGTGATATTTTAGCCCAAGAAAATGAAATCTCATTCTTTCCATTGTTTCCCCATCTTTTTGCCATGAAGTGATGGGACCAGATGCCATGATCTTTGTTTTTGAATGTTGAGTTTTAAGTCAGTTTTTTCACTCTCCTCTTTCACCTTCATCAAGAGACTCTTTAGTTACTCTTTGCCTTCTGCCATGAGGGTGGTGTCATCTGCATATCTGAGGTTATTGATATTGCTCCTGGCAATCTTGATTCCACCTTGTGCTTCATCCAGCCCAGCATTTCGCATGATGTATTCTGCATGTACGTTAAATAAGCAGGGTGACAGTATATAGCCTTGTTGTACTCCTTTCCCAATTTGGAACCAATGTGTTGTTCCATGTCCAGTTCTAACTATTGCTTCTTGACCTGCATACAGATTTCTCAGGAGGCAGGTAAGGTGGTCTGGTATTCTCATCTCTTGCAGAATTTTCCACAGTTTGTTGTGATCCACACAGTCAGAGACTTAAGCTTAGTCAATAAAGGAGAAGTAGATGTTTTTCTCGAACTCTCTTGCTTTTACTATGATGCAGTGGATGTTGGCGATTTGATATCTGGTTCCTCTGCCTTTTCTAAATCCAGCTTGAACATCTGTAAGTTCTCAGTTCATGTACTGTTGTAGCCTTGCTTGGAGAATTTTGAACATTACGTTGCAAGTGTGTGAGATAAATACAGTTGTGCGATAGTTTGAACATTCTTGTGCATTGCCATTCTTTGGGATTGGAATAAAAACTGACCTTTTCCAGTTCTGTGGCCACTGCTGAGTTTTCCACATTTGCTGGCATAGAGTGCAGCACTTTCACAGCATCGTCTTTGAGAATTTGAAATAGCTCAACTGGAATGCTATCCTCGCCACTAGCTTGTTTGCAGTAATGATTCCTAAGGCCAATTTGACTTCAGACTCCAGGATAGACATAGGGTTAAGCTCTAGGCGAGTGATCACACCATTGTGGTTATCTGGGTCATTAGGATCTTTTTTTGTATGGTTCGTCTGTGTATTCTTGGCACCTCTTCTTAATATCTTCTGTTTCTGTTAGGTCCAGCCATTTCTGTCCTTTATTGTGCCCATATTTGCATGAAATGCTCCCTTCATATCTCTAATTTTCTTGAAGTGATCTCTAGTCTTTCCTATTCTATTGTTTTCCCCTACTTTGTATTGATCACTGAGGAAAGCTTGTTTATCTCTCCTTGCCATTCTTTGGAACTCTGCATTCAAATGGATATATCTTTCTTTTTCTCCTTTGCCTTTTGCTTCTTTTCTTTTCTCAGCTATTTGTAAGGCCTCCTCAAATAACCATTTTGCCTTTTTGAATTCTTTTTCTTGGGGATGGTCTTGATCACTGCCTCCTATACAATGTTATGAACCTCTGTCCATAGTTCTTCAGGCTCTCTGATTATCATCTCTAGTCCCTTGAATCTGTTTGTCACTTCCACTGTGTAATTGTAAGGGATTTGATTTAGATCATACCTGAATTGCCTAGTGGTTTTGCCTACCTTTTTCGATCTGAGTCTGAATTTTGCAATAAGGAGTTCATGATCTGAGCCACAGTCAGCTCCCTTTCTTCTTTTTGCTGACTGTATAGAGCTTCTCCATATTCAGCTGAAAAGAATATAATCAATCTGATTTTGATATTGACCAACTGGTGGTGTCCATGTGTAGAGTAGCTCTTGTGTTGTTGAAAGAGGGTGTTTGTTGTGACCAGAGTGTTCTCTTGGCAAAACTGTTAGCCTTTGCCCTGCTTCATTTTGTACTCCAAGGCCAAACTTGCCTGTTTCCAGGCATCTCTTGATTTCCTACTTTTTCCTATCTTCTTGGATTGATCCTTTGATCATTATGTAGTGGCCTTTTTCTCTTTTCACAGCCTTTGTTTTAAAGTCTATTTTATCTGATATGAGTATTGCTACTCCTGGCTTTCTTTTGGTCTCTATTTGCATGGAATATCTTTTTCCAGCCCTTCACTTTCATTCTGTATGTTTCCCCTGTTGTGAGGTGGGTCTCTGGTAGACAACATATATAAGGGTCTTGCTTTTGTATCCATTCAGCCAGTCTCTGCCTTTTGGTTGGGGCATTCAACCCATTTACGTTTAAGGTAATTNGGCAGCTGTCTCTTATACACATCTGGCCAGAGCGGCCAGGGTGGGCCATAGCGCAGGCTGCTAGCAGAGAGGGTGCGGAGCCTCAGGGGGGAAGAGGACAGCTTGGTAGGGTCTGGAAGGGGATGGGGCCCGACAGAAGGATTGGAGGATAATGGGCCCGCAGCCCCAGGGAGCCCGGAGAAAGGATCTCTGGAGGGCACTGGCCTTGCTCCCTCCTTCTGTTCCCTCCCTGACCATTTCCCCACCCACTTCTGATACCTGCCCCCCGGAGCCATGCTCTCCCTCCCAGGTCAAGCCACCTTTCCTCAATACCCGGTAGAAGTCTCTGGGAGAACCACTCACCTGCCGCCTAGGCCCGGCCCGGAGCGGCAGCACAGAAGGGCCTCCACGTCCAGGCTCCATCTCTGTCAACACCAGGAGCTCCCATCAGCTGTAGCCGACCTGTTCCCCCACCCTCCTCTTGAAGCAGCTTGGAACATGGAGAGATGAGTTATCCTCAGAGCAGGTCATCCCTCCACTTCAGCTTCTCCAGGTGAGGGACAAGGCTCCAGGCTTGGGCAGCTGGGCTCAACCCGAGAGGAGAGGTGGCTGCATCGGGAACCTAGGTATGTGGTGGCGCTTTGCACCTGTTTCCTTTCAGACCCCATAACTCCATGAGGTAAATGGTATATGTCATCCCCACTTTCCACACCAGCAAACAAGGCTTAGAGAGAAGCTCAGCAATTATCCAAAATCACAAGGGTAGACCCACAAGCTGTCCGGGGAAGGGAACTTCCTGCTCTGTGCTGCAGGGCTGGAGAAGGGAGCAGCTGAGGACACCCTGACCTCACAGAGAGCCTGCTGTCTATACTGCAGAGGAGGAAGTTGTGTCCTGGAGAAGAATTAGGGTGCTTGCGGGTTGCCCTGAGTTACTGGATGATAGTGAGGTCCGGGCTTAAGCCTGTGCTGCCCACCCAAGTGCTGCTGCACCTTGCTCCTCTGTGATCTCTGTCTGGATGTAGAGCCGCCTGACCACAGAAGTTTCTTCTGACCACAGACATCCTTCAAGAGCCAGCAGGTGGTAGAGGCTGAGGAGCCCTCTAGAACAGGGGGTCTGGGCCATGGCTCTCTATGGCCACCAGGGGGCAGCATCTGTCCAGCCTGTGGACTCAAAGGGGGGTGGGCTTTCCCCCTACCCTCAGCCAGACTCAGGCCCCAGCAACTCCCAGGAGTTGCTTCCTACACCAGCCTGGTCTGTGAGAGCTGAGCCACCCTGAGAGCTGGTCCAGGACTGTCCGCCTGCAAGCTCCCTCTGGATCTGGCAGCCTGGAAGTTTCCCCCATGAACCATCCTTCCTGAACCCCGTTGGCCTTTCAGAGTCCCATCAATTTTTATGAGCCCACACTGCCTGGCACTCCCAAACACCTCTCTGGAGCCTGGAGCCTTCCTGAGCCCTCACTAGCTGGCCTGCTCTTGGGTCCCGCTGTCACCTCCAGCCTCACGCCCAGCGCACAGAATGCTGCTGTGCCCGAGGGCCAGGTCCCCCTGGCGAGGCCCTCCAGTGCCACATGTGCTCACCTGGCAGGATTTGGGCCTGAGGAGCCAGGGTGGTGACTTGTTCTCACTGACGGAAGGAAAGCCTAGCAAGGTAGGGTTAAAGGCCCCTGCAGTAGGGGGAGCCCAGGAGCAGGTCTCTTGTGGGCAGCTCAGGTCCTCCCTCTCTGCCATCTGGGGCCACCTGGTTCTCCAGCCCTTGCCTGGCCGCCCCATCTACCAGCCCGATACTCACCAGGGGGGTTCTGTGTCCTGTTCTTCTAGGCACCTTTCCTGGAACCAGAGCCGGGCTTTCCCCTGCAGCCCAGAAGCTTCATGCCCAGGGCTGTGCACCTGGCCGCGCCTCTCTCAGCCAAAAGCGAGGTCTTGGCAGCCAGTCTGAGCCCTGTAGCGGCAGCAGGAGCCTCGCAATACGGCGGGCCGGCAGGGCTAGGCAGGGCTAGCATAGTCCGACAAGCAACTAGAGGGACTGAGGGGGGCTGGGAGGGGCGGAGAGCTGCACAGCGGGCCCAGGAGAGGGAGAATGTGAGAAAGGAGTGGAAGGGGACAACCCTGGCCGCTCCCCCCTAGCCCCTGGGCTGGGACGAGGGGTGGGCAAACAGGTTGGCTTACCGCGAGTGCAGGGCTCTGGGTCCGGGACACAGCGAGGGCTGGGACCCGAGGGACCTGCTGCTGGCGGAGCCCGCGGGCCGTGTCTGGGGGCAGAGCCCAACTCCATCCCTCAGCAGCCTCATGCCCGCCGCCGTCCGGTGTCAAATTCCAGCCCTGGCGTCACCGGATCCTGGGGTGGGGCCCGAGCGCTCCCCCACCCCGCCCTACCTTTCAGGGCTCACCTGGCCGCTCCACCCTCTGGAATCCGGTCCCCCTCGCTCCACTAAGGTCCCCCGAGGTAGGGGGGGAGGAGAAACTGGGGAGGGCCCCCAGGTCGGTGCAGAGGCGCAGACACTGGGTGTTCAGAGTTTGGAGACACTTGCAGTAGGGAGTTGGAAGGCCGGGCAGAGGGCGGGAGAGGGAGGGGATGGGCCAGTGGCCCAAGGCAGNGGGGGAGGAGAAACTGGGGAGGGCCCCCAGGTCGGTGCAGAGGCGCAGACACTGGGTGTTCAGAGTTTGGAGACACTTGCAGTAGGGAGTTGGAAGGCCGGGCAGAGGGCGGGAGAGGGAGGGGATGGGCCGGTCCCTGCCTTGGGCCACTGGCGTTTGGGCTCCTGTCGTCCTGGCTGGCCACTCTGTGCTAGCTGCTCTCTCTGATCCACCACTAGATTCTTCTCTCACAGACTCATCGCACACCTTAAGTTCGCAAGGCACCGAGTGGGGCTTTCAAGGTCCGACCCGGCTCTAGCGGCCCCAGCCCCTCTGCTAGACCCACCGCTTCCCCTCTGCTGCCGCCTGGGGCTTGGAGTACAGATACACCTGCAAACACCGCTGCTCAGCCCGGCACAGCAAGGGCAGCGTGGTAGGAGCGGGTGCCAGGGGCTGAAGAAGAGGAGGGTCCCGGAGGAGGAAGGTTTGCACCGAGGGTTGAGGTAGGAGCTGGAGGGTCATATTTAAGATGCCTAATTATGGCAGTCTGGCTGGTGGGATGGAGGTTGGGTGAGTAACATGGGTAGAAGTAAAGAAAGGCCAGGTGTTGTGTGTCCTCGTAGGCAGCTTGGACTTTATTCTGGGGACCACTGAACTTGTTTCAGGCAGGAGAATGGTGTGATCAAACTTGCATCTCTGTAGCTAACTCTGGCTGAAGTGAGGATGGTTTGGAGGTGTGTCAGGATGCTTCTGGGGGAGAGAGGAACATGAAGCTGAATTGTGGGGAGAGTGTGGGGCTTCGGGAGCTCTTTCAGGGCTGCACCTTTTTGAAAACTCAGTTGGTGCCAGATTGGATGGGGTAGGGCAGTGAGACCGTCTGCCTTTGGTCTGGATGACCAGGTGGAGGGGATTCATTCTGGCTGGGGCTCCTGGAGCAGAGGCAGGCTGTGGACAGGAGCTCGTGAGTTCAGTGTGGATCGTGCTGAGCTGTAGGGACCTGTGGATTATCTAATGGAAATGTTCAGGAAGTGACTGAATTTGTAGCCTGGAGAAAGTGGAAATAGCAGTTTGGGAACTGTTGACCAGCCGACCATTGGAAGGCGTGGGTGGGGATGAAAGTGCTCAGGGGATGCGTTTGGACCAGCTGTATTCTGGCTGTGTGTCAGAATCATCTGTGGATCTTTTAAAACTACCCAGATCTGGGCCCACCCCCAGACCTGAATCAGACTGGGCCTGCGCAGTTTCCGCGTCTGCACAGGTGATTCTGGTGTATGCAGAGCCACGCCTTTGGGGAGAGCAGTTCATGTGCAGTGGTGGGGACTAGAAGGCTGACTGTCCCCAGGCAGGGAGCAGCTCTGCCCGCCCTCAGCCAGCTGCCCAGTTGTGCAGGGGCTTCTCCCCCAGGGCTTTATCAGCCAAGGCTGCAGCTTGCTGGCATGCAGCCTATGCCCTGTACAACTGCAGGGGGCGCCATTCATGTAGCACACAGTTCGCATTGGAGTTTGCATCAGAGTGGCCTTATCTCCAGCAGAATGGAAGGAAGCTTCTGGGTCTCCCTGTCCCTCAGTCAGGGCTTTGCTTTCTCCTCCGCCCAGGAGGTTTCTGTCTTGAGGACAAAGTGCCACAGTATAGGGACATGTGGGAGTCCGGAAGGGGATGGCACTCAGGTTGGGACGGCAGGTGAGGGGTCAGCCTGCCCCACCTGCTGCCACGTGGCAGCTCTGGCAGGACACTCACACCCAGGCCTGTGGCCTCAGGGGCAGGCGTGTGCTGGCCTTTCTCAGGCCGGCCTGCCAAGCGAGGGAAGGGACAGAGCAGATTCCAGGGCTCTGGGGGGACAGCTGGGATGTCCTTTCCACTGCTTGCCGGGGGGTCCTGGAGCTGGGCTCTGCCTTCCTGCTCTGTGCTGGAAGAGGGTGCCGAGAGGAGACCGTGTGCCGAGGGGGCGGCTGGGGCTGCCAGGAGTGGGTGAGGTCTGTGGGCTTCTCTGTGTTGGCTACTTGGCAGTGCCACTTTCTTGTGCTTGCAGGAATCTCTGTCCCTGCAGAGCTCGGGCTGTGATGACCCAGCGGTGTGCTCCTAAGTGCTGTGGCCTTCAGTCCCTTGCCCTCTAGCTCCTTTAGGGGGGCACCAGGGTAGATTCCAGGGCATGTCCTGATGCCCCTGGTTTGCCTCTCAAGGCAAAGCGGGTGCAGGACTGCTGTGAGAGAGGGGAGGCTCCAGAAGGCCCCTAGGTGACCACGCAGGTCCTGCAGCTGGGAGAGGTGGAAAGAAGGCTGGAGAGATGGCCCTTGGGTTTAGGGCAGCTGCTGAAGCCCTGGGCTCCCGAATCTTCCGGGAAAGTCAGAGAAAGCGAGAGGAGGCAGGCTCAGGGAAGAGCTTTATTGCTTCCATGATGGCTGCCCAGCAGGGCTGCCGCAGCCTGGGTGAAGTCCTGGTGCCTCACTTCCCTCTGGTCCAGGCTAAAGGCAGAACCCAAAGGCCTAGCAGTCTCGTTGCTGAAACCCAAAAGAGTTGCCGGGTAGGCTGCTCCAGGCCTGCAGCACTGTCCTGGGGGGCGGTTGCAGCTGGGGTGGGGGTAGCGGCCGTTCCCATCAGGCTGGGCCAGGCCATGCCTCTGGAACTCTTAAGTTCTTTCCGCTCAAGCCCAGGGGCATCTTGTTGGCTTCAAGGATGGCTCCAGGTTTTCCCTGTGGGGCAGCTGGGTGGGACTATCCCCTCTGCTCCCCAAGAAAGGCCAAACACTGTCATGAGCTGGAGGGGGCTGGCCTGAGATCCTGCCCACCTCCCGTTGGGCCTGGAGCAGGGCACAGGCTGGTCCTGGCACTCCCACTATACGGGGAGCCCGTTGGGACCACTGCCTGAGGGGCCCTTTAGTGGGTCTCTTTCTGCATGGCCAGTGGACCAAACAGGACATCTCCAACCTGATTAAAAAATAAATTATCCCTACCCTCCCCCCACCCCAAATTCACAAAGTGATAATACACTGAACACTGATTGGAGAAATGATTCTGGCAGCAGCTTTGCTGCCTAGCGTCCGCCTCCTGCATGCTGGGCCCGCTGGGCACAACCAGTGGCCTCCTGGCCTTCTGGCTTCAAGGGCCCAGGCTGAGCTGAAGGCCGAGTGCTGGGCTCTGAGGCTGGCATCTGAGCAGATGTAGCTCTGGCTGCCCTGCCAAGGCCTCGCCACCCCTGGGGCCACGTGGCACGGTCCTTCTCCCGGTCTGAAGGCTCCCGTGCCTCTCAGGCAGAGCCAGGCCGAGGCCAGTGAAGTGGGCGGGTGGTGGTGGCTGGACCTCTGTGGCCGTGTGCTGGGTGCACCTCAGATACCACTGGTTAGGTCAGTGATGACACGCGCCTTCACCAGTTTCCGCAGAAACTCTTTCTCTCGCTGAATGTTGTGCGTCCAGGACTGAAAGGGAAGACGGAGTGGCAGTCAGTTGGACAGCCCAGGTGGCTGCGGGGAGGGAGCCCTACTGGAATGCTCAAGGCTCCCAGGGCTCCGTGCCCTCTTCTGAGACCACCACCCTCCGCCACTCCGAAAGTGCTGCAGCTCACCCTCCTCCTTTCCCAGGACATGGAGAAAATAACCTTCTCACCCCTTTCCCTCGTTCAGGAAGACTGTGCCTCTTAACTTCTTCCAAGCCTTAGAGATGGAGGCTTTCCAACTGCGTTCCCATTCCTTCAACNTGGAATGCTCAAGGCTCCCAGGGCTCCGTGCCCTCTTCTGAGACCACCACCCTCCGCCACTCCGAAAGTGCTGCAGCTCACCCTCCTCCTTTCCCAGGACATGGAGAAAATAACCTTCTCACCCCTTTCCCTCGTTCAGGAAGACTGTGCCTCTTAACTTCTTCCAAGCCTTAGAGATGGAGGCTTTCCAACTGCGTTCCCATTCCTTCAACCCCTCCTTGCCCAGCAGCTTCTCTGGGCCCTTAGGCCCTTGGCACCCCAAGGTCAAGCGATGTGAGTCATTAGGTCTGGCCCAAGCCTGGGGGGTGGGCCCTGCTGGAAAGGGACCACGTGGGGTGGCTTAGTCATTCTCTGCCCTGACGCAATCCACTTTCCAGGCCTAGGGGCAGCTGATGAAATCCTGCATCTCAGATTAGAGCCAGAGGAGGGAGGTGGGGGCAGAGGCTCATTTTATTCTTACTGTGGAAATTGGAGGGAAAGATGCTACCTTCCAGGGCTTTCCTGGGGAAGACTGCACCCAGGCTCAGGTTCTTTCCTTTCCCCAGTGCCAGGAAGCTGTGATGACTAAGTCTCTCAAAGAATGAAACAGGACTGAATGAATAAAGGAATGATGAAAGCCAACAGCTTTATCACAGTCTGGACACAGCTGACTGCTCTGTTGCATCTGACGGCATGTGGCTCTCCCTAGGATGTTCACAGCACTGTTTACTGGCGTGAGGAACTTACAGCTCTTGTCTGGGCCTTGTCTGATCCAAGCAACCTCCTCCAACCTGCCAGATCTTTTCAGTTTGAAACTTGGGCAAAATCCCCTATATTCCTCTTCTCTGAACACCCCCTTCAACTTTCTGTGCTAACCACGAACCTGGCTGCCCCTAAGGACAAGTGTCCCCAGACATGCTTTTTTTCTCCCCTCACATCTACACTCCACGGGGCTTGGAGGTGGCAGAGTCTTCCTCATTTGTTGCTGCATCTACACAACTGTCCTTGTGACTTCCCTCAAACCTCTGGCTCCTTCGGCTCCTGGAATTATTCTCAACTGTCGGCAAGCTGCCCCTCCTTGGTGCAGACCCCAGGGTGATTCACCCTTATTCCTTGCAGATCTTTTTTTTTAAATTTACTTATTTATTTATTTGACTGCACCCGGTCTTAATTTTTTGGATCTTTGTTTCGGCATGCGAGATGTTTAACTGCAGCATGTGAACGCTTAGTGGCAGCATGTGGGATCTAGTTCCCTCACCAGGGATGGAGCCTGGCCCCCGGCGCTGGGAGCACGGAGTCTTAGCCACTGGACCACTAGGAAAGCCCCTTTCTTGAAGGTTCAAACTTACCCCATCTGCCTTTGAAGGCAGGGACTGTTTGGCACAGAGTAGGTGCGCTACATATATGTAATGAATGAGATGAGATTTTCCAGGTAAGAAAATGAAGGCATGGAGGAAGGGCAGGGCCAGGATCCAAGCAAGCGTAGAGACCCGCACAGCTCTTTAGTTCCCCCACGCCTGCATCACGCCCCGAGAAGCAGCAACCAGTCTGAGGGGTCAGTTTCAAGAATATCTACTGGGAGTCTCTGAGGGTGGAAAGGTCAGCAGAGGCCTGGATATCCGATGATACTCAGGAATTATTGCTGAGACTTCCCTGGTGGTCTACTGGCTAAGACTCTGTGCTCACAATGCAGGAACTGGATCCCACGTGCCACAACCAGGAGTTCACATGCAGCATATAAAACCCAGCACAACCAAACAAACCAATACTACAAGGCAATAGGACTTTTTTAAAAAAGGAATTATTGTTAAAATTCCGGGTGTGATAATGGTGTAATATTAAAAAATGCCATCCTTATCTTTTAGAGAAAGTTTCTTTTAGAGAAATGTTCACAGCTGGAATGATATGATGCCTGAGATCTGTGTCCCAGTAACCAGTGGGGAGGGGAGGCTTGAGAGGAAGAGCAGATTGAACAACCCTGGCGTGTGTTGGTACCTGGGGGCGGGAGGTGACACTGCGTGGGAGTTCATTAGTTTCTCCTCTACTGTGAATATGTGTGACAAGTTCATAATAAAAGAGTAAACAGGAAAGTCTGCCAGGGTGCCTCTCTCTTGGGCCAGGCAATGCCCTTTCTCTGGGGATCCTTTCTCAACCCCTGCCCCGTGCACAGCACAGGGGCTCCCAGCACTGTCCACACCACGGCACCTGCACCGTCCATGGGCCGGGGCAGGGCTCTGGGACCCTCACCAGGACCCCTGACTCTGGATGCAGGAGAGCCGTCCTTCTCCTAGCTCCCATCTTTATCTCTGTGCTCCCACGGTTCTGCCCTGGCGTTCGCACTTTCTCCTCTGACGTCTCCCTGAGACACCTCATCCATGCCTCCCTTGTGCTCACTGCTCGCAAATCTCCATTTCCAGCCCAGGTTTCCCTGTGTTGGGAGACTGCTGTGCAAGCCCGCTTCACCCGCTGGCCGCTACTCAGTCACTTTCCTCTTCTCTCCTCCAGGCTTCCCCAGAGAGCGCTCGGTGGGAGCCACACTCAACTGTTCAGCCGCTGCACTCTGCTCCTTTGAAACTGCGCTCACCACAGCCCTCGGGGGCCCCTAACTGGTACCTGCGACGGCTGCGTCTCAGCACCTCTCTTAGGACTTCCGTGCCACACCGGCGCCCTGCGCTGGTGACTGTAGGCACGCCCTCCCTGGGTCTCCAGGGTCCCGCATCTTCTGACCCTTCTCTACTCTCTCTCTTCCTTTATGAATGCCTCTGACATCCCTCAGTATCCGCCGCATTCAGCCCTTGCCTCACTGTCTTCACATCTCACACGCTCCCACTGGGCCTGGAAAATGGGCTGTGAAGCAGGAGTGGGGCCAGGGTGCTGAATGGCTCCCTTGCCCACTGAAGACACCCCGAGGGACAGCAGGGATCCTACACCCAGGCACCAGCATTTCAGGGACTCCTCTAGGATGCTGAGAGGCAGCAGTAATAAGTAGGTGTAAAAACATTATGACTAATAATAATGGCAAACACGTGCGGGCACTTACTATGGCCAGGCCTTCTTTACACATCATCACACTGACTCTTTCCCAAACCTCTCATTACCCCATGTATTGGTAAGGAAAGGAAGGTATACAGACAGGCTGTGCACCCGGGCCATCTGATTTCTTCGCCAGCACTGCTCAGCACTCCACACGGAGGTGGTGCAGCAGATGCCGCGAGTCGGAGCCAGATGGTTCTGCAGGATAATGAAGGGGTGGGGGTAAGACAACTGAGAGTCACAGCAGGTGGAAGAGGGAACAGCCTCCACCAGCGCTTCAGGGAAGGTGTGTCCTTCCACCTCATTCCGCACGGAGGCCCTCTCCAGGCCTTGCTGATTTAAAATCCTAACCAGTTGCCTCTGTCTTCCTGGCATCACTGAACAGCTCCGGTGAACTTTCATCTCTTGCCTAGACTGCTGAGACAGCATCCCAGCTAGCTTCTGTTCCTGCCTGGACCCCTCTGTCATGTTGGAGCCGCCGTGACCCTACCACACAGTCATCCACAGCTGAAAACTGGTCCACGGCTCCCTCCTGCCTTCGGAGCAAAGTCTACTCTCCTTCCTATGGCAGAGAAAGCCCTTCCTGATCCAGCTGCTGCCTCTCACACTCTCCCTAAAGCTGTTACATAAAGTTTACATAAAAGGAATATGTAAGAGACCCAGGAAAGGAGTAAACAGAAGCCAGGAGGCAGGTAAAGGCAGTGAGTGCAATTTGGGGCGGGTGCTGGTAGGGGACGAGGCAGCAAGAAGGTGCGTGGAGAGATGTAGAGATGGACAGACAGGATCTCTCCACAGGGTCCTGGTGAACAGGAGGCAGGGCTGGAGCCACTCCTGAGGGGTAAGACAGGTCGGGGGCTCTCCTGGACCCAGGAGGAGCTTACTACTCCTGAACCCCATTCCAGTAAATAGGAGGCCCGCTGAAAGGTTGTTTCCCAAGAGATTCTCAAGGCTCTCTTATATCCATGAAATAACTCGCAATCACTCAAGGCCACCTGAATGAAGCCCCAAAGCCTAAAACAATATAGATGGAAGAGAGCCCTGGATGGGGGTGTGAATCTCCTGGGGAATGTGCGGAGTGAGAAGAAGGTTGTCTAGGATGGAGCCCTAGTTAATGCTGACTCTTAGGGGTGGACTGAAATCCAGGACATGGAGGAAGAGAATGAGAGAGCATGGTGAGGGAACAGGAGGGGCACTGAGATGCCGGACTCAGAGTCTGAGCAGGAGAGCATTTCAGAGGAAGCACCAGTCAACACAGAAGGCGCTGCCAAGCGATCAGGAAAGACGAGACTGACATGTGTCCTTTGGACTTGGCAGCCTTGAGTCACTGGTGACCTCAGTGGGAGTCCTCTTAGGTGAAGGGGGAAGCCGGGCTGCGAGGGGCAAAGGGCTGAGTGGGAATGAGAGGGGCAGAGCCTGCCCGGCAAACAGCAGTTTTTCTCCTCTCTCTGCCTGGAGGAGGAGAGGGAGGGAGCTTTGGGGGGCATAAGATCTGAACAGTTCAGTGGGTTGGAGGCAGCCTGTAAGAAACTGCTGAGCAGGAACGAGGGCTTCTGAGCTGTGAGTCTGTGTGGATAAGAGGTTTCCTCTAACAACCCTTGCCACCCAGAGGCAGGAGTAGAGAAGCTGCTCTAAGCACAAGCCGTAGATGCCCAGGGTCCAGGCAGGGAGCAGAGGAAGGCGAGGGGAAGAAGCAGAGGCTGTTCAGGTTTTCCACAGGGGCTCTTGCTATGAAGGGAGAGGGGCCAGGAGAGGCTGGCTGTCTGGGAGAACTTAACATACTCATCACCTGGGAAGCAACTCTGGATGCTAAAGAGCTTCAGTGCCTGGCCACGGGGAAGGGTGGAGGAGATACTGGGGGTGTCCTGAGACTGAGAGGCAATGTCTGCAGGTTGTTTGAGGGGGCGAGGCAGTTCTCTGGGGACAGAGGAATTGAAGTAAGGAGGATGGCCCTGAGCTTGCACCCCAATGGGCATGTGATGACCAGGGAGCAGCAAGGAGGAGGCAGGGGCTGGACCAGGACAAGGGGCAGGTGGAGGGGGCGGTAGGCAGAGGGAAAGTTCAAGGAGGAGACTGGGAGAGGGACATGCAGGATGCTGTGGTCAGAGACGTGGTGGTCCAGGACCCCTGGTGGCCCAGCTAGCTGAGGGTGGGGCAGGCCTCCCAGGGGTCTCCGAGCAGCCAGACCGGCCACTGGCTCATCCCTTGACCATTCGTTTGTGCACACACGGTCAGAGTCTCTCCTTCATGCTGGCACTGTCCCCTCCCTCGACCAGCCCAGGGACGACCCCACGCCCAGCTCCGCACCTCTCGGATGGCTGCCATGCGCACGGTCTCATAGTAGTGCAGGGGGGCGTTGGGTGTGCTCATGTCGTAGCCGAAGCCTGCAACCGCCACCTCGTCACAGCCGTGTAGTGCCATGGTGACTGCCACACTGCCGAGGGTCGGGATGTTCTGGAAAGCGAGGGAAGGTGGGCAGAGTGAGGCTGAGACCCTCAGCGAAGCTCTCCTGAGCTGAGCTCCACTCGTGAGCCCTCTGTTCCCACCCTGCCCCCCGTCCTTCCTTGCCAAGGCCCCTCTGGCCCAAGTCCCCTCCTTCCCCTCCCAGGGTCCAGATGTCTCACCCCGCGGCCCATGAGACCATTGTTGAAAGGCAATCCGATGAGGGTGAAGGCGGCTTCCTGGATGAAATACGGGTTGAGGATGCGAATCTCGGGGGGTTCCTTGGGCACCCGAGTGGCCACAGATTTCCAGAAGCCATCCGAGGCACTCTGTAGACACAGCACAAGTGGGCATGAGCAGGAACACAGCTTATGACGGGCCCGGGGGAGTGGTGGGGACCCAAAGTGTGCACAGGCAAGTGGGAAACCAGGAGCGGGGCATGAGGTGTGTACAGGGAGCCTGGGGCATGGAGAACAAACAGGCTGGAGCACGGAGGACTCCGCGTGCACTGGGGACACAGGATGTGGGGCGGAGAGGAGACCACGTGAGCTGCAGGGAGGGCCCGGGGCTGCGCTGCTCTGGCCTGGGGGCTTCTCAGGCCAAGAGAAAGAGCCAGCGGCCCAGCAGTGCCCCTCCCCTTTGCCGCTACGGAGGGGCCCAGGAGGAGCCTGCCCTCTCTCTCCTATCTGCTCTGCTGGGCTCGCCTCCTTTCCCTTCCGCTGAATTTCCTCGCTCTCAGTCAACTGTTCTAAAGTGAACCTGGAAAATAAAGACAGAGCGTGAGCTAGTATGGCACAGCAGAACACTCCAACCCCCGTTCTGCCCCCGATGGAGCTGGGTCACTCTGGGCAAGTGACAAGCTCTCTGAGCTTCAGTTTATTTATCTGCCAAATGAAAGATTCTTCCCTCAGGGGTCTCAGAACCCGACTGGAAAGGTGGCAGCTCTGGACCCTGACACCCTGGGGTCCACTCTGGGGCCACACATTCCTCTCCTCCTTCCTCCCTCCCTCCTGTACTTCCCAGCCCTGCCTTTCCGTTCAGTATACAAGCCCTCCTTGGGCTAGTCCCTCGAGTAGATTGCTTCAGCCATTCTTTCGCGATTGCCTTCAACTTCCTGCCTTTTGCCATTCTATTGTCCTATCCCAGGAGAACCATGAACTTGGATCAACCCATTCACCCATCTTTCCTGCCCTTGTAACCAGGCTCCCGAGTACTGCTAGAGAAGGTCACAAACCAACCCTGCAGGATGGACGCATGTCCCCTAGGCGATGTTAAGCAACCCTCTGCTGCTGGACATCTCAGCTATTTCTGGTCCCCCTAGATCTGCTCCTCCCCTGTGTTCCCCAAGCTCTGTTGTCCATCCAATCATCCACATCAGAAATCTGGGAATCGATTTTATACACGCCTCTTCATCTCTCCAGCCTGTTCTGCCCTACTGGTCATCTGGTTCTTTTGACTGTATTTTCTATAGGATCCCACAGATCCATCCTTTCCTCCCATGTCCACTGCTACCACCTAATGTCCAGGTCTCATCGTCTTTCAAATGGATTATCATAATGAGGCCATTTAGAGTGTGTTTTATTGACCACTAACCCTCCAGAGCCCAGTAGGACTAGGACATAAACGGTACACAGTAATCGTTGAGTTACATTCATTTCCTCAACAAACAAGTAACGAGTGCCCAGAATGGGCCATCTTTGCCTCCCAAACCACTTTCCACTCTCTGCTAGAATGATCTTTCTATATACATACTGGATCACATCACCACTGCCCCACTAGAGATCTGAGTTTTTTAGCCAGTAACCCCGCCTGCTGCTCCAGTTTCCATTTCTGCCCATCTAAAGTCCCCACCTGCTGATTCACACCTTCCTGCTTCCGTCTATAACGGCCTCCCCACCTCCATCCACCTGATCCACCTCACTTGTTTCTTAAGACTCACATCTCCTCCCTCCTCATGCCTTTTCTGAACGCCTTCATCTCAGGGTAGACATGGTCTCTCACTTTTGGGAGGTGGAAAAACATGGAGTTAAGGTCTGCTGTGGTTTAAAAGTTTGTTCCCCGCTCCTCATTCGTGTGCCTAAGACCTACGGTGATGGTTTGCAGGTGGGCCTCTGGGAGGTGATTAGGTCAAGGGTAGAGGCCTCAGGAATGGGATCAGTGCCCTTACAAAAGTGGTCCAAGAGAGATCTCCTGCTTCTTATGAGGGCACCATGATCTGTGCACCAGGAGCCATCTCTGAACCAGGAAGCCCTGACCAGACACCAGGACTGCCTGCACCACGATCCTGGGCTTCCAGCCTCCTGAACTGTGAGAAACAAACGTCTGTTGTTTATAAGCCACCCAGTTTGCGGTATTTTGTTATAGCAACACGAGCTGACTAAGACAGAAGAATCTTGGGCCTGGATCCAAACCCGGCTCTGGTCCCTCAGCTGCGTGGAGGCCTTGGGCAAGAAACTTACCATTTCTTTATGGATAAACTAGGGATTCTAAGGGTATTTATCTTATGTTGCGAGAATTCAAGGAGATAATTCAGGCCGAGTGCCCAGATCACAGGTGCTGCTCAGATGCTATCAACACCAACATCGGCCCCAGGGCAGGGGCTCAGGATCTGATTCATTTCTGTGGCCCAGCAGCGACCTAAGTGTGACAGGGACGTGAGAGCCATCCCCGCTCCTCCACCGCCCTCGTGCCTCTTCAGGCTCGTGGCCTTCAATGGACGGTCTGCTCCAGCCACCCCGTCCCGTGTCCCCCACCTCTGTGGCAAAGCCACGATCTTGGGCAAATTCTATCTGTCCTCCAAGGGTCAGCTCAACGGATCAGCCCTGGGGACAAACTTCTCTGAGTCTCAGCCCTAGACAGATGAGAGAGCAGACCCCAGACCGACTTCTATCTCTGTGTCCAGGAGAAGTATATGTGTGTAAATAGGTAAAGGTCAGGACGAGACCCAGCAAGAAAGGGGAAGGTGGAGCAATGGCCAAGTTCTTGTGCAAAACTGGGGAGAAGCCCCTCCGTGTCCCAAAGGAATGTTGGGTACCAGCCTGTGCCGAGCCAGGCAGGCCCCAGCGTCGTCCCCCACCCCCACAGCCCCNGATGCTTTTGAACTGTGGTGTTGGAGAAGACTCTTGAGAGTTCCTTGGACTGCAAGGAGATCCAACCAGTCCATCCTAAAGGAGATCAGTCCTGGGTATTCATTGGAAGGACTGATGTTGAAGCTGCAACTCCAATACTTTGGCCACCTGATGTGAAGAGCTGACTCATTGGAAAAGACCCTGATGCTGGGAGGGATTGGGGGCAGGAGGAGAAGGGGACGACAGAGGATGAGATGGCTGGATGGCATCACTGACTTGATGGACAGGAGTTTGAGTGAATTCCAGGAGTTGGTGATGGACAGGGAGGCCTGGCGTGCTGCGATTCATGAGGTTGAAAAGAGTCAGACACTACTGAGCGACTGAACTGAACTGAACTGATACATACAAGACATATCCCCCAGATATTCACATGCATACAACTTAAGATGGAAGACCAGGAATACTCTAGAAACTACAAGTAAAATGAAGTAGAGCTTGAAAGAGGGCTATTCACAGGTGTACACACTCTTTCAGAACTAATAATTAACCTGGATTAACTAACAATCAGATGTGTATAAGAGACAGGGACGGCACAGCTGGGGGCGTGGATGCTGCAGGCTGGTGTTCGTGAATACTATTTATGTCCCTGCAACTTTCACCCACTTCACAGGTGCGGGACCCAAGATGAAGCGATGTGCTCAAAGTCACGTAAGTGGCTGGGGCAGGATGCAAACCCGAGTGTCGTGATGCCTGGATGAATGTTCCTCCTGCCACCCCACTCCTTAGCATCACTGCTGTGCCCACTTCAGGAGGGAGGGGGCCTAGAGTCAGGATGAACAGGGCCTCTCTTCGACCCACCCCGCTGGGAGCTCTGAGGGGAGTCAGGGGTCGCTGTGGCTGGTGTCTCGCATTCCATCTCACAGAGGGGACTGAGGCCCAGAGAGGCGAGGGGAGGCGCCCGAGGGCACACAGCTGGGGAGAATCTGCATTGGATTCAGCTCAAGAGCCTGGGTCTTTCTGTAACACGAGAGTCCCTCGGAGACATCTCGTCTTTTCCCGTGTGCTAAAGGGTTCTTATGGAACAACTGTGTGAAATGGCAGGTAATCAACTCAGGATCTCAAGACCCCTTTGAGAATCTGACGAGAGCTCCGGGGTGGAGAGGGAAGGGAGGCTTCTGTGCCTCTTCCCGTCTTTACTGTTTTCCAGGAGGAGCGACGGCTGCTGGGACTGCTTGGGTTCGAGGACACGTGCGTCACACTTGTCATACACAACCGAGGCTGCACAACTAGAGTCACCTTTAGTGGCAGGGGATGCAAAGTCACAGACACACCTGCCGCTCCTTGGGATGTTGGGGGGTGGGGTGGGGGTGGAGGCAGGAACGAGCCCTGTGCTTGGGTCTCAAGTCCCAGAGAGCCTGCATTAGGGCGCTGGGATCCAGCACCGCTGTTTTATTTTCCCCACCTGTCACTGTTCTGGTGCAGCGCCTCCTCAGGAATTCCAGGGAAAGGAGAAACCACCAAGACCAGGATCTGGCTGGGGCATCACCACGGTGTCCCCCAGGCAGACACATACCAAGTAAACACAACTACAGCCCATCTCCTCAAATAAAAGCTGCGGCTTCCCTCCTCAGAACAGCCACACACAGGCACACACACACACACACACACGCTGCACACGCTGCACACCGCTGCCAAAGGGCACGGGGCCCCTGAAGGCGAGGGGGTTTGATGACTTGAGATTGAAAATCTCTGTGTGGGGTGGGAAGAGAGGAAAGCCCTGTAGACACGACTGAAGGGGTCGGTGGAGCAGAGGAGCCTGCCGAGACTGAGAACCAAGGGTAAGACCAGGAGGCAGGGAGAGTGTGATGCCCTGGGGGACCTTGGGCCCTGGAGTTGGGAAAACCCACGTCCACATCCAGACTCCACATGTGTGTGACCAGGGTGTGTCGTGGGATCCTGCAGGTCTCCAGGTCCTCATGCATAATGGGGATGTCAGGAGCACATCCTTGATAGTCGTGAAGATGAAATGAGGCGTTGTGTTTTACAGCGTCTGGCACCACATCTGGCACATGACAAGCACTCAATAAATCTTGTTTGTTATGGTTCTGAGTGAGTGTCACAGAAGCCAAGAGTGAGGCAGAGGGTGTGGCTGGCAATGTTAGAGGCCACAGATGGGCCAGTTCAGGGACACACATCACACGGGGACCAGCTCCACCCTTGGGTTCCTTGCAGGAGGGCAGGGTGCTGGAGGCCTTCCTACCGCTGGATAACCCTGCAGGCCTGCCCCCAGCACACAGCCCTGTTCCAGAAGGCCTGTCCAAACAGCCCGAGGCTTCTCGCATCTCATTTCCCTGACCCACAGGACACAACACAGAGGCCTATAAAGCTGGCCTGGAATGGTCAAAGCTCTCTTGCAAGGCCACCTGTGAGCCGAACGCTGGGTTGAATCCCTCTTCCAGGAATGTCCCTGCCTTACTCAAAGTCTGGACTTGGCTCATGTGTGTGGAGCCGCCGTTCTCCTGTTGATGCAACTTGCTCTGCTCTTGCCAGAGCAGCCAGGAGCAACAGGGGAGAGCGTCTGGGAAGAAGCTCTGGTCCAGCTGGGCTCTGCCGTGTTTGCCGGTGCCCCTGCATGCTGCTTCTCCTGCAGCCTCTTCCTGCTCCTCCACTGGGAGGCAAGCAGTCTGCCTGCCAAGATGCGAGGTCTTGGATGGAGGGCCTGACCACGGGCTGGCTTTCTGCAGCCAGGAGCAGGGCAGGTGTGCTCACTCCCGCCTCTGGCTGCCACCCCCTGAGGATAGGTCACCAGCTCACTGGGGCCACTCCAAGGAGCCACCAGGCCTCCCTGCCTCCAGTTCCACACAAATCTGATCTTGACTCTCTCAGGGCTAAAATCTTCAGAGGGTTTCCACTGCCCTACTGAGGCAGCTTGTCAGGATAATTAAGAGCACAGGTCTAATCTTTTTTTTCCCTTACTTAAAAGGAGTTTATAACCCAGGACTATGTACAAATATCTCAATAAGAAGTATGATTATGATGATATGCATGCTTTGTCTCTCAGTTGTGTCCAACTCTTTGAGACCCTTTCCACTGTAGCCCACCAGGCTTCTCTGTCCACGGAATTCTCCAGGCCAGAATACAGGAATAGGTTGCCATTTCCTCTTCCAAGGGCCTACCCAGGGATCAGACTCACGTCTCCTGAAGCTCCTGCGCTGCGGACGGATTGTTTACCACTGAACCATTAGGGCTTCCACCCACTATGACGTGAGAACGAGCCAAAAAGAGGTTGAAAACATTTGCCCTACATATATACATATAGACACATACATCTCTGGTGCTCAGATGGTTAAAGCGTCTGCCTACAACGTGGGAGACCTGGGTTCGATCCCTGTTGGGAAAATCTCCTGGAGAAGGAAATGGTAACCCACTCCAGTATTCTTGCCTGGAGAATCCCATGGATGGAGGAGCATAGTAGGCTACAGTCCATGGGGTCGCAAAGAGTCGGACATGACTGAGCGAGCTTCACAGCTTCACATGCATATGTCTAGTCAAGGCTATGGTTTTTCCAGTGATTGTGTATGGATGTGAGAGTTGGACTGTGAAGAAAGCTGAGCGCCGAAGAATTGATGCTTTTGAACTGTGGTGTTGGAGAAGACTCTTGAGAGTTCCTTGGACTGCAAGGAGATCCAACCAGTCCATCCTAAAGGAGATCAGTCCTGGGTATTC
>SJYV01053940.1:782379-811175 GCA_006410875.1 Neotragus pygmaeus | reverse complement strand
CCCTGATGCTGGGAGGGATTGGGGGCAGGAGGAGAAGGGGACGACAGAGGATGAGATGGCTGGATGGCATCACTGACTTGATGGACAGGAGTTTGAGTGAATTCCAGGAGTTGGTGATGGACAGGGAGGCCTGGCGTGCTGCGATTCATGAGGTTGAAAAGAGTCAGACACTACTGAGCGACTGAACTGAACTGAACTGATACATACAAGACATATCCCCCAGATATTCACATGCATACAACTTAAGATGGAAGACCAGGAATACTCTAGAAACTACAAGTAAAATGAAGTAGAGCTTGAAAGAGGGCTATTCACAGGTGTAGACACTCTTTCAGAACTAATAATTAACCTGGATTAACTAACAATCAACCAATCAACAAATACACAAGTCTCTGTTATGTATAAACCATTTAATTTTTTGTACAAATATATTCTATAATATTTCAGGTGACAACCCTCAAAATATTGATTACCATCCTACAAAAATAGATTTTTAAGAACATCTGGTCTGGTCCCCTCCTATAGAAACCAAACCTGAGAGGTTTGTTTTCTGACCCAATCTATTTCCCCTGAGGGTTCCAGCCACCACCATTCCTCCCCAGCAACTCAGACTTGAATCCTCACTCGCCCTTGACCTCTCACTCTCCCTAACCAAGCAGGACCGGGTCTGTGGCTCCTGCACAGATCCACCCACAACTGCCTCCATCCTTCCCTTGTCAGTCCACTCGGCCTGCAAAATGCCCTAATAATTCGGTAGGTCTGTTTTTGAATCCTAAGCTGTACTCCCTTGGAAAGTTCTTTACCCCTTCAAATTCTCACTATCATCATCTCCAAAATATGGGAAATAGGACTCAGTCCTTCTTCACCATGTTTCTGTGACTTGACAATGAAAAGTCACACACATAATACGCTTCGCACAAAGGCAGCTTGTTAGTTTCTGCTATTATTAGTCCGCAGGATGAAGTTCCAGCTCCTTAATGTGACTTTGGCTTACAAGACCTTTCACCGTCTGGTCCCCTCTCTATCCAGGTCACCTCCAGCCACTGCCACCACATCCATGAAGGCTTATCCCCAAGATTTGTGGGGCTAGGGACAAAATTACACATGGATGTCCACACACCACATCTAAATTTTAGATTCTAAATATGCTACTAGTCAAGGTACCAAGCTGTTAAATAAAATATATTCTATCCTCCCTTGAAAAATGACCTAGAAGGCCAGGTTTGAGTTGAGAATTCTGACTCCTGGAGACTGGTGCTGGCCCAGCATGCAGGGAGAGCCTGACCCCACCTGCTCTCCCCTTCCCTTCTCACCCCAGTCCCATCTCACACCATGGGAAGTACTGTGCACATGTGTGGGGACTGCCCAGTCTGCACACCCAAGTTCTACTTACAGCCTCTGCAAACATCCTCCTTGAACTTAGGAGTCTGCACAGGGAGATGTGTTCTACCCTCAAGAGCACAGAAGTGGACTTGGCACTGCTATGGTAAGAAGTTCTGGGGTCTCCAGTACCTGGGGAGGATGGGCCTGGGATGGGCATTTCCCTCCGGCCCTCAAGAGAGGCTCCGTAAGGCGAGGCCTGACCTTCTCAGAAGGTGATGCCACCTGCAGCGAGTACAGTGTGCCCAGGGTCCCGTGGCTCCTTACAGCAGTGTAACCGGAGCCACACCGGGAAGCTTTCACCGTCCCCGTTGTGTAGAAGAGGAAAACGAAACTCAGAGGTGTGGGCGGAGGCACAGGAAGAGACTGGCTTCTGTTCCTCGTGCGGGATCCAGTGCTGTTTCAGCGGCCCCCACGCCAAAGGAGTGAGGGCAGGAGCAGCTGTGCAGGCTGGTCTAGGTGCCTGCAGCCTCTGCAGGGTCTCAGGCAACTCCTTTATCTGCCATCTGCTAGCTGAACCATGCTTTTCATAATAAACTCCTTAGGTTATATTTGGGTTTGGCCATTATCAATAACACTATAATAAAAACCTTTGTAGGCAGATTTTTCCTTCCCTTGGGTGATGGCTCCTGGTGCCAAGTGTCACTTCCTTTCCAAAAAGCCTGTCCCCATTTGCACTCTGACTAGTAGCCTTTGAGAGCACCTGTCACTGCACTCTTGCCAGAATTATGTATTATAATTCAAACACAATCTCTGAAGATGTGATGGGTGATAAGTGGCATCCTGTTGCCTTTACATGAAGTTTCTGACTGCCAGGAAGGTTAAACAGATCGCTGCTGTTCACTAGTTACATCTCCTTCCGTGTGATCAGTTCAGTCTCCTGCCCCTTAACTGCTGGGGTCCTAATGGTTTTCTTTTCTACTTTCATAATAATAACCATTTGTCATATTTCCTAAATAAACTTTTCAAAGTTTTGTGGTATCCAGTGTTTTTTGGTTGTTGTTTAAATTTAAAGGCTGCTGCTGCTGCTGCTAAGCCGCTTCAGTTGTGTCCGACTCTGTGGGACCCCATAGATGGCAGCCCACCAGGCTCCCCCGTCCCTGGGATTCTCCAGGCAAGAACACTGGAGTGGGTTGCCATTTCCTTCTCCAATGCATGAAAGTGAAAAGTGAAAGTGAAGTCACTCGGTCGTGTCCGACTCTTAGCGACCCCATGGACTGCAGCCCACCAGGCTCTTCCATCCATGGGATTCTCCAGGCAAGAGTACTGGAGTGGGGTGCCATTGCCTTCTCTGAATTTAAAGGCTAGTGTATTATCAAATATGATTTTTCCTAGCACTTCTGTCGTTTGAAAATTCTCTTCCCTCTAGAGATGTGATTTCTATTTTACTTTCTTCAAAATTTCCTTTGGTTGTATTTTTATATTTTACTTTTTAGCCCATTTGGAATTTATTTTGATGCATGCTACGAGGAGAGGGTCAGAAACCTTTTTGAAGGCTATATTTGGAAAAAGCAATGAACAAAAAGAGGAGTCGGCTTGGGGCTGGCTGTGTGATGCCCACAGACAACTGAACGGGGCAGAGGCCAGGGACTGTTTCGTTTTCTTTCTTTCTTTTTTTTTTTATCAAGGAGAATGATCTTGGAACTGCAGAAAGAAGATCAAACATGGCTAAGAGGAGAGAGACGCTCAGAAGAGGTGAGAGGAGAACACAAGGGTCCAAATCTAACAGAATGTTCTCTGGGGCCAGGGAGGAGGGAGGCAGCCCCACCAAGTCAGAAGACCTGGGTTGGAATCCTGCCTCTGCCACACGTTCCTGCCTCCCTCTGGGTCTCAGTTTCCACATTGATTTATTTGTTTAATGCATGCCAGCTCCGTCTCAAACACCGCTGGAGGTGATGGGCTTAGAGATAAATAGGACAATCCTTGCTCCCCAGGAGCTTATACAAGTCGACAGATAAGAAAGCCCTTATAGGGTGCTGTGGGGGCTCAGAAGAGGAGTGTCTAATATCGCCTCGGGAAGACGTGGAGGTGTGAAACTGGGCATACACTTTGGTATGGCCAAAGGAATGTTTGGTGCAAGAAGCAGCGGCCAGGACAAGGAAGGGGTTGGAAGGCCCAGATCATGGAAGGCCATGCTGTGGGTTAATTGTGGGCCACACCGCAGGGCATGCGGGATCTTAGTTCCCCAGTCAGGGACTGAACTCTCTCCCCGTGCAGTGGAAGCGTGGAGTCTTAGCCACCAGACTGCCAGGGAGTTCCTGGGGCTTTCATTTTTGAGGTGAGAAATGAAAGAAAAAAAAAAAAGGCTGAACAAATTTATAGATGTGAGAGGAAGATCCATTACAGAGGTAGGAAAGAAAATCAACGAAAAAGGACAGTTCCTGAGAAGGTAGGGGGAGATGCATCCAGAGGTGACAGTCAGAGCTGGGTCTGTGTTTACCTCGACCACTTAACTAGATGTGTGATCTTAGCAAGTAATTCACCCTTGCTGTGCCTCAGTTTCCTAAACCCCGAGATGGGGGTCATAATAGCACCCGTTTAACAGGGTCACAGTGAGAACTGAATGGAGGAATTCAAAGAAAGCTGGCACATGGAAAATCTTAGTGATGGCCATGATGAGGACGATGGAAGGAGGAGGAGGAGGGAAACAATGATAACGATGATTGTGAGATGAGTAGCCGAGAGGCCACGGATGACAGTGATGAAGAGGAGCAGAGTGGGGGATGATGTGAGCCCCAGCCCCTGAGCATCTCTCCCGGGGGTGGAGGAGCAAAGGGCAGGATGCGGGATGGGGCAAGTGCAGGGAATATTCCTGGTACAGCAGGGGATAATGGATCTGTGAGAAAGAGCTGCGTCCACTGGAGATGGCTTCAGAGGAAACGGTTCCCAGAAGAGCTTGTCTAGAGGTCCGGAAAGGAGACCGCGGGGGTGAGGACTGCCGAGCTGGGTCAGCAGAGGACTCGTTGAGCCGTAGGAGGCCACGGTGTCTACCTGCCTCACCACGCTTCCCAGGGGCCCTGCACTGAGTCTCCCCAGAGGCAAGGTGGGGTCCACACGGAGCTCCTGCTAGGCAGGGCCTGCCCAGAGGCTCTGTGCTCCTCCCAGGCCTGGACAGGGCACCGGGGCAGGGGCAGACGGTTTAGGTTTGGGTGACTGGTCCAACAAGGCCTCACATGCGGGGACCTGGGGGCCACTTGCCTCGTGGATTCCTGGATTGCCAGCCCACCCTGCGGCCTTTCACCAGGAGTCCCATGTCTCTCCCTCTTCTAGGCCTGGCCTCTGACCCCCTGCTTTTAGATCATTTCCTAGGTCAGGCCCTACATTTAGACAAAGATTCCACTCCCTAGTGCAACCGGGCTCCTCCAATAGTACCACCACCAGTAATAACAAATATCCATAATTGCCACAGACAGAGCATAATTGTCACACACTACGCCAGGTGCTTCTGTGTTTCATCTTGTTTAACTTTTAAGCCCACTCTGAAGGATGGGTAGTACTACTCCTGTTTTATAGATGAGGGGAGTCGCAGGGGCTTAGGTGATTTGCCTAAGGGAACCAGCTCACAAGTGACAGGGTCTCGATTTAAACCCAAGTCTGTATGACTTCAAGGCCTAAACTGCTTTCTCCTCTTCAACCACACTGCCTCTCAAGCTCAGGGTCCAGTCCCCTTGTGCATGAACGTGGGGCCCTGGCCGGCCTCTCTGATCCCTCCTTCCTCCCCCAAGGACTAAACAGTAGCTGGAAGGCCAGGCCTGGGTCAAGGCTGTCCAGGGGCTAATCCCTAGCCAGTGTCCTCTCCCCCCTGCTGGGTGGGAACCACACCCACCAACTCAGCCCAGGTCTCAGAGCCTCTTGAATGGATGGTCAGAGCTGCTCAGCAGCAGGGCCAGCTTTCTGGGTCGCCCAAGAACGAACGAAGAGGAGGAGGCCGCCAAGGGGACTGGGAAGCGGCTCCCGGGGCCTTGGGACTGCTGGGTGACCATATCCTGGGCCGTGGCGGGGAGGCTGGCAGAGGCGGGGGACATAGCGTGGGAAGCTCACACGTCCCGTCCCGTCCAGGTCCCAGGGCTCCATCCTCAGGACAATGGACAGGGCCTCTCCAGCCTTCATCAAACACCAGGAGGAGGAAGCTCAGGGCACAGCACCTGGCACCGTGCTAGGACTCTAGTTAGGGGACAGTCTGTCCCATTAGACCGAGCGACTTAGCACTTCTCGCTCAGCGGCAGCACCAAGAACATCCAACAACGCCTGACCAACGAGTGGCTGCGTGGAGGGACGGAGCCAGATGTGCCTCTGAGAATTCCACGAGCGCTGCTGGCTGCCCCTCCTTCCACGGACCTACATACACCTGTGCCTCTGTGTCCCCAGTTCCTCCCTCCCTCCTGACCTCAGCTTCCCCACTCAGCAGCCCATGGGTGCTCCTCTGAGCAGCACTCAGCACACAGGACCTGCTGGGAGCTCCTCTACCTGCTTGATGGCTTGGTCTCCCGAGATCTGAGAGATCAAGGGCTTCAAAAGGTAACTTGTTTGGAGTTACCTACGCTACCACCCAGTGAATCAGGAAATCAAGCAGCCACAAAGAGGCGCACTCCCCTGTGGATGGAGAAAGCATGGCTAGCTCCAGCACAGGCTAGGTCTTGGGTTGTAGAGTCTTCCTTTCTTACATCTTCCCCACTCTCATACGGCATCAGGACTCCTGGAAATTAGGAGGTTACAGAGGCACTGAGCCACAGCTGAAGCCTAAGACCTGTTCCAGCCTTGCCCAGCCAGGCCTTGGCTCCGGAACACAGAGCTGCCTCCTGCCAGAATTCTGCATGTGAGGCTCCAGACAGGTGCAGCGAGCACTCCAGTAGCCCAGGGGCTGCATGGTTAGAAACATCACTGAAGGAGCGGGTCAAGCCTGCAGCCAGACACCAGACGGGGCGGGCCTGAGAAGCCGCCTCCCCACATTTACCAGGTCTCAGCTGCCAGGGGAAGGAAGTCCAAGTGGCGCAGGCGTAAAGAATCTGCCAGTTCAGGAGACTCAAGAGATGGGGGTTCAATCCCTGGGTCGGGAAGACCTTGGAGTAGGAAATGGCAACCCACTCTAGTATGCTTGCCTAGAAAATTCCATGGACAGAGGGGCCCGGTGGGCTACAGTGCATAGGGTTGCAAAGAGTCAGACATGACTGAGCACCATCCACATACACAACTGCCAGAAGAGTCTGAAACAGCACATGGGAGAGGTCCTGCGAAGGCGTAAGCCCTGGGCCTGGGGTGGAGAAGGCGCCAAAGAAGCTTCCAGGGTAACCAGCAGGGCCTGGGCGGGCCCACTCTGGGTGCTGGGAGAGGTGAGGCCTTGGGTATCACTGGCTTTCCTCTGGCCACTCTAAAGGCCCCATCTGTCTCTGACTTTGGTGCCAGGAGCCTCATGAACTTCAGAGGACTTTCTCCCAGCTCCCCTCTCCCCTTTCCACTCACAACCCCCAACTCTGGGAAGGAGTCCTCAGCAAGGACCACAGGGCTGGTCCTGAAGCCTGGGCAAGCCAGGACAGGACACAGACATCAGCGCAGTGAGCGTGTGCTTGAGCATAGCCCACATCTCTTCACTGCAGCTGCTCCAGTGAGGTCCCCACACAGGCCTGCCACCAAGGTCAGGCCGGGCAGGGAGCTCCCGAGTCTCTGGGGAATAGTGGGGCCCTGCTGTCTGCTTCCCGAGTGGCCTGAGTGTACTGAGCCTTCCAAGTCTAGCTGGCTTCCTTTCTTTTCTTCTCTCTTTCCTTACCCCTTCCGGGGACTTCTGAGAGTCCTGAATTAATTGAACCTGGGAGGATCATGTGACAACATCCACCCGGCTAGACCAGCCCACCTGGGCCTGGCTTCCTGATCTGGGCTGCCTGTCCTATCCAGTCTGCCCAGCAAGAAGCAGGATCTGGTGTCTGAGCCAAGACCAGGTCATTTGTGGCTGGGCCCGGAGGGGATCAAGCAGAGGGGATCAGGGCCCTGCCCTCCAGAAGCAGGTGAGCAGATGGGATGAAGGCAGGGTGAGACAGCAGCCCCCAGGCTCTCTGGGATTCACCAGGGCAGACCCAATTTCCTCCCATTTCTCCCTTAGAAGTGCCTACCTATGATTCCAACTCTCTTGCCTTTAAGGTAAAAAGCAGGACTCTGAGAACTAGGGTCTTGAAAACAGCAGGCTGCTCGCTCAGCCCCCTCACTCTGCCTGCTATGCGTGGGCAGGGGGCCTGCTTGCCACTCAGACCAGCTGAAGCCAAGCCCCTTTCTCCCCTCTGGGGAGCCAGACCTGTCCTGGAGGACCGGGCTGCCACATTCAGCCTGGCTCTTGATGGGCTTCCCTTCCCCTCTGTCCCACCTACCTGAATTTCTGGACCTGACTTCTGTCTTCACTCTCGCTTGCTACCTACTTGACTCTGCCTGCCCTTGGCCTTGCTGGGGTAAAGGCTGTGGAGTTAAACCAAATTGCACTGAGACCTCCATAGGCAGGAGAAGCTGTTCAGCCGCCCCCCAGCTCTCCTTTGAACCTCCGGAAAGAACAGCTAGCTTCTTACTGTAGGCAGAGGGCTTCTGTCATCATTCTCCTATGCTAAGAGGCTTGGGGATTGGAAGATGAATGGCCTGAACTCTGCAGTGCCCTTCTCCTGGGCTGGCTGGTGACAGCTGGTTGAGGGGAGAGGTGGAAATGAGCCTGGACAAGTCGGCCCAGAGCTGAGAGACGGAGGGCTCAGGAGGGGACTCAGTGGGTGGTCCACAGAGGAGCAGTCTGACCCTACTTGGCCATAGAAGCTCTCTGAAGAAAGGGGCCCAGATCCTCGTCTGCCAAGAACAGTGAGTACAGAACCTGACCATTCCCAGAGTGGAGACAGACTCAGTGGCAGGTCGGGACCCAGCCACAAGTCAGTGGTAAAAACACAACACGGAGAGAGGCCGAGATTTAGAGTTTGGGAACTGGTGCCCTTAAGGTGAGGGGTCTGCTGTCTCTGTGCAATGACCACAGGGTCACGTGGCTGGGAACGGGGCGGGGGGGGGTGTCCCCCCGGGAAGCCCCGCATGACCAGAGTCGGAGAGACCTCACTGAGTCAGGGAGGAACGGGGGAGGGAGGTGGGACAAGTACAGAGTTAAGGCAGGGAGTTGTGGAGATCAGCAGTAAGGCTGGGGCTAGCCAGGTGAGAGCTCTCAGTGAACCCCAGGGGAGGGCCCACAGGGACTGCTGAGGCGGCTGGGGTCTGGCTTACAGAAGGCTGAGGAAGAGCCTGAGTCTCTGCAGGCAGGCAGCCGATGGCAGGCACATGAGCTCTAGGAGTCTGGGCCGCGCCCCTGGCATCTCCTGGCCTCTCTGCCTTGTGACTGCATCTGGTCCTTACCGCTCCTCTTGAAAGGTTCCTACTGTTCTTTCCCCGGGTCAGGGGAAGGGGCTGACATGGGAGCTGGGCAGGGCCGGAGCAAGAAGGGGAGGAGCCGGGGCGCAGGGAGCTCACCACTCTCTCCTTGTAGACGATGTACTTCAACCACTTGAAGTCCTGCCACTTGAAGCCAGCGAGGACAAAGAGGGAATCGCGTTCGTACTGCTCAGGCCGCTGCATGGCGCCCTCGGGGTAGGTGATGCGCAGTGTGGTTTTGCTGCCCACGTCCTTCTCAAAGCCTTTCACTGGCGCTGAGTTCAGTCTATAGAGAGCAGGACCGGTCAGACAGAGCCTGTCCTGGGCTCACTGCGTGCGCTCTGCAGGCCTGTGTTTGGGGAGACACCATGACCCCAGAAGGCCCCAGGGGCAGAGGATGGGGAGTCCAGGCCACGTGGAGCCTCCTAGCTTTCTGCCCCAAAGCCCTCCAACCTGGCTTCTCCTTGAGGCTTCTACTGACCTCCAGTCCAGTGGCCCAGATGGACAGACAGTCTTTAATGGGCTCAGGGATCAGGGGGCTGGGCCAGGACACGAAGGTACCTGAGGCACTGCTTTGAGGAGCTCACCTGACCACGATGTCATAGTCATCGATTCGCGACCCCAGAGACTTGTTGGCCAGGACACCTCCGTTGCCCACGATGATGCAGCGACGGCAGCTGAGGCTGAGGGGACAGAGGTGGAGGCTTCTGGGGAGCTGGCCACCAGGTCCCCTCTCCCCCTGCTGCTTTGGCCCCTGACCCCATGCCCTTGGCCAGACACAGGCTGGGATGTACGAGGAAGACCAGTGAGCCTCTGGCAGCAGTTTTGAGAGGCTGGAACCACAGTGCGGAGAGCTGGGCAACTCAGGCTCCCAGATCCCTGACTCTTCTCCAGGGAAACATGGGCGTGAAAGGTGCTTGGGCACTGACGCTGGGGTGGTGAGGAAGGAGGCTCTGGTAAGATGGCATTCTGGGTTAAAGACTCCCCAAGGGTTAGTGGGTTTGGGGGCAGCTTTCCAGGGAGAGGGAAAAGTGGGCTGAGCCTGAGGGCTATGCTAGGAAAGCAAGGACAGAGGAATGAGTCCGGGGGCGCCAGGACTTGAGGTGGAACTCCTTTCTGACTCAGAAGCCCCCATGCACCCAACTGCCACCTGAGAGCCCTCTTTGTGTTGCTTTTCCCACCTCTGACCCTGGGGCTTCATCCAGCCAGGGTCTATTGGCTCCTGAGTTGTCACTGCCTCCTGGATTTACGCCCTCTCAGCCGCCCCACCACCCAGCCCCTCAGTCCCAGTGCTAAGTGGATCCCAACCCAGTACATTCCGTTCTGACTCTCAGACCTCTGCTGCCTGAGGACTGACATGTCTTGCCAAGTGCTTATAGCTCAACGGGGTGGCTAGCTCAGTGCAGTGGCCCTGCTTACCTGCTTACCCGCCCCAGTGTGTGTGTGGATGTGTGGGTGTGCCTCAGAATCTGCCCAGGACAAGGGAAAGGCCAGCTGGGCCTCGGTACCTCTGCATGTGCCAGGCAGCTGAGGGGCAGGAAGCAGGGGAATGGCTTACCTGTCCAAGGCGGGGGTCAGGCGGTACTCTTTGGTGACGGACAAGATGGCTTTGATCAGATTGTCTGTGGAAGGGGAGGGAGGCAACTGTTAGAGGTCACATACGGGTTCCCAGAAGATGTTTACTGATGAGCTGAAGGTACGTTGGGGCTAAGATCGGGGAGGGAGCTCTGCACACAAGGCTGGGCCACTGGCCTAACTTTCTCCTTGAGGAAGGAGATGCAGGCGGGAGAATAGGCATGGGCACATGCCTCTGTCTGAAGCCTGACGGCACCCGCACGCAGCTCCTTCCTCAGGCTTCCCTGGCCCTTCCTTAGCAGTCTCAGCTGGCTTTTGGAGACTCTGCAGTCAGGCCCCAGGGACATGTGCCCACGCCCTTAGGTGTGGGCCTTGCCTGGGAGCTGGGGCATCAGTCTCCCCAAGAATGGGAGTGCCAGTTAAAGACAGAGACCACACGATGACTGTGTCCCCACCAAGCAGCTCAAGTGGTCCCAGCAAGGTCCCCAGCTCAGGCCACTCGGCCTCATCTTCTGAGACCACCTTCCCCTCACTTCCTCCCTCTAACACTGCCGATCCCTAATCCTGTTCTTGCCAGGCTGTCTCTACCACCTTACATCTTCAAGCCCCGTGACCTGGCACCTGCCCCCCTGCTCTCAGGCTACCCATAGCAAGGGCTCTGTGACATCTCTGCTCTCAGATCATATGACCATATTCAGGCCTCATTCTTCTTGGCCTCTCTCTGGCTCTGGCAATGATGACGGCTCTCCTTTCAAACTTTGGTATAACAAGAGCATTACAGTATAACAGATGATGCTATCAGCCTTGGACTCAAATCCTGGCTCTGTCGCTTATGAGTTCTGTGACCTTCGATAAATCACTCAGCTGTCTTTGGGCTCTGGTTTACTCATCTTTCAAATGAAGATGGTAATTCCTACAATGCAGAATTGTTAGGAAGATAAAAAGATAATGTATATAAAGACCTAAAGATAAGCAAGCTGGTACAACCACAGTGGGAAACATCTTCATATCAAATAAAGACGTAGCTGTGCACAGACAAGTACTTTGCAACTCTACTCCTAGTTGGACAGCATCAGAAAAGTCACACACTTGTTTAAGGAAACATGTACAAGAACATTCATTGCAGAACTGTTTGTAATAGCAAAATGTTGGAGGCAACCTAAAAGTTCACCAAAGGAAAATAGATTAAGTGTGGTATATGGAATACTCTACAAAATCAATGACCTAGAGTAACCTGTACCAATACAGATAAGTCTGAAGAGTATGAGCAAAAAAATCAATTTGAAAGACACATACACATATGCAATACTGTTGATAAAGTTCAAAAACATGCAAAAACCATGCCAGATTTTTAATGGATATATAAATAGGCTGTAGAATATATAAACAGGCATGGAGCCATAACACCAAAATCGGGATACTGGTCTCCTGGGGAAGGTGGGGGATGGAGTAGGAAAGGCTACATGGAACTTGAACTGTATCTCATGTGTTATTTCTGAACTGAGTAGAGAGTATCTGGGTGCTCATTATATCAGTCTTTATGCTTTCTTATAAGCCTGAGATACTTCATGTAAAGAAAGGATGCCTCCAAAATTAAACACAACAATCTTTTAATTATTTTTCCTTTTTTAAAAAATTTATTTATTTTTCATTGGAGGATAATTGCTTCACAATATTGTGCTGGTTTCTGCCATACGTCACCATGAATCAGCCAGAAACATACATATGTCCATTTCCTGTTGAACCTCCCTCCTACCTCCCACTTCAAGCCACCCTTCTAGGTTGTCACAGAGCATCAGATTGAGCTCCCTGCTGACATATAGCAAATTCCCACTGACTGTCTATTTTACATATGGTAATGCATCTGTTTCCACGCTACTCTCTCAATCTGTCTAACCTTATAATTTTTTTAAAAGATGGAGTGGAAAATACTGTCAGATGCAGCCAAGAGGTCAAGCTAAGGACTGAAAAGTATCCTTGGGCTCTCACAGGGGTACTGAGCAGTTTCACTGAAGTGGGGGTGGTGGCGGGAGGGAGACATTCTTCAGGAGTGAATGGCGAGGAAGAGGAGACAACTGGCACGGGCAATCTTTCCAGGAGTGGAATGAGAGAGGGCCAGGGTGACACTCCTTTAAGGAACGTTCTATACCAAATGACTTCAGAGACACTTTACAGCGGGCTTTGGGGAAGGTCACAGACCCCTCCTTTTCCTACCTGTACGGAAAGCATACTGCCGCTAACTGACCAAGGCCAAGGCTATGGCCAGGGTTTTTGTTTTCTAGGAGGGGAAGCTTAGCAGAACGGTCATAAACTATGGGGTACTTTTCTTGCTGGATGATGGGCTCTGTATTGGCCTTCACTGCCCTTCATTGCTTAGTAGGATCAGAATCTTGAGTGAGGGTTTATGAGAAGAGTTAGGCTGCGTGGCTCCCTGCACCCATGAAAAGGGAGTTCATGGGCGTTCAACCCAACCTTGGAGGTTTTGAAGGTCAAGGCTCCAGCTCAAGACTATCCTTTTGCTGGCCACTGTCTTCTTTTCAGGGAGGGGTGGGCTGGCTGAGTAGAGGGTTTGGGCATTCTGGAGTCTGCTAGCTAAATGATATCACCCTTTAATACTCATCTCATTTAATTCTGACCACAACCTAATATGGCGGTCTTATTGTCTCCAGGTCACTGATGAAAAAGCTAAAGCAAAAATATGTGAGCAACTTGTCCATGGTCACAGCTAGTAGAGAAGCAGAACCGGGAATCTGATCCTTCTATGTATGATGTAAAGCCAAAAATCTACCATGCCCTGAAACAGGGGCAGAAAATCTGTCACGGAAACAGAACTGTTAAACTCTCAGTGATGCGGAAGTCTTTTGGCAGGAGCTGCATGGTGAGGTCCCTGAGGCAATGGAAGGGGACAGTTCTGAGAGTATCGGAGGGAAAGGTTAGGCTTGGACAGGATAAGGACAGACTGGAGGGGAGGCTACACAAGGTGAAGAACATCAGGAGGGGTTGACGGAGGGGTCTGGGGGCAGTCATGGGGCACAGTCTCTATTTCCCCTGGGATGTCGTCCCTCATACCTAGTTCTCTCGTGCGGATGTCTCAGGCACCCCTTTTGGGTGGTCTCACAGCACTGTGTTCTCTCATCAGAGGCCTTACTGTCCTGCCCCCCAAGTACCAGTGTCTGCGTCAGACCTCACTTTGTGAGGTGAAGGACCACATCTGTCTACTCCACTACTATGTACCTAGTCCCAGCAAAGTGGAAAGCTCTGAGCAAACGGTCCATTAAAGAAGCAGGAAACAAGCAAGGACAGGAAAAAGGGAGGGGAGGTAGGGCATTGTTGGGGGGAGTCCCCAGCAGGGAGACTGCTGAGGGTACAGCCCTGCCCTGAGGCCCAGGGAGGTAACCTGGGAGACAAGATGTTAATATAGAGTGGGGCAGGGTCCCCAACATACCTTGACCTTTGATCCCAAAAGGCGGCACAAATTCCCGGATCCTAGCCCACTTGCGGAAGGAGTCATCCAGGAACATGGGTGCTGGCTTCGAGAACCTGGAATACAACAGGGCTGTTGAGGGTCCCAGAGTGCATGAGGCTTCAGTGCTGGCTGGCATCCGTCTTGACTGTGGATTTGCTGGAAACCAGCCTCTACATTCCAGCACCCCCTGGTGACCCCAGCCTACTCATTGGGTAGTTTCTACATGCGGTCTGATAGACTTTGTTCCGTGGAGCCTGGGTTTGGAGGAGTGGGCCTGGCCAGACCATATGTGGCCAGCTGCCAGAGTGGAAAGACAGGATGCGCTCAGCAGGGATCAACATCCCCGAGCTGGATGCTCTCTGGCAGGTTATCCATGCCTGCATCCATCCCACAAGCCCTGCTGTCCTCGCTGTTCCTGCAAGCTGGGAACTCAGAGATGAGACACTGTCCAGTGAGCAGAAAAATCCCCTCGAATACAGCCAGTGCAGAGAGACAGAGTTTGGGAGAGAATTCTGGGAGGTGGACCACCTAGGGTGAGGAGGAAGGAGACTCCACGGTGAGAGGGCAAAGCAGGTGAACAGCCATAGGAGCTGGAGGTTTGACAATCTGGGAGGAACTGCAGTATCCTGCAGCTGAGAGGCAGGCAGGGCTGANAGAGAATTCTGGGAGGTGGACCACCTAGGGTGAGGAGGAAGGAGACTCCACGGTGAGAGGGCAAAGCAGGTGAACAGCCATAGGAGCTGGAGGTTTGACAATCTGGGAGGAACTGCAGTATCCTGCAGCTGAGAGGCAGGCAGGGCTGAGGGGAAGCTTCAGAGGAGCAGACGCCTGAGCACTCTGCTGGGAGAGAGGAGGACAAAGGGAACGCTAAGCTCCCGGGGAGGTCGGGGAGGGACATGGAGCCTACAGGGAGGGCAAATTTTGGTCTGGAGCAAAGATGGGAGGGAAAAGGGGAAGAAGGGGAAGCATGAAGTGATGCTGAGCTTGGGAGAGAAACTTGGGAACTTCTTGGGAAGCCAGGAGGGGGCAGGGTAGGGGGAAGGCTGGGAGGTAGGGAAGGCTGCATTAGAGGGGTGCAGAGGAAGTGAGGAAGTGCAGAGGAACAAGAGGAACCAGGCTTTTCAGAGATGCTTGGACAACACAGCCCCACTAGAACCTAGCGCCCTTGTGAGACCTTGAAAAGGCAGCCCTGGAGCTGGCCAGCGCCGGGTCACTTCCTAGGTGTGGACGTCTGCTCAGGGCCTTCCTGGCTGAGAATGAAGGTGTACAGGCCTCGGCCTCAGTGGCTGTCTCTGTTTGTAACAGCCTGAGTCACCCTACTGCAAAACAAGACTGGAGGAAGGGGCTCTCCTGGCCCAGAAGCTAGAACTCACCCCTCCCGGTGAACTCTAACCTCAGCATCCATTTCTCGTTCCCATCATCACTAACATCGTTACAATCGCCAGGCCCAGGGGGAATCACAGCAGGAACTGCTTGGAGGTCTAAGGTTATTGGAGATTTTGAAGCGAACTTGAAAGAGGCAGAAAAGGTTCAGTGCCGCCCCTCCCCATCCTTTGCTGCCAGGAAGAAGCTGTCGACACCCACAGCGTGGGAGGGCCGTTCCTGCACTCTGGCTTTCTTCTCAGCTCACTCCCCTTCTGAGTGCAAGAGTCAGTCATGTTTCTCATACCTGGTACACAGAGTCTAAGTGAATCAATACATTTGATGTTTTACCAGAGGCCCCGAGGATCCTGGCCAGAGTCCACAAGGTCCCTGGGTAAGCCTGGGGCAAGCACCTCTGTGTCAGGCTTGAGCTTATAAGTTTAGCAGTTTCTCAGTCAGGCATGGACAGGACTTTATCTGCTTCCTAGGTTATTGGATGTTATATGCTAGCAAAATCTCCTAAGATCTAGCCGAATGATCTCAATACATTATTTTCTTTGTCTTCCTTCCCCCTATCTTTCCAGCGGATTAGGAAGTTCATTATGTTCAGTTCAGTTCAGTCGCTCAGTTATGTCCGACTCTTTGCAACCCCATGAATCGCAGCACGCCAGGCNACCATTCTGCTGGTAACCTGAATAAAAAATGATCCCCCTAATAGAATGTACAGGGATACACAAATGAAAAGATATGTTGAAACCATTAGATTTTATATCTCTTTTCTCTTAAGCTGATTTCCTTGTTTATAGTAATATTAACATAATTATGTTCATATCTACACATATAGATACATACACAAAATGCAGAGGGCAGATTCAGGATAATACCACCAGTATTATTACTAACACAATCATTACTAAAAGTGATTTAAAGTTTCTTTATAGTTCTCTTTGCTTAGGGTATATCCCACTAGAGAAGTACAGATAAATTATTTTGCTTTTGCAAAATTATTTTGAAATAATCCTGCTGAGTTCACTTCATCAACAATACATAGTTAGGTTCATACGTTTCTTTTTGTGTCTTAGAATTTGCTTATCCCTCATTTTAATTTTGTTTTATGATTATATAAAACTATAGAATTCCAAAATTAAATTCACCAAGCAAGACATATTCAGAGAAATCAAACTTTTATTTGTGTCTGACTCCTGTTACTTTCTTCCCATTTAGTATTCATTTTTATTAGTTTTTTATTTTTCCTCCATTGTTTTTTGGAGATAAGCAAATACATATGTGTGTGAATTCCTATGCCCTTCTATATTCAGTAAACTATAACATATACACAGTTTTACTTTTTTATTTTTTTCACTGATGTTCAATATACTCTGGTGATCAATGCACAGCAGTAGATAGAGTTATATACTTGATGATACCTCATTGTGGTTATGTATATATATTATTCAGCCGGTTCCCTGGGTTGTTTCTCGTCTTTCTTAGAGCAGGGACCACTAACACTCGTAACAATGAACAACGACACATCTATCTTTTTTTATTTGCCAGTGTATCTTTGGAATAGATTCCTAGGGTTGGGTTTGCTGGATCAAAGGGAAAATGCATATATACTGTTTTGATCCATAGCCAAACTCCCCTTTGCCAGGACGTATGACAGTATCATTTCCCCCACAGCCTCCCCAACAGAATATACTGTTGAACATTTCAATTTTGCCAGTCTGACAAATAGTATCTCAGTGTGGTTTTAATTTGTATACGTTTTACTATGCTTTGAATTGAACATCGTCATATATGGAAGGGCCGTTTGCAGTTCCTTTTCTGTGAATTTTGTTCGTATCTCTTGCCCATTTTCCCAAAGGGTTACTGGTCTTTTTTTTTCTATTTGTCCCAGCTTTATTAAGATATAATTGACTATAAATGATATATAACACTGTGTAAGTTTAAGTGTACAACGTTGATTTCATACACATACATGGCAATACGATGACCATCACAGCATTAGCTAACACTCTTCTCTCTCTCTCTTTTGAAGCTCTTGATATATTATATATATAAAACATTTGAGATGCAACTGCAAATAAATTTGAGTTTATTTATTTATTCACTTGGCTTGCGGTGTTTTCTTGCCTTTTCCTTCCTTTGTATAATAGATTCTTTTAATGAAGTCAATTTATTAATCTTTTCCCTTATTACGTCTGGGTTTTGAGTTTCAGTTTAAAAGGCTTTCTTCATTCCCAGGTTCTATTTCCCTTTTTATTAGAATTCCACTGATCTCGTCAGTCTCTCTTGCCAAGATGCTGTCCCCTCTTGTTCCATTGTCTTTTGTCTCATCCCTAAGGCAAAATCCAATCGAAGATTAATCAAATCTGGCACTCTTACGCTTTATAAACTCACACACACACACACACACACACACACACACACACACACACACACACACACACAGAGACTGGTTCCCCTACAGATTCATGGACTGGAGCCTAGGTGAGCCCTCACACTTGTTCAGTGGCTATTGTAAATCTTCTTCACTCTCCATGAACTCTATCCTTTTTCAGCCTTATCTAAGCAGACATCTCTTCTCTTCTCTCACTTCACAGACAACATCAAGCTTATCAGATAGGAACTCCTTGCACTTCTTACTTTCTTACCTTACCTCAGATCCATTAAAGCTGGTCTCTCCATCACGCCATGCAGCCCACTCCTATCTGTCTCCTGCTAAGCATACAGTAAGCTCAGGTCTCTCCTATGTGAAAACTAACTCTAATGGCAGAAAGCGAAGGGAAACTAAAGAGCCTCTTGATGAGGGTGAAGGAGGAGAGGGAAAAAGCTGGCTTAAAACTCAACATTCAAAAAACTAAGATCGTGGCAGCTGGTCCCATCACTTCATGGCAAATGAGGGGGTAGAGGGGAGTAGAAGCAATGACCTATCTTCTCTTGGGCTCCAAAATCTCTGCAGATGGTGACTGTAGCCACGAGATTAGAAGTTCTTGCCTCCTCAAAGGAAGGCTATGAAAAACCTAGTGTATTAAAAAGCAAAGACATCACTTTGCTGACAAAGGTCCGTATAGTCAAAGCTATGGTCTTTCCAGTAGTCATGTACGGATGTGAGAGTTGGACTATAAAGAAAGCTGAACACTGAAGAATTGTTGCTTTCAAATTGTGGTGATAGAGGAGACTCCTGAGAGTCCCTTGGACAGCAAGGAGATCAAACCAGTCAATCCTAAGGGAACTCAACCCTGAATATTCACTGGAAGGACTGATGCTGAAGCTGAAGTTCCAGTACTTTGGTCATCAGATGTGAAGAGCCAACTCATTGGAAAAGACCCTGATCCTGGGAAAGACTGAATGCAGAAGGAGAAGAGGGCAACAGTGGACGAGATGGTTGGATGGCATCACAGATTCAATGGACATGAGCTTGGGCAAACTTCAGGAGATGGTGAGGGACAGAGGGGCCTGGTGGGCTGCAGTCCAGCGGATCACAAAGAGTCAGACACAACTTAGTGACTGAACAACGACAACAAACTAACTAACTCAAACTCTCCTGACCATGTTCTCAGGCTACTAATCTCCATCCTTTCCTGGAAAAACTTCGAGAAAGAGAGGTGGATATTCTGTCTCAGCTTCCTCATTTCCTATTCACTCCTTGATCTACTGCTATCTGGATTTTATTCCTCTGAAACTAGTTGTGTTCTATCAACCTTGTGCTATTTGTAGCTCCCTGAACATGCTGGTCTTCATGGATTTACACATGCAGTCTCTGCCTGAAATGTAGCCCCCTCACCATTCTCTGTATTACCCCATCCCCTTCCCTCTCTATTTGCCTGGAAAATCCCTTCTCAGTCTTAAGGTTCAGAGGCTGCTTTCCCTGCACAGCCTTCCTCACTCCCCCAGGCAGACCTGTACTCTTCCACTAGGATTTCCACTGCGCTTTGTTCAGCCCCGGGGAGATGGCTCAGTGCCTGTGGAGGCCTGGGAAACTGACCCGGGGGCCATACACAACAGGAAATGGGGTGGGGTGATGGTAAGGGTGGGGTGATGGTAAAGTTGGTGTGTGCGCGTGCGTGTGTGTGTGTGTGTGTGTGTGTGTGTGTGTGTGTGTGTAATTGTGCAGGTGGTCTGGGCAGAGCCCCATGGTACACCTAGAGAAGAATTCTGGGGCTTCTGTCCAGAGACCAGTGCCAGTCTGGGGGCCCAGCCTGGGTGGAGGTGGCCCTTGAGGTGCAGAATAACTGGCCAGACTAGCAGGGTTGTGGGATGCCTGACCTGCTTGCCCTGGCCTAGCGGGTAGTGGGGCAGGGTGGGGCAGGCTCCAGCAGACAGGCCCCAGCCCGCCAGCTCTGCCAGCTCTGTTGAGAACCCCGGCACGCGAAGCAGCCTTGAGATCAGGTTTCAGGAGGGTGTGTGTGAGTGCGTGAGAAGGAACAGGGGAATGAGGATGCGGAAGCTGCCCTGGGATCTGTGCCTCTTTTCTTCTTGAATAGTAGAGCATAGTAGAGTGGAGACTCGGGACTCTGGGAGGGCACATGCTACGGGTGGGTCTGACCCCCCTGTGCCTCTCCTAGCGAGGCTGGAACTCCAGGACCCATGTGACTGCCCTGCCCACCTACCTGTAAACTGAGAGAGGACGATGAACTCAGCACATTGGTCAGTCAGCCAGCCAGGATGGCAACCCAGGAGCCCCCTGCCCCCGGCACACACAAAGGACTCTCTCAGCTCATTAACGCCCAGCAGTGTGGCAGAGGTGCAGTGTAGAAAGTGAATGTCCCCAGTCTTGGTTCACCCTCCTAAACCATTTCCTAAGGCCTGGAACATCAAGCCTGTGCCCAGAGACCAGCAGGGAAGTTAACTGGGTCTCACTCACAAGGAGGGGAGTGGTTCTTTATGGGTACCAGCAGACCCAGAGCAGGGTCTTCCTCCTAGTTCCTACCAGCCCAGCAGAGAAAGCTGCCTCCAGATGCGGGCTTGCTGGATTAAGGCAACACACAGGTTCGGTCCTCCATTTGTGCCTCCGGGGTTGGGTGACCAGCCTTCTGGCCATTTCTCACAGTAAGGATGAAGAGCCCAAGCAGCCTGGGAGACAAAAGGAAGTCAGGGCCCAGGAGTGGGTCCTGACACCAGGGGCCACAGCACAGCAGCCTGCCAGACTCAGTCAGGGGCCAAAAGAGTGAGATGGTCATCCAGGGAGGTAAAAGCCAAACCCCAGAGACCCTCCTTTCTAGCACCTGCTCTGGGGAGCAAAGGGGTGGGCAAAGCAGAGGGACACACATTCTCCAGAATCTGCCTGATCTCGTTTGGGATCTTGCTGCGGCAGCCCCACCATAAATGGCCCTGCACTGTCAGACTCTGGTATATGTCCAAGCAAGCCAGATGAGCACTGTGCCAATGATTTATCCAGCTTCCGTTCCGCTGTCACTCCTCCTGCTAACCTACCTGAATGGGTCCCGCAGAAAAGTAGGAGTTAGAGGAGAAGGGGTCACGAATCTGCCAGACAGGTGGATCTATGTCCTGAGAGAAGAGGCAGGGAAGACAAACAGCAGGCACCAACCAGCCAAACACGAGCATGAAGAGGCAGCCTCCAACCCGAGGCAGGATGAGCTGGAGCTGTAGCAGGCAGCCCCATCCAACGACTGCTTGCCTGCCCCATGGCAAGTCCTGTGCTGAGCGCTGGCTGGGGACCTAAGGTAAACTAGTTTTGGTCCTTCCCCTCAGGAGCTAATGGTAGACACAGGCAAACAAATAACCATAAGAAAATAAGTCTGCACATTCTGCGTTTTGGAATAGGGAAGGGTGGGGTTTCCCTGGTGGCTCAGACGGCTCTTTGCAGTGCAAAGAGACTTGGGTTCCATCCCTGGTTCAGGAAAATCCCCTGGAGAAGGGAATGACTACCCACTCCATTATTCTTGCCTAAAGAATTCCATGGACAGAGCAGCCTGGCGGGCTATAGTATATGGGGGTCACAAAAAAGTCAGACATGAATGAGTGACTAAACAACAACAAGAACATAAAGGTCTCAGACCAACTTAGGGTTTGGACACATCTTGAAGGTGATGCTGAGCCTTGAAAGATAAGTAAATGTGAGCTCGTGGAGCATGATGGGGAAAGTGTTGATTTGAGGAGAAGGGGAGTGCAGACAAAGGCTCAGGAGGGAAGAGAACCAGAAGCAACCCTCCCTTCGAGGCGAAGAGAGAGACTGCTGAGGCGCCAGAGCGGAGCAGCACCCCCCACGGGCAGGGGAGCTTCAGCCTGGCCCCCACCCAGTGACCTGCCCTCTAGTCCCACCCAGGCAGGCGCAGCATGAGGAAGGAATGAGTGGGCGAGTGTGTTCTGAATGGGTGCAAATTGGGTACAAGGCAGCTGAGGAGCAGGCTGTGCACAGAGGAAAAAGGCCACGACAGGGCGTGCGTCAGCACTGCAGGGGTTGGCCTGATGCCCCGAGGTGGTGTCAGGACCAATTTCAAGCTGGATCATCACTGGTAACTTGGGGCACTCCGTTCATGCTCTTTCTTGTTGGCACCTTGCAGCGGATATCTGTGTTCCTTCCTCCTTCTTCTGTGAAGTACCCACTGCTTATTCCACACAGTCCTAGTTGAGCTGACTCCCCACTGCTGCTTAGGTGGGCACGTGGAATAGACTGACCGCTCCAGATACTTCACCTCTTGGAACCACAGTGATTGACTTGACAGTGGGCACTCAACCCAAGTAGGGTGAATCAAATTCTTCTCTGGGCTTTACTATTTGGACACTAAGGGATATAAAGTCTCTCTTTTCTCTCTTTTCCTCTGAGATAGTGAGCTGTAAAGGCTGCATTAGCCTAGAACAGGGCTTGTGCAAATCATGGCCCAAAGGCCAGCTGCTTGTTTGTATAAATAAANCTCAACTTGACAACCAGGTTAAAGTCTAAAAATGCATATTTATTTTTTTTGTTTTGAACTTCTAAGTACAATTTCCTATAGAAGAAATTCAGCCGATTTAACCTACAATACAGTTGAATGCGTACTTATTTTTTTCTTTTTTAGTATTTTGAATACTAATTTTTTATTTACGTTCTTACTGTTGATCAAGAAGGCAGGTATCCTAGCCTCCTCTGGAGAAGTGAACTATGAGAGGCATTTCTGTACCTCTTTGATACTCATCAGTTGTCCCTAACACCTAAGAAATTGGTAAGGTGGCTACAATCACTGAGAGTATGTGTGCATACCCAAGAATTAAGCAAAACAAAATGCCAATTACTATCTCAGAAGAGTACCCTTGAAAAGTTCCCACAATTCAAGGTTATGGTTTTAGTTCTTTAACTCAGAGACAAGAAAATAACTGAAACACAGCAAAATAAAAGTTTGAATTGAATGAAATTCAACATAAAGGAGGAAGCATAAAATTTGTGACTTGGTAGGTTCATATCCTCTTCTTCTACCTAAAAAATGGTAGAAATCGTAAGGCAAAAGCACTGTAAAATCTACCTTGGAAATGGAAAGAACAATGTCAAACACTGATTTTTCTCATTAATTATTGAATTTTATGGTTTTAGAAAATCAAAGAACATGAAACACTAAAGCATTTGAGTCATTCTTCATTGAGCCTGAGCCTGATGTTTAAGTGACTATGAAGGAAATAAGAATAGGCTTTATCAGAGTTATCAAATAAACATCTTGGTTTAAAACATTTTCAAATTTCTCTAAAGAAAATTAGTTTCACTTAAATTTTTAACATCCTTATTAGTACTTCCCATATTAGTAGAGTATCTCAAAATATTTTCAAAAATAAAGCTGAGACTTTCTTTCCAAATATATAAAGATTATTTAGAGGGCAGTCTTATTGACAAGTAGATTGAAATGCTAAAGAGGTAGGTTCACTTTTGTCAACTTTACCTCAACACACACAGCCGAAAAAATAAAAATAGATAGGGGTGAGGAAGGGAGCCGGAGAAAAATTAAACAAAGGGAAGATGTGATATATTACTATTTTGCCTATATAACCTTTACCTCTCCCACCAACCAATCAGTTAAAAGGAACTAGATAAAAACTTTGTAAAGTGGGTTCTTACTTGGACAAAAGACATGCATTTTTAAATGACTGCTCAGAACTGCTACCTAATCTCAAGAAAAATCTAACTGATACTGGCAAATTACTTGACCCTGTTACGTTTCAGTTTCCTTTCTATAAAGAATCCACCCCACTTCTCCACTGAATCATCAGTAGTTAAGTGCTCACTACTGACTCCTATCTCTGGGTCAGCTGGGCCTCCAGCCACACATCCCACTTTTGACAGAAAGTCTCCAACATGATCAAGACCAACTTATGGCCTTAAATAGCCTCTTTTGCCACATAAAAGCAAAGTGAGGAAATAAAATGGCTTGGTGTGAAAAGCTAGGAAAATACACAGTATACTGGGATGATGCAGCCATGCTCCAGATACAACTTGCAGCTAATGCTTATTTTCCACCCTTGTGATTCAAATAGAGAATTAGGAATACAGATTTACCCATCTCACTTAGCACAACCAGGACCTTCACTCCATCCTGTTCAACATAATGTATTTACTGCAAAAGAAGTACACTGCTGTCAGAAAAAAAACAATGCTGTATGATAACGTGCAAATTATTTGACCCTGTTATGTTTCATTTTCCTTTCTATAAAGCAGGGATAATAACAGCTGTCTTAACTCACAGGTTCGGCTGAAAGGATCAAATAAGATCCTGAATGTGAAACGACTTGCAAACTGCTAAACTATTACTGCTACCTAAGTTGCTTCTTTTTTGAACTTATGAACTTTCCTCTACCTCACAGTTTAATTTTAAGCTTAGTTAGAATGTCCAGATAGAGAAAATCTACGCTAACAGGATCCTGGAGAGGGCGGTAGATAAATAATGGAAAACACCGATTAGGACGACGGGCCAGAACACAGGAAGTTAGTCCCAGAATTACAGTAAAGTCTTGATGCAAAATCAGGACAGTTTGGGCTTACCCTTTGCAGACACCGGCCAGTTCCCCCAACACACGCAAACACCAGGCTGTACGGTGCTACTTTTAGGTGAATCACTGGGGACAAGTTGAGTCTGGAGGTGCAAAAGGGAGGGACCTTCTAATCCTGATGATCAGGCAGTACCCCGATCCCTTAAAAAAAAAAAAANGCACTGAAACATGTATAATATCATATATGAAACGAATCACCAGTCCAGGTTTGATGCAGGATACAGGATGCCTGGGGCTGGTTACAAATGGTTTTGAATCCTGCTTTTAACATGTATGAAATGATCTTGGGCAGTCTTTCTAACCTCTTCCAACCTCATTTTCCTCATCCTCATGTTGATGAGAGTATAGTATAAGGTTGCTGTGAGGATATAAATGATGCATACACTCTGATATATACATGATGTATCTAAGATGATATCCCCTATATCCTGGCACAGTGCTTAATGCATGTTAAGCCTCTGAGAAAAGATTTTAACCTGAATGTGAAGCCTCTTTGTAACCCACTCACTAATCATAGGACATTATTTGCCTGCACAGCTCTGTTTTCTGAATGTTGTGAGGTCATGGTTAGCTTCACACTCTGATACCAGGAAATGGAGCAAATCTAACTCATCCTGTCCCCATACTCCAATAATGTAAGCTTCTTACTACAAACAGCAGGACCCTGATTTATACAATTGTTTCTCTAGCTCAAAAGGACATTGAAACTGACATCAGTAAGTACAAATATTAATTGGATATCAACTAATGAGGTTTGACTTTATTTATTATCCATTGCTGAAACCACTTGTCACAACATTGGTTAAGACTTAAGGCCAATAGTTTCCTCCTCTCTGAAATCGCAATGAACTGATTACATATACTGACTGTCATGGTCAGAAAGAAATTTTTAAAGAAATAAGTACATAAGATATGCTCAAATAGGAGCATTGCTGGTGCTTGAAGAATGTTTAACGGAATGAGGTAGGATCCATTTTCAAAACTTAGGATCAGGAAGTACTCTTTCCTGCTTATAACTCCTCTTCTACACCTGCTATGTACACATCAGGCAAAGCACATGCTTAGAAAAGAGGCAGAGGCCAGAAACGTCTCACAAAACTCACAGGTTAACAAGAAAACAGTCAGCCAGCAATTTCAGGGCACACTGAGCAAAGCCAGCCTTTAGAGAAACCAACTGAGAAAACCCCAGAAAGTGCATTATTAGGGAACCAAACTAAGCTCCTGGAAACAGGGGAGGGACTAATCTCTGCTGGCCACATGTGATTTAAAAAAAAGGGATGGGATTCAACGAAGATGACCAGTAGAATACGAGAACATTAGATTAGCCTCCTTTCCAAGGAGGCTAATCCTTGGAAAGGATTCTGGTTAAAAGTTCCATATGTAGGGAACTTGGAAGTTGCCACTCTGTTGTAATGACAAGTAAAAAACCTGGACAGACTGAAAAACCAACTATTCTGGGCATGTGAGAGGAAAGGGTATAGGTCAAACTGCTATCTTTAAGACTTGAGACATAGATGAATAGAGGGAGTCACAGATTCCCAACTTCCCAAAGCAGAGACTCATAAGTGGACCACCATGGGAACCTGAATTTCACCAACTAAACATTAAGAAAAGAGTAACTAAAGACCCTCTTGATTAAGGTGAAAGAGGACAGTGAAAAAGCTGGCTTAAAACTCAACATTCAAAAAACTAAGATCATGGCATCTGGTCCCATCACTTCATGTGAAATAGATGGGGAAACAATGGAAACAGTGACAGACTTTATTTTCTTGGGCTCTAAAATCACTGCAGATGGTGGCTGCAGCCACGAAATTAAAAGATGTTTGCTCTTTGGAAGAAACGCTATGACAAACCTAGGTAGCATATTAAAAAGCAGAGACACTACTTTGCCAATGAAAGCCATCTAGTCAAGGTTATGGTTTTTCCAGTAGTCATGTATGGATGTGAGAGTTGGATCATAAAGAAAGCTGAGCGCCAAAGAATCGATGCTGATTCAACTGTGGCTTGGAGTACACTCTTGAACATCCCTTGGACAGCAAGGAGATCAAACCGGTCAACACTAAAGGAAATCAATCCTGAATATTCATTGGAAGGACTGATGCTGAAGCTGAAGTTGCAATACTTTGGCCACCTGATGTGAAGNCCAGTAGTCATGTATGGATGTGAGAGTTGGATCATAAAGAAAGCTGAGCGCCAAAGAATCGATGCTGATTCAACTGTGGCTTGGAGTACACTCTTGAACATCCCTTGGACAGCAAGGAGATCAAACCGGTCAACACTAAAGGAAATCAATCCTGAATATTCATTGGAAGGACTGATGCTGAAGCTGAAGTTGCAATACTTTGGCCACCTGATGTGAAGAGCCAGCTCACTGGAAAAGACCCTGATGCTGGGAAGGATTGAAGGCAGGAGAAGAGGGGGATGAGAGAGGACAAGATGGTTGGATGGCATCACCGACTCAATGGACATGAGTTTGAGCAAGTTCTGGGAGATGGTGAAGGATGGGGAAGCCTGGTGTACTGCAGTACATGGGGTTGCAAAGAGTCGGACATGACTGAGGGACTGAACAACAACAATGCCAGATACCAAACCACAGACCCAGGATACCCCAAGATACCATGTCAGAATAAATGCCAAAAAATGACATCTAGGGATTTCAGTTTCAGATTATAGAAAATCAAAGACAAAGAAAAAATATTGTGAAACAAGTCAGAGGGAAAAAACACCTTACTCACAGAGGCACAAAGAAAAAACTGCATAAGACTTCTCAGAAATCTCATAAGCAAGAGGAGAGTGGAGTGAAATACTAAGAAGTGTTGAGAGAAAAAAAACAAAAACAAAAACAAAAAAAACACAGCAACCTGTGAAATTACCATTCAAAAGAGAAGCAGAAACACTTTTTCAGAAAAACAAAGGTGGAAGGAATTTGTTGCCAGTAGACCTGTGGGAAAGAAAGAAAGAAGGAAAGCATTAAAAATCAGAAACTTGGATCTATATTAAAAAAGGAAAAGCATTAGAGAAACAATAAATGAAGGTTAAATAAAAACTTGCATTTTTAAAATTCTGAGATGCTCTGACAGAAAACAGTTTGCTAAAAATATTAATAATACTACCAACAATGTATTTGTTATGATCCTTATGTTTATATGATACATATGTATATGGGCTTAGGTACATATGAAATGAATGACAGAAATGATACAACAGACAAGAGGCAGTAACTAGGATTATTTTGTTATTACAAGGTATTCTTACTGCCTATAAAGTGGTATAGTGCTATTAATATTTGAAAGTGGACTCAGATTAGCTGTAAACATATATTGCTAATTCTAGGGCAAACACTAAAAAAAAAAAAAAAAGATCAGCTACTCTAGGCTGAATTCTCACTAGTTCATTAGTAAAGGGCAACTAGAAAGTTATCAGATCTCTACTGTGTACTACTAATGGTTTATTGTATATACTTATGCATATGGTAAACTACATAATCCTTATTCCAGAGCATATATTTAAATCTGTCTCAAAGAATCCTATTATTTTATGAAGTCCTACATATTGAAACATGTATATTTTGATATTTTTGGGGGGTTAATATCTGGATTTGGTTGATCCAACTTAATTACAGAGGACAAGGGGATTCCCTATTGGCTCCGATGGTAAAGAATCTGCCTGCAATGCAGGAGACGTGGGTTCTATCTCTGGGTCGGGAAGATAGAAGAAGGGAATGGCAACCGACTCCAGTATTCTTGCCTGGAGAATTCCATGGACAGAGGAGCCTGGTGGACTCAGTCCATGGGGTCGCAAAGAGTTGGACACGACTGAGTGACTAACACTTTCATTTTTTTTTTAATCCTACTTGACAATTAACAGAGGACAAAGTCAGATGGAATAGCACCAAGATAAGTGCAATTTAAAAAAGTAAACGAGGTATCTGACTCTGATTTTCTGTCTTCTAAAGGACAGGAATTGTATGGACCTAACAGAAGCAGAAGATGTTAAGAAGAGGTGGCAAGAATACACAGAAGAACTGTACAAAAAGGATCTTCACAACTTGGATAATAATGATGATGTGATCACTCATCTAGAGCCAGACATCCTGGAATGTGAAGTCAAGTGGGCCTTAGAAAGCATCACTACAAACAAAGCTAGTGGAGGTGATGGCATTCCAGTTGAGCTGTTTCAAATCCTGAAAGATGATGCTGTGAAAGTGCTGCACTCAATATGCCAGCAAATTTGGAAAACTCACCAGTGGCCACAGGACTGGAAAACGGCAGTTTTCATTCCAATCCTAAAGAAAGGCAATGCCAAAGAATGCTCAAACTACCGCACAATTGCACTCATCTGACACGCTGGGAAAGTAATGCTCAAAATTCTCCAAGCCAGGCTTCAGCAATACATGAACCGTGAGCTCCTGATGTTCAAGCTGGTTTCAGAAAAGGCAGAGGAACCAAAAATCAAATTGCCAACATCCGCTGGATCATGGAAAAAGCAAGAGAGTTCCAGAAAAACATCTATTTCTGCTTTATTGACTATGCCAAAGCCTTTGACTGTGTGGATCACAATAAACTGTGGAAAATTCTGAAAGAGATGGGAATACCAGACCACCTGATCTGCCTCTTGAGAAATCTGTATGCAGGTCAGGAAGCAACAGTTAGAACTGGAC
>SJYV01053940.1:729299-782340 GCA_006410875.1 Neotragus pygmaeus | reverse complement strand
ACCTTTTCCAGTCCTGTGGCCACTGCTGAGTTTTCAATATTCACTGGCATACTGAGTGTAGCACTTTAACAGCATCATCATCATGATGGTGTGATCACTCACCTAGAGTCAGACATCCTGGAATGTGAAGTCAAGTGGGCCTTAGAAAGCATCACTACGAACAAAGCTAGTGGAGGTGATGGAATTCCAGTTGAGCTATTTCAAATCCTGAAAGATGATGCTGTAAAAGTGTTGCACTCAATATGTCAGCCAATTTGGAAAATTCAGCAGTGGCCACAGGACTGGAAAAGGTCAGTTTTCATTCCAATCCCAAAGAAAGGCAATGCAAAAGAATGCTCAAGCTACCGCACAATTGCACTCCTCTCGCACGCTAGTAAAGTAATGCTCAAAATTCTCCAAGCCAGACTTCAGCAATACGTGAACCATGAACTTCCAGATGTTCAAGCTGCTTTTAGAAAAAGCAGAGGAACCAAATCTTTTGTGGTTACACAGAGGAACTGCCTGCAGAACAGTCAAGCCCAGGGAAAGCAGAGCCAAGATATGAGAGAAAAACAGTGAGCACTAGTCCAGGTGGGCCTGAAGATACTTCAGCTCTGAACATAAGTTATATAAATGAATCCATTTCCTTTGTGCTTGAATTAGTTTGATATTGGTTTCTACCAACTATAACAGCTACTTGAGGATAAAGTTTAAGCTTTTTAGTCTGATTTGCAAAGCCCCAGACTGTGATCTGATTTCCTTATGCTAAACTCCCTGTTTCAGATACTCCCTCTCCTTTCCTCCCTCTCCCTAAGCTTTAGCCATGTCCAACAACTTACAGATTCTAGACCTGCCAGACTCTTTAACACCTCCATGCCTCTCCCTCTGCTGTGCCCTTTACCTGGAATTCCCTTCCTCTTCAATCGGATCTCTGCTCCTTCTTCAGCCTGACTCCAGTGTCTTTGCCTCTGCACAGGTCGGGTCTTCCCTGAGCCACATGGGGCTGAAGGAGCCTCTGCAGGTCCCCACTGTTCTCTGTGCACCCTCCTGGCACTGACTGCACACTAGCATGCCTGTTCCCTCCCCAGCACACGGCCAGGATGCTGTAGGTGCTCAGTAAATGACCACTGCCTGGAAGAGGGAAAAGAATTTGGGGTGACCGGCTCCACAGTGTGGGCCCCCATGGGCCAGCGCAGGCCGAGTTTGCTCACCTGTGGAGCTCTGAGGGCGGCTTTTTGTGCGGCTCCTCCTGGGCACTTTGACCCCCCTGCTCCACATGATGTCCAGGCTTCCAGTGACATCTCCACTGTTTCCTAGCAAACCCCTCCTGTTTGGAAATGGTGCCAGCGGCTGCCCCTCCTTCTGTTTAGGGCCTCTGGCTACATCTGTGTCCAGACAGGCTGGAGCCACACGCATGACGTGTGTGACAGGCAGGGAGGCCTGTGCTGAAGGAGGCCCTCAACGGGGCAGTGCCTGGACTGCTGTTGACAGGGGTCCTCGACTCTGCTGACAGACTGTACCCAGCACGGACCAAGGAGGAAGGGAAGGGGCCCGACATCCTGGTAAGGAGAGGGAGGCGTGGGGAGGTGAGGAAAGGACCCTGAGCTGGGAAGCACAAGAGGCAAGAGCACCTCCCCCAGTCAGAGTTTGGATGATGGCCAGACTGTCTACAGAGGCCGCATAACCCAGAGCCCAAGGACACAGTCCCAGCGCCAGTGACCGCCCTCCCGCTCTCCAGTACTTGCTAAGCCCCAGCTTATCCCAGGTACCATGCTAGTCCTTGGGAATATGACAATACAGCTCAGAGTCCTGGCTTCATGGATGATGGAGGAGGCAGCAAATATACACAGAGGCACAGTGAAACGTGACAGATGACAACAGGAATGACAGCAGCTCACAGTCACTGAGCTCGTGCGATATTCTAGACACTGGCTGAGTGTATGCTTTCATCCTATTCCTTCCTCCTCACAAGAGCCTCCTGGATGGACACAATGTCATCCATGCTTTATCATACGGCCTCTGGGATACACGGAAGTCACTGGACCCCTGGGGAAGTGCGCTGTCAGGGATGGAGAGAGGATGGAAGCAGCCCGCAGCGGGTGGCGCAGGGAGAGAAGGGAGAGCGTTTCAGAGAGAGAAGGCCATTTCTACAGAAACGTGGTAGTGGAGGAGAGAACAGAAACGGACTGGGAGCTGGCGAGTAAAACAGGAGGGAGGAGAACTGAGCCTGCTTGTACTGGGGGAAGGAGCTAGCAGAGGAGACGGGGATGGGGCACGGGAGACAGAGGGGCAGCAGCGGAGAGGCCCCGGGAGGCAAGGGGACCAGATCAGAGTAGGAGGGAAGGGACCCGGAGCGCCAACTGACTCTTCCCTGGGAAACGGGGGAGCAGGTGAGGGTGGCTTCTCTGCAAGGTGTGTTGGGAGCTGGGGGAACATCGTTTCTCTGGGGAATCTCTGAGGTTAAGGGTTATGGATGTAAAGGTGTGAGCTGTGGTAACTGAAGAGGTTTGGAGCCGTCACTGTAAATCAACCAGGGATTACGGAGCAGTGCTGAATACTGGGAGAGTCTGGAGACCTCTCTCTCCACCAGGATGCCACAGTGGGACCGATACATTGTATTCATGTGTCTCTGTTAACAGTTCAGCAACCCAGAAGCAGAAGCAGAAAAAGTGGCTGGATCAGTTTCATCAGGTTTGGACCCTGCTGTATGAGGTGAGCTAGAGGCACACAGGAGTGTGACAGACATGGTGGGGATATCAGTGACGGATAGGACCGTGGTGGAAGGGTGGAATTTCTGGCTTTGATGCGGAGAAAGGAGAGACCAGGCAGAGGCAGCTGATCAAGCAAAACTTAGGAGTCATTCTTTGCCTTTTTAGTCCCATTTGCCCAGATCATCACATTCTCCCAAGAGAAATATCTGTTTTATAGACAATCCTCTACCTTGCCGATTGGATGGAGTCATTCTTGACTCATTTATTTTTCCTATCTATCTCTTAAATGTTCATCACTTTGCATTAATCTCTCTGTCCACTTCAGTTCAGTTCAGTTCAGTCACTCAGTCGTGTCTGACTCTTTGCGACCCCATGAATCGCAGCATGCCAGGCCTCCCTGTCCATCACCAACTCCCAGAGTTCACTCAGACTCACGTCCATCGAGTCAGTGATGCCATCCAGACATCTCATCCTCTGTCATCCCCTTCTCCTCCTGCCCCCAATCCCTCCCAGCATCAGAGTCTTTTCCAATGAGTCAACTCTTCGCATGAGGTGGCCAAGGTACTGGAGTTTCAGCTTCAGCATCATTCCTTCCAAAGAAATCCCAGGGCTGATCTCCTTCAGAATGGACTGGTTGGATCTCCTTGCAGTCCAAGGGACTCTCAAGAGTCTTCTCCAACNTAAAAAAAAAATAGTGGCTATACCCTGAAGTTGTGAAGGTTAGATAATACATATATAAAGCAGCTAGTATAGTGACAGAAATTTATTAGGCACTTACTAGTAGATTACCTTAGCCTCTAGTAAGTTAGTTTCCAATTTTATAAGGAAGAAGATTTTTCTCTATAACATAATTCCTCTTTCTCTCATGACAACCCCTTTTTCATTGAGCAAAGAATGAGGAGGAAGCTCTGCTGCTGGAAACTGATTAACATGTACAGTTATGTGCTTAGAAAAAGAAACATGTCATCTTTAAATAGGTATCTCAAAAGAAGTTCATCTATTGCATGCAATATGCAGTTTGGACTAAAAATCTAGGCAGAAACAGTGATTCAAAAAAAAAAACAAAACACTCTAATACTGCTATTTTGACATGCAATCACAAAGGTGATATGTCTGCTAGAGCCATCCTAGTGAAGAATGCTAGCTAGCACTGAGCAGCTCAAAATATATTTTTTGCAGGTGGATAGATAGTTTCCAAGTTGGCTTGTCATGGTGAATGATATTTAAGTGTGAAGATCAGCTGTGAAGTTGTTCACATTACCACTTTTTCTTTCTTGGCTATCATTTCATAAGACAAAGTCAGTGAACCAGATAAGGGAAAATGTGGATATGTATGTTTGCATATGTTTGTCTTTTTCACCCTTTCCTTCTGTATCCTGTTCTCCACTTGGTTTATCTCCTCTAAATCAGTGCTACTTATTACAAAGATATAAAAATGCTTCTACACAAACACTTTCTGTTTGACCTCAAATTAGGCTTTGAAGGAGCAAAAAAGTATTTTCCAATACTTTCAGAAAAGTAAGATTCTTATGTTGAAGCTTTAATATGTTTTTCAAAGCTATGCCTAAGGAAATTTTCAGAAAATTAGCAACTGGACTGACTGGTTGAAACTGTCTCCCTTGTGGAACACAGTGTTAATTTCAGGCAAATTTAACTGTGTGATTGAGTGGCAATTAAGCGGTGTAGAGACTGCTAGTCGTGGGTTAAAATAATTTATAAGGCTTAATTAATTGTTAGAACAACTGATAGCCCTGTCAAATTGGCAAGCAAGTTCATTGATCTTAAAATTCAGCTGAGCTCAAGAGAAAGACTGACAAAATAATTTGTAGACTATGACAGAGATTGCTAGAGAGAAGTTAACATGTGAAGGTAAAGGATATACCACCAGAAAAGAAAAAATAGAGACAGTATTTTCAAAGAAATATTATGCCCACATTTTTCCAGAGACAAGACTCCAGAAGCCCAATATCTATCTTTCTCATATATTGCACATTTTTAAAATACTTTTAATGACTTCCTACTTTTCAGTTTGTACTGAGCACATGATAAATAGGTCAAATCCTGTGCCATGTCCACTTAATCTCAAGTTTTGAAAGAATAGTCACAAATCCAGCTAAGTGTCTTCTTTCCTATTAACTGGCAACATTTAGGCTTTTGTGTAATCCTCTCAAGGCTGAAATAATGCTACCCTGTTCCTCTTTTTTATATTAAGGACGAATGAGTATTTTTTCACCCTGTAGATTGGACAACTTTTAAAAACTCAAGACTCCCTAAAACCTAAAATAACGGGACACCCCTCCATGGTGTTCACTCATCTTTAATTGATTAAATGCGAGACAAAGGAAAAAATAGGCAATATCCTTACTTCTTTCAAAGTTTTATAAACAAGAAAAGCTNGACAACTTTTAAAAACTCAAGACTCCCTAAAACCTAAAATAACGGGACACCCCTCCATGGTGTTCACTCATCTTTAATTGATTAAATGCGAGACAAAGGAAAAAATAGGCAATATCCTTACTTCTTTCAAAGTTTTATAAACAAGAAAAGCTAGTCCTTAAAAGAAGTGACTGAATTGTGGTACAGAAGTTCTAATCAATTTCAGCTATTCCTAAAAATAGAAGTAATCTAATTTGTCAGGGGACACACTACATCATCCAGAGAGCTACAGTAATCACATAAGCTATGTTACATTTTATAATTTTGCAGTCATAGAGTATGTAAGTGGTAATGAACATGAAAGCAATAATTAGAAAGAAGGAGTAGAATACTGACTATAGCGAAGCAGTTCCATTAAAATGAGTTGGATAAAACTGAGATACTTTGCATCAGAAATCTTTTAAGTACCACATTAAATTATCTCAGCATCATGTGTCTCCTGTCTTGGGGACCTCTTTCACTTCCTACATCCAGTCATGCCTACTGTGCTCAACTCTGAATAAGTCCTCCAAATTTTAATATCTGTCTAAAGGGAAAGCCATGTCTGTGGTCTTTTAGACGATGATGATGCAAGACTGAACAACAAGTCACAAATGAATTGATACCAGTATCTGGTCCTTGATTTGACATTTCTTTTTCCCTGTTTCAATCCCCTTTGCCCTAGTGTCTGCTGCATAAAACTGCATTTCATTGTAAGTTAGTAGCCTATAAACATTTTCCTTGAACTTGCTTTCTAGTAATAAAACATAGTGAAACATAATTTCTTTTAAAATTAACCAAAGAAAAATAAATACAGAATAACATGGTGTCAATGGATGTGAAAATTAAAATACTATGATATCTCTGTATTGAAACTTACAACTGTAAGTGTTCCAAGGCAATAATGAGATATCCAGGAGTTTGACGTTACTCATAGATTTAACTGGGGCAAACTAGTTGAACAACAAGGATGTTCATACTATTGTGAATTTCAAAAGGAAGAGTATAAGATGTGTGAATTGCCACACTCTGTCATAGCTAGGTCATTTTGTCTTTGTGTATTGATGCCTCCTTGTTTTAGGATTAGGGACTGTTAGTTCCAGTGAATATGTTCATATCCCAAAACTATAGCTACTAACAGCCTCAATAGTTGTAGCAAAAATCATGTTTTAGAACCTAAAGGCTGTACTGTTTTTTCTTCTATCCACTTCTCACACTCTTTCAGAGCCATCTTGCCTAAGGGGCTTCTTTCCACTGGTGTGAAACAAAATTTTCTATTTCTCATTCAAACTTACAGTATACTACTTTTAGTCATGACTATCTTTCCATTAGAGTGTTTTTAAATCTCCAAGGAGGCATCAAATCTAGGAGACTTAATGAACTGGAGCTTTCTGAGTTTTTGTTTAAATATATATATATATAATTTTAACAGTAAATCTCATTTCAAAAAGGCAAGATCAAGGAACTAAGGAAAACATCAGACATTGGCAAACACTGGATGAATGATATTTCTCAGTCCTTGACAAAACTTTGAAGATGTAGCTTAGCTATCTCTCGATACAAATTTGGAAAACTGCCTAATCAGTAAAATGTGTTGTTACATTTTCATACCACTTATTTGTTTTATTTTTTGTAAATTATTGGGTTTAACTTGTATGTGTATAGGCATTTCAACTATAAAAAAAGGGGAAAGGTGATACCACACATGCCATATTAATGCTTAACTTTTAAAGTTTTGTTGAACAATTTGATTATTATTTTAATCACATAAACATTTATTAGGTAATTTTGAAATGCTAGAGTCATCCTTGACATTAAAATTCTAAGAACTTCTTAAACATAGTTTGAATCCACAACAACTGAACATCTAGTATCTGGAGTCAAAAAATAAATAGTTTAAATTATTAGTTTATTATAATTCAGGTAATGACAGATTTATATGTGGAAGATAATTAGATTATGGGGTGGAAGCACTTATATTAGGAACCTTGGAAATGGCAACCCACTCCAGTATTCTTGCCTGGAAAATCCCATGGACGGAGAAGCCTAGTAGGCTACGTTTACAGGGTTGCCAAAAGTTGGACATGACTGAGCAATTTCACTTCCTTCCTTCCTTTGGGGATAAAAGTTTAGGATCACGAGATATTTCTCTGTGTAAATAAAATTTCAGCCTTTAAAGATAAATTGGAGTTGTTTGGGCACATATTGGGTGTTGAGTTTGCAGAAAGAGTGTATACCACATTATGTTAAGAGTCATGCTGTTGTTAAATGGTATCTTGCAAATAAAGAATCTGCAAGTTTTTGTTTATGGCTGGATCAAATACTGAGGGGTAAGGCATGAGACAAAGTATGTGAGATGGGAGTATAAAGCTAAACTGTGGTAGTGGTTTAGTCTCCCAGTCACGTCCGACTCTTGATACCACGGAGTGTTGCCTGTCATGCTCCTCTGTCCATGGAATTTTCCATACTGGAGTGGATTGCTATTTCCTTTCCAGGGGATCTTCCTGACCCAAAGATCGAACTCAGGTCGCTTATGTCTCCTGCACTGCAGGTGAATTCTTTACCGACTGAACCAGGAGGGAAGCCCAAACTAGCACTTCTGAAATCTGTGGGAAGCACTGGAAGCTCTTTTAAAATAAGTGTTTATTGTAATTAGGTTTGTGTTAGAACACATCCCTTGACTGGTGTCATGGAGGTAGAAATTTTCCTATACACTTAAATTAACATGAGATAGATTAATAAGAAAAATAATCAAACACAAATTTAATAACATGTAAACATGGGAGAGATCCTGGAAAACTCACCAAAATGGCTGAAATCATCACCTTAAATACTATCTTCAGTTAAAGACAAGAGGATGTTGGGGGTAGTGGTTTGGAACTTCAAAGAAATTCGCATGGAGATGGAAAAGCAAATATTTGACAATCTGGTAATATTTGGTAAATTGGTAATTTGGCTTTACATCTCACAGTGGGACACAGAGTAAACACTTATCTCTAAGCTCTGCAAGTTTCCCCCACCACACCTAAACCCACATTCTTTTCAGGTACCTCTGATTTAATACCTGTATTTCAGGAGCAGGTCTTGTTTCTAAATTTGTCACACAGCTAAAGTGGAAGTTAAAAAAAAAAAAAACAAAAGACACCCTGAACTGTCTGTTTCTTAAAAATAACCAGCCTAAATTAGTTCTCATGCCAAAGGGACATTTTGGGGTTGCAAATTTTATCCTCCAAATTAGTATATCTAGGAAGACTGGAACAGAGCTCAACTGGAGACAGGGACCAGCTAAGTATCTATTACTCTGTTCTAAGCAAATAAAATGAGTGTTAGAAGAAAAGGAGAGGAAGTGGAAATAGCAGGAGAGCAACAGAATATTTATTAGAAGGGAAAGTTGATTGGTCTTGGTGACAAAATAAAGGAAGTAACTGAGATAATATTATTAATTTGAATAGTAAGTTTCTGCTAAGGCAACTTTATGGTGGGTACTGGTGCCTTTAACTAAGAAAGCAAAACCAGACTTACAAGGGTGTGTAGTAGCAAGAAGCAATTTTGAGTTCATTTTTGTACTATGTTAAACTTGAGAATTATTTGGAGAAATACAAATGTTAAGCCTGAGAATGCAGGTAAATGCCTAATTTTGAAATATAAAACAAGGAACTGAACATAAAATATGTATTTGGAAGTTATCTGGTGTTAAGTGATAACTGAATGGATATAAGTGGGTGAGGGTGTCCAGTTAGAGATTTAAAATTTTTAAAGTACAATGGAACATCTCAGAAAATCTTAGCGTAGGAAGGGCAACTAGTGAGGAAAACTGAAAAGCAGCATGTGCAATGGTAATAATATCAAAGGTGGATAATGTACTACCAAGTACTGAATGTTCAGCATGTGTTAGACATTGAGTTATATGCCTTAAATGTTATCTCACAAAAACTCTGCAGCAAATATAAAATAATTATCACCCATATTTAATTATGAGAAACTAGGACTCAGAATGCTTCTTAATTAATGTAGATGTCACAGCTAATATGGGGTACACTGACTGAGGCAGACTGTATTTTCTTCCTTCCAGTCTGCTCTCCTAGTCACATGTCACCTCTCCATCAAAAGAAAGCTATGTCTCATACCTTTTAACATAGGCTTTCTTTGACACTTGCTTCCACCAAGAGCTTATGGTGAAAAGGATACAATGTGATTTAGGAGATGAGATGATCAAAATGTTATGCAATTCCTCCTTGTTCTTCTGAAATGGTCATTTTTGGTAATGGTCTGCATGGTGTGAGGAAACCCAAGCAGCAGGTATAGAGGTCCACATGAAGAATTAGAACCACAGGTCCACAGTCCAGCTTTCATTGTTAGCAGCACCAATTGTTAGTAATTTAACTGAAGCATGATTTCTGTTGTTTTAAGCCACTAAGTTTTGGGTTGGATTTTTATGCAACAACAGACAAACTACATAAATGTGTGTACCTAGAAGTAGGGAGTTGACATAACAACACTTCAGACTGTGACACTGGTGTCGAAACTGGAATTAGAGTGGAAACTGAAAATGCCTTAAGGAGATTCTTAGAAAAAGGTCTAAAGGACCTCAAGAAACTATGGGTGATGGCAGAAAAGTAACGAAAACGTGATCAGAAGTTAGATAAAAGGAAATAATTGTTATGTACTTGTTGAGTTTTAGAGTCTGTTATACATCCAGGATACATTAAGTTCTTTGTTTGGTGATTTGCAAATATTTTCCCCTAGTCTGTGACTTTAATTTCCAATCATTGTTTGTGTTTTAGTGGAACAGTGTCTTTCAAACATAAATTCTTAATCTTGAGCAAGTACAATTTATGGACTTTTTCTTTTAATTTTGGAATGTATATTTAGTGTTATATGCAGGAAATTGTTTTTTTTTTCAATATCACAAAATTTTCACCTATGTTTTCTTACAGACATGTTTTGCACTTATATCTTATATATCTATATAATACATTTTGAGTTAGTTTCTGCATATGATGTAAGTTCAGGAACTGGATTAAGGTTCTTTTTGTTTTGTTTTATATATGTATACCCAACTATACCAGCACCACTAGTTTAAAAAAAAAAAGTCCTCCTCTTTTCAATTGTCTTTGCACATTTGTGAAAATCAATTGACCGCGTATAAGTGGTCCCGTTTCTAAACTCTCGTTTGTTGCATTTATCCGTTTTCTACCTTTCACCAACACTACACTCTCTTGGTGGCTATAACTTTATAATAAGCTTTGAAATCAAGCTGCGAGAGAGAGCTGTCCAACTGTATTCTTCTGTTTAAGGATTCATTTTGGCTTCTAGTTCTTTATCCTTCCATATATAGTTTCATATTAATTTGACTTCTAAAAAAATCCTGCTAGACCTTGAATGGAATTTTGTTGAATCTATTACTTTGATAAGAAGGTATGTCTTGACAATAAAGGGTAAGTTTTCCAACCTACAAAATATTATATCTCTGCACTTACTTTGGTCATATTTGATTTTATCAGAGTTTTATAGTTTTGAGCCTACAGATCATGTACATATTTTATGTCTTATATTTTTGCTATTATATAAACATTAGTTTAAAAAACAATTTTAAATTGTTCATTGCTATTATATAAACATATATTTCTTATAGGCTGCTTGTATTCTCTAATCTTGCTAAAATCACTTATTACTTGTCATTTTCTGTAGATTCTTTGAATTTTTCTATAGATCATCATGACACACAGAGAGACAGTTTTAGTTCTTCCTTCTCAATCTGTATATCATTGCTTTCTTCTACTTGTTATATTGCTTCAGATCAGTTATAAGAGAATGGTGAAGAGCAGCAGTGAAGAGCACTGAACATCTTGCCATTTTCTTGATGATAGAAAACATTGAATCTTTCAGCTTTATGTTAGCTGTAGGTATATGGTAGATGCCCTTACACACAAGTGGCAAAGTTATTTTCTATTTCTTGTCCACTGAGATTTTCTATCGTTAATGGATATTGAATTTTATCAAATACTTTTCTATGTCTGTTGGAATGCTCATATCGTTTTTCATCTTTATTCTGTTGAAATGACAAATTAATCTGATTGATTTTCAAATATGGAAGTAATCTTGCATTCTCAGAATAAACCCACATTACCATACGCTGCTATCCTTTATATACATTGTTGGATTTAATGTATTAAAATTGCATCAGATATAGAAAGATAAACAGATATTTTTCTCTTTCAGAGTCTTTCTCTGGTTTTGGTATAAAGGTAATGATAAATTAACTGAAAAAGCAGGGATATGTTTTTCTTCTAGAACTGCTGTTGTTGTTTTCTTCCTTTATGTTTGATAGAAGCCATCAGTGAAGACATCTGTGCTCGATATTTTGTTTTGGGTAAAGTTTTAAACTATAAATTCAATTCCTTTAGTAGATTTAAAGTTATTCAGGTTATTTATTTCTCCTTGAGTGTCAATATTTTTCATCTTCCATGAAAGTTTTAAATTTAATCTAAGTTTCAAATTAATTAGCATAGAGTATTTTTTTTCACTTATCTATTGCTAAGTAATTACCTCAATGTATAATATTTAAAATAGCAAACATTTATTATATCTAGTTCCTCTGGTTCAGGAATTCAGAAGCAGCTTATCTGGATATTTCAGGCTCAAGGTCTCTCATTTGGCTGCAGTCAGCTAAATGCTTGATGACTCAGAGTATCCAGTTTCAAGATGGATCATTCACAAGTCTGTTGGAAGAAGACCTCAGTTCCTTGATGACTCTTGGCAAATGGCCTTAGTTCTTTACCACATGGCCCCTCCATAAGCTGCTTAAGTACTTAAGCTTTCTCACAACATGAAAATTTCTCCCAGAGCAAGAAATCTAAGAGAGAGTGAGAGAGGAAGAAGTCACAGTGCCTTTCATGACTCAGCCTCCACATCTGCACAGAATCATTCTCACTTATGCTGTTTGTTAGAAATAAATTATAAAATCCTGCTTACAGCTGAAAGACAGGACAATAAGACTCAACTTCTTAAAAGAGAATTAATAAGGAAAAATGGATATAGTTCTAAACTACCAAAAAGTTATTCAAATTCCTTTCTGATATTTCATCTGATTTTAAGGGGTATTCACTCTCTCAATAATGATATTATTTTTGTTTTTGTTTTTTTTTGTTTGTTTTTGTCTTATCATTTTAGCTAGAAGTGAGTTGAATTTGCTGATCTCCACAAATAACTAGTTTTTGTTTCAAATTTTTTCAAATTGTTTTTGTTTTCTATATCATTACTTGTGCTTTTATCTTTACTATTTCCTTCCTTCTAGGAAAATTTTCTTTCCTCTAAAATTGGGCTTGATTCCTGTTTTTGTTATTGTTGTTGCTTGCTCTGCTAAACATAAGATTAGGTCATTAGCTTATTGGCATTTTAATGCTATAAATTTCCCTCAAAGCCCTATTTTAGCTGCCTCTCATTAATTTTTGTTTGTTGTATATTCATTCTATTTAAATTTTTTTTGTATTTTTTCTTACTTATTTGGCTTTGGTTTGCTTTAAAATATCTCATTTAATTTTCATATTTTAAAACATCTTCTGTTATTAATTTTGAATTAAATTCTATTGTAATCAGAGAACATGCTTGATATAGCTTGAGTACTTTTAAATGTATGGGGAGTAGCTTTCTCAGAACATGGTATATTTTGATGAAAGTTCTTTGTGACCTTATAAATAACATGAATTCTACATTTTTGTGTATCAATTATATCAAATTTGTTGATAGACTGTTCAAGTCTTCTATAGTCTCACCAGTTTTGTGTCATTGTTTTCTCTCAGTTAGCAAAATGACTGTGTTGACGTCTCCAACCATAATGGTGAATTTGTCTATTTCTTTTTGCTGTTCTATCAATTTTTGCCTGTATTTTTAATCTCTGTTATTGGATTTATAAATCTTTAGGGTTCATGTCCTTTTGATGAATTTATGATGGTCTTATCCATATTAGAATCTTTTGCTCTCAAATCTAGGTCATGGATATTACTATAACTACTTCAATTTTTCCTTTTTTTTTAGCTTTAATTTTCTTTCGATTACTATTTGCTTGGTATATATTTTCCATCTTTTTACTTTATACCTTTAAATTTAATTAGGGATATTGTATTTAATACATAATCAGCTACAGATTTTTTACAATGTGACAATGTCTATTGGAGTATTTAGCATTTAAATATAATGTGGTTATTGATATGGTTGGAATTAAATCTACTAGCTTTCTACTAGCTTACTACTGTCCTCTTTTCTCCAAATGTCCCTTTGCCCTCCCCTCCTCCATTTTTCTGTCTTCTAAGAACAAATGAGTAATAAATGAGAAATACAGCAAAATGACAAATGTAACTCTAAAGTGATTTGAAAATTCAAACTGAAGGTGGGTTCTCTTTCTAGGATGACTGCAAAAAAAAAAAAAAGTTATTTAAAATCATAGGAAGAATTCAGCCAGCCCTATTATTTAGTGTGAGCAGTATGAAATAATCTCTCAACAGATATTTATGAAGCTGCTTTTAGGTAACTACCATTTAATAATGCATTTTTCTCTACTCACATACAAAAACATATAATTTTACTTTCTCTATCAAGCAGAAAACTGTATTGCTTGATATCCATTTGTCAAAGATAAAACCAAAGCAGTAAAAGTTCTGAATGATGAAATTCACAAAAGTTATGAAGCACTTTTCAGACCAGTTATTATGTTTAGAGTTAATTCTGTTGTCCAGTCATATATTTTCTAGTCAATATATTTTTGGAAACATTCAAGCTATAGCTCCATTTTTCAATCTTAATTATTATTATTGTCATTATTTTCAGTAGGTGTAATAAACAAGTTTTACAACAACACACAGTATAAAAATTGTAAATCAATCTGTAAATAAGCAATGCTTTAGGTATCACAATAAACAAACTTTACTTTCTCAGCTCTTTCAACTACTATTTGGTAATTCCAAAGCTGCTTGCCGCTTTTTTTTTTTAATTTACTTATCTAGATCAGAAGAAGGTCTAAAATGCAATCGAGGACATGAGTTGTCTGGGCAAGGACTGTAGTTTCATCGGTACAATGGTGAATATATCTGATATACCTTTCTTAACTCTCATTTTGGGCTATACTCAGCAAGATCAAAGGGTTTCAATCTTGATTAAAGGATTAAGTATCTCATAAACTAGTGTTTGACCATAGAAAAGAAGGAAGCATATTCATTTAGATTATTTATGTCAAGTGATGAACGACTATTCTCTGCAAGTTTTCTTTTTTCCATTTAAGCTACAGTAACAATATGTTCCGGAGGAGGTACTGGCGACCCACTCCAGTACTCTTGCTTGCCTGGAAACTCCCATGGACGGAGGAGCCTGGTAGGCTGCAGTCCATGGGGTCACGAAGAGTCAAATGCGACTTCACTTTCACTTTCACTTTTCCCTTTCATGCACTGGAGAGGGAAATAGCAACCCACTCCAGTGCTCTTGCCTGGAGAATCACAGGGACAGGGGAGCCTGGTGGGCTGCCATCTATGGGGTCACACAGAGTCGGACACGACTGACATGACTTAGCAGCAGCAACTTAGCAGCAACAATATGTTCATTTTTTTTTTNAGGGATAGGGGAGCCTGGTGGGCTGCTGTCTACGGGGTCACACAGAGTCGGACACGACTGAAGTGACTTAGCAGCAGTAGCAGTAGAAAGTAAACGAACCATGGAAAATAAAGCACTCAATTTTTTTTTTTTTGCCATTCACGAAGGTCTTCCATCATGATTCTATTCTTGTCTTTTTTTTTTCAGATCTTTCTGGAATACTCCACTGGCAAGGGCTCTGCCTGAGCTGTCAGCCGTAGGGTTCAGCAATGCAACCACCATGCCATCATTTTTCCAACTCATTAGACCATATTATTAGAGCCATTGACACTATGGCCTTTATAGCTCAGGGCATAAATGTCTGAGCTTAGGTTTGGGGACTTAGAACTTTATCCTTTGTTTTCTTCTATTTTATTTTATAACACAATCAAGAAGGATATTCTCTCAAAGGCTTAGATTATGAGCCGTTCTGCCTTAACGTGTTTTTGCATAACCAGACTATTTCTAGAAGACACAGCAGCAACACCTTCTGGGTGCTTCTCCAGTAAAGAAAAGGGCAGGTCATGTATTGCCAGTAGCCTAAGGTGGCTCTGAGGTCATCTGTCAAGCATGCACAATGTCCGGCTTTGACTGGTTTAACATCATAGAAAAGCAAAGCTCCAATGTGCTCGGTTGGGCATTTTCCTGTTCCAAATGCTTTTCTGACCAGTTTCTTTTACAGACGAATTTTATAACAAGATACAATTGTAAGGGCTGACTGTTTTCTTGAGGGGACTTTCTCAGACGTTCACTCCTCGCCATTATTTGCTTGGCCCCTGGAAGCACACAGGGTTAAAATCTAATTATGCTTGTTGACATTCCTCTGACCACTTAGTTTTCAGGTTCACAATTATAAAACTGTACTGACAACACAATGGTAACTAACAATTGTATGGGATTTTATTGTTGCTCAAGTACTTTAATGTACATCATGTCATGGAGAATCCCAGAGGCTAGAACTGATTCAATCAATGTTACCATCAGAAGAGCATTTGTTAGAAGCCCCCACAACAGAAACAGTGGAGAGTATTTTAAGGACAAGGTTATGAGATGAGATCTGTACTATCTGTCTTACTAATTCACATTAAACAACATATAAAAGGCCAATGTGCCCAGACAGACTCAGAGTCAAGGCCAGTTTTTATTTCATGTGTGTCAGACATATGTCCCAGCTGTCTTGGTTTCCTAGAGCTGCAGTCCACAGACTAGGTGGCTTAAAACAACAGAAATTTGTTTTCTCACAGTTCTAGATTCCAGAAGTCTGAAATCTGGGTGTCACCACTGTGGGCTCTTTCTGGAGGTCGAGGGACAGTACAGTCCATGCCTCTCTTAGCTTCTGGTGGGTGCCAGCAATCCTTGGCACTCTTTAGCTTTCAGATGAACCACCGTCATCTCTGGCATTGTCCTCACATGAGATTCTTCTGGTATATATCTGTTCTTCTTATAAAGGATGCAAGACCTATCAGATTAGAGCCCACTCTAATGGAGAACCAACTCTATTTGTTTAGATCTGCAAACACCCTCTTTCTTAACAAGGTCACGTTCACAGGTACACAGTTTGGGACTTCATCATATCTTTTTGTTGTTATTTAGTTGCTAAGTCATGTTCAACTCTTTTATAATCCCATGGACTGTAGCCCGCCAGGCTCCTCCATCCATGGGATTTCCCAGGCAAGAATACTGGAGTGGGTTGCCATTTCCTTCTCCAGGGGATCTTCCTGACCCAGGGATCAAACCCGTGTCTCCTGCATTCACTGGCAGATTCTTTAACACTGAGCCACCTGGGAAGCCCATCATGTCTTCTGAGGAGATACAGTTCAACCCACCACACCAGCCTTACCAGTGACAAAAAAGTTCTCTCTCTCTCTCTCTTGCTATTACCACTTTCATCTTCNAACCCGTGTCTCCTGCATTCACTGGCAGATTCTTTAACACTGAGCCACCTGGGAAGCCCATCATGTCTTCTGAGGAGATACAGTTCAACCCACCACACCAGCCTTACCAGTGACAAAAAAGTTCTCTCTCTCTCTCTCTTGCTATTACCACTTTCATCTTCAGTGATAAATAGAGGTGGAAGGTTGACCAGACCAACCTGGATCTGTCTCCCTATGTCCAAGGTAATGATGGACAGCACTGAAATGATACCTGCCGTCTCTATACTTTAAGAATCTAAGTATACTTTAGAATCTAAATNACCACTTTCATCTTCAGTGATAAATAGAGGTGGAAGGTTGACCAGACCAACCTGGATCTGTCTCCCTATGTCCAAGGTAATGATGGACAGCACTGAAATGATACCTGCCGTCTCTATACTTTAAGAATCTAAGTATACTTTAGAATCTAAATTTAAGGTTCTTTATACACCAGAACAATAACCCACCCTCCTTTCCTGTCCTAGGATAAACATCTTTTCAGGGGATAGACACTGTGAAGATTAGCTGCCCCTGGAAGAAGCCACCACTCCTCATCAGGATGCAATCTTCTCCAATGGTCTCAACACTCAGAGATAGATCTGCTGTTTTGTGACTTAGCAACTTGGCTATGCAGTATACATTTTTCTCCTTTTCTTCTTAATAGAACAATTATTTTGTCAGGTGTGGAAATAGGACCAGCACTAAAACGTATACACACTTCCATTGCAGATAAAAGTGGCCAATGAGATATAGTACCGATATAGTACCAAGTCTTTAAGCACAGCTGTTGGGAAATGTTTTTACAGAGGCCTGACTCAGCTTGTTTTCCTCACCTGGATTAAATGGCTGGAGCTGTGGCAGCCATCTTCCCACTATGAGGCAACTTTGAGGATGAAAGTACCACATTAAGGATGGCACAGTAATACACACACACACACACACACACACACACACACACACACGGAAATTATCATTGACATTGTGTAGCCACAAAAAGGAGCCCTAGACTTCATGCATATTGTCCCCCAGGGCACCTTTAGCAATGTCTGTTAATATTTAACAATATTTTAATTGCCACAACTGGCGGGAGGGGCGGGTGTTATTGGCATCTAGTGGTAGAGGTCAAGGATGAGGCTAAACATTCTACAGTACACAGTACAGCCCACACAACAAAGAATCACCAAGCCCAAACTGTCAGTAATTCAGAGGTTGAGAGGCTTGCATTTAAGGATGAAAAACCACTGTAATTTCAAGCCTATGTTGTTAGCAGTCAAATGTAATTCCTGGTATGCACTGGAACAATTCTCAAAATCAAGGTCATTTCATCTTTCTTACTGTTATACTGTCACATATGTAAGAACTAGTGTGAATGTTAAAATGCTTACATTGTGTGACTCAAGCTTCCTTTATTTAAATTTAGTATTTCTGCTGTCAGGAAAGAACAATAATTATGAACAATTTAAGGTGCTGCCAGGCAAGGCATCATTAATAAAGTTATTGTATCACTGCACTGAGTTAAAAGGAATAGGCTTGGTTCTTCAAAAAGTTAAACATAGGGGTGGAATGGGGNAGAATGGACTGGCAGGATCTCCTTGCAGTCCAAAGGACTCTCAAGAGTCTTCTCCAACACCACAGTTCAAAGCATCAATTCGTTGGTGCTCAGCTTTCTTCACAGTCCAACTCTCACATTCATACAAGACCACTGGAAAAACCATAGCCTTGACTAGATGGACCTTTGTTGGCAAAGTAATGTCTCTGCTTTTGAACATGCTATCTAGGTTGGTCATAACTTTCCTTCCAAGGAGTAAGTGTCTTTTAATTTCATGGCTGCAATCACCATCTGCAGTGATTTTGAAGCCCCCCAAAATAAAGTCTGACACTGTTTCCAATGTTTCCCCATCTATTTCCCATGAAGTGATGGGACCAGATGCCGTGATCTTCGTTTTCTGAATGTTGAGCTTTAAGCCAGCTTTTTCACTCTCCACTTTCACTTTCATCAAGAGGCTTTTTAGTTCCTCTTCACTTTCTGCCATAAGGCTGCTACCACCCAAATCACCCGAATCATCACCCTGTGACCAGTGGTCAGTGGCCAGCTTCCACCCTGGACCCTCCATTCCATTCCTAGACTAGCCAGAAGGATACTCCTAAAGCATCAGCCACACAAGGACATTCCTCTGCCTAAAAACCTTCCCATCGCCTCTGACAATGACTAATCTCCCTCATCTGCCTCTCATTTCATTTCAGGTCCTCCTCCTGACTGACCCCGAAACAGTACATATGGGCCTTCCATCCAGTCCTTGAATACAACAAACGTCTTCCTGCCTCTGGACCTTTCTGGAACCCCTGTGAACCTTCCCAAGGCTGGCTCTTCATTTTTATTCAGATCTCTGTTCAAATGTCACCTCTTTGGAGAGGTCTTCTCCAACCCCTCTGTTGAGGGTGGGTTTCCTCCTCCTGTCTCCATCGCTCACCTTTGTTTTATTTTCCTCATATACATTCAGCACCGTTTAAAATTATCTTGTCCATTTGCTTATTTTCTCACATGTGTGTGTGTGCTCGCTCACTCAGTTGTGTCAGACTCGAGACTCCATGGACTGTAGCCTGACGGGCTCCTAGGCCCATGGGATTTTCCAGGGCAGAATACTGGAGTGGGTTGCCATTTCCTTCTCCATGGGATCTTCCCAGCCCGGGGATCAAACCCACATTTTCTGCATTGGCAGGTGGATTCTTTACCACTGAGTGACCAAGGAAGCCCCATTTAGTAAATTAGAACAAGATAAATACTGTGGGGGGAAAAGGTATGGCAAGGTTTATGGGAGCAGCTGAGTGTCGAAGAGGATGGTCAGGGTTCACTTCATGGAAAGGTGAACTGTGAATACAGACTGGGAGGAGGTAAGGGTGTAAGACAGATGACTCTCTGGAGGGGAATATTCCAAGAGGGGCAACAGCTCCAGTCAAAGGCCCAAGGCAGCAAGGAGTATGGCTGCTGTACAGTGAGCAGAGGGAGGGTAGTGAGCAGTGAAAATAGAGAGGAAATGGTGGGGGCGGGGGGATCACGGATGGCCTTGGAGGCTGGTGTAAGGACCTCACCTTTTACTCTCATTGAGATAGGAAGACACTGCACAGGAGGAGAGGGTGACCTTCAAAGCTGAGTGGACACTGCTTCCGTGTTATCCAGGGGAAAAGAGAAAGAAGTGGAGCAGATGCCGGTGGTTTTATAGATTTGGTGGGAGGCAGATCTCTGATCTCACTTCATAAATACTTATTCAGCATCTACCTGCTGTGCTAGGCGCAGTTTTAGGTACTGGGGGATATGGCACGGAACAAAACAGGCAGATCCCTAGTCACACAGCGCTTGCATTCTCCACTTATGATGAACTGGTGCACATAAGAGAGGTCTCCCCAGGGGGTGCAGTGGTAAAGAATCTGCCTGTCAATTCAGGAGACACGAGTTTGAGCCCTGGGTCAGGAAGATCTCCTGGAGGAGGAAATGGCAACCCACTCCAATATTCTTGCCTGGAGAATGTCTTGGACACAGGAGCCTGGTGGGCTACAGTCCATAGGGTCACAAAGAGTTGGACATGACTGAAGCGACTAAACAACAAGTTACTCAATAATTTACTTAAAAGTTGTTTATTGTTGGTGTTTCCCTGTAAGACTATGAGCTTCATCAAGGGAAGCTCTTGAGATGAGGAGATTACCTTGGGTCCTACAGGAGAGCCCTTAATCCATTCACAAGTGTCCTTAGAAGAGAAAGGCACAGGGAAAAGGCAATATGCCCTCAGGGACAGAGTCTGAAGTGATGTGGCCACAAGCCAAGGAACGCCAGCAGCTGCTAGAAGAGGGAAGAGGCTAGGTAGGGACTGCCTCCCAGAGCATCCGGGTCGAGTGCTGCCCTGCTCACACCTTGCTCTCAGCCCCAAGATGCTGATGCTGGACTTCTGGCTTCCAGAGCCACGAGAGAATAATCTGCCACATCAACAACAGGAAACAAATACAGGTATGCTATTTCCTGAGCCCCAAAGGAAAATGGAACAGAAGAAGGGTTCAGCCGTTTTTTTTTTCCTCCCTCTGCTCAGAAATGAGACAACAAACAGAGGATGAGCAGCAGCTGTGTTCTCAGATGAGCCCCTCTGCTTTCAGAGAAGGGGGCTGGGGAAGGCAGCCTGGTGAGGGCACAAGGGCGTCACTGTCGACCACCACGGCTCTGCCTCCCACCGCTGCTGACAGTCCCTGGAAGCACTGCGAGGAAAAGTCTGCAAAATGTGACTGTTTCAGGAGGGTCCAGGTTCCAAACATCTGGATGCCTATGTCCAGCTGGTGGCTGCTGAGTCTCCATCCTACTCTCAGAACCTCTACCCTGAGTTCGAGTCATATCCAACTGCTTCTGGAACATCTTGTCCGAGATGCTCCACCGACACCTATGCTTCATGTATTTTTTTAAAAGGGGTCTATTATCTTCCCCTAACCCTAGTTCTCTCTCGTTTCTCAGGCCAAGGGGCAACCTCTCCAGCTGTTCACTAGAGCCTGAGCGCAATCTAACTGCTTCTCTCTGGAGGGAAGTGTGAGGGACACGCCAACCTCAGCCAGGGAAGTCTGAAGCCCTTGAACCCATGTGGCTGGATTTCATCACACTTCTCTTCACTGCTCCAGGGTGGGCAATACATTAATGCTCACTGCTCTTGGGATTCCCACGCCTAGCTTGGGGCTCCGGTCCTATATGGAATATTCTCACTACCTCTGGTTCAGGGGGTCCAGCATTATTCTTGACTTTGGAGACCTTTGGAGGCTTTGGGGGCAGAATTGCCGAACAGAATGGGTCAAGCTGATAGATGGGAATCCCACATATCATAGTCCTACTGTCAAGATACACAGGGAGATTGTCCCATAGTAAGAATTTCGGGCCCTGTGCAAACACTGATGCTGCTACTCTTGTTACTTCTGCCATTTCTCACCTCTACATGGGTGTCCTGGCCCCTGCAAACCCAAGAGGTCCTACATTTGAACTCATGCCAGCCTAAGAAGCACTCTGAGAAAGACTATCTTATCATTGTGCATTATCTTCTCCCTCACCTGCCTGAAACTTAGAATGGCACAAAACATATTGTAGGTAATCAGTGGACAAATGAATAAACAGCACATGAGGCAGGGATTTGTCACAGGCAAAAATCACTGAGCTGCAGCTTTCAATGTCCTCTTTCACCCCCATCCATTCTGAGCTCCCCTGCTCTCTGCTGCACTCAGCACCCCATCACCCTTCGGACAACCAACAGGAAGAGAACCACTTTCTATAGGTCATTCTAGGGACCTTCCCAAGACACAACACTGCTAGTGCCTGGTAGAGTAAAGGGTCCTGGAGACAAGCAAGCCCCAACCCATCTTGTCCCCTTGCTGGAATATCTTTAGATGTTCCATATTATTGATACCACTGACTTAGGCTCAAATCCCTAGACTTTCCTGCCCTCAATCCCTTATGAGGGCCTCTGTGACTTACTCTCTTACACATGACAGCTAAAAGCCTCAATTCTGATACTGGCCTGGGTCTCTGCCCCCAGGCTCTTTATGATCTTAGCTGCCTTTCTGTTCTCTGGCATCTATGCCATCTATAGCCATGGACCACTAATGACCCTTGGGTTTGCTAATGTCTAACATCACCTTCCCTAGCAGGTCCCTACCCCTAATTGCGAGTTCGGTCAAAGATAAATTGAAGAAACTCTGAAACAGCATCACTCTCCATATTTATAGTGTATTCCTTCCTCAAAAAGCAGGAAATAGAAGAGATGAGCTTCCTTCTAAATCTAAACTGGTAAATTTCAAGGCAAACCTACTTTGCCTTCTCCTCCTTCAGTGATCTTACTCTCTACCCTACCTCAGCTATTTATTCCCATATATATTAGATCCTAGACCAAGCCAATTCTAAAGCCCTTTCTAATCTCAGTCTCAAATTCTCAGTCTCCCACTATCTCCACCTATCTGCAAAATTATAGCTCACCTGCTCTTCTAGCAAAACTCCAACAATCCTTCAACATACTAGGATCTACAAGCCACTAGTTCTCCCATCTTTTCACTGTCCTTCAGCTCCTTATGTTCTTTCTGCTGTTCTCACCCAGCTTAAATTCCAAATCAACCACCTCCCTATATTTATCCTCAACTTCTTTGCTCCTCCTTCATTCAGCTAAAACACAACTCCTGTTGAAGCCCACATTCTACCTACTCTGGACATGGACCTGTGCAGATGAAAGTAGCTGGTCAGAGGAAAATGCACGCTGGCTCACCACCCTAAATTCGAGTGATAGACATGGAAACAATCTAAGTGTCCATCAATGGATGACGGGTAAAGAAAATGTCTCTCTCTCTCTCTCTCTCTCTCTCTCTTTCTCTCTCTCTCTCTCTCTCTCTCACACACACACACACACAGGAATATTATTCAGCCATAAAAAAATTAAGTCTTGCCATTTGTGACAACATAAATAGATCTTGAGGCACTATGCTAAGTAAGATAAGTCAGACAGAGAAAGACAAATACCATATGATCTCACTTTTGTGTGGAATATAAAACAAACAAAAAGTTCAAGTGTACAGAAAAGTTGAAAGAACAGTTCAATGGCCACCTGGATTTAGTTATCACATATTTCTTTACCAAAACTCACTTTGAGAAGGAACTATCTATACCCCTCATTTCTTTCTTTTAAAAAAAATTTTTTTTAAAATTGAAGTATAGTTGATTTACAATGTTGTGCCAATCTCTGCTGTACAGCAAAGTGATTCAAAGTTATAAATGTATGTACATTTTAAAATATTCTTTTCCATTATAGTTTATCACAGGATAAGTGTTTTGCAAAACAGCAGGGAAAACAGATGTGATACCATATGTAGCAGCATTTATGCTATCGCATCAGGAGAAAAAGGAGTCAGAGGACTACCGCCTCTTGGATGGAGGTCTCAGAGAAAACCCAGTGAGGTACCTAGACAAAAGACATGAACGAAATTCAGGAGATAAAAATCAACTGAGGATCCATCAGAGGATTTATCAAGTTTATAAGTGCTACACAGAAATAGACCCTGAGGCCCCTGAGAATGTAAGGATGATAAATATGACCTTCATCAGGCAAAGCCACCCCAGAGATTAAGAAATCAAAGAAATTAGAAGGTGTATTTGAAATGAATCCTTCTCCATTAGTAGATGCTGTTTTTAAAGTATTCAACAGCAAGGAACAGCAACAGAGCAAGGAGATGAGAAATGGGATGCCACTGAAAGTGAGTAACCTAAAGAGGAACTTAGACTCAGTGGTAAAAAAAATTCTCCTGCCAATGTAGGAGATGCAGGTTTGATCCCTAGGTTGGGAAGATCTCCTGGAGAAGAAAATGGCAACTCACTCCAGTATTCTTGCCTGAAAAATCCCACGGACAGAGGAGCCTAGCGGGCTACAGTCCATGGGGTCGCCAAGAGTCTGACGCTACTGAGCACACACGCAAACTGAATATTTTCCCCTGTGCTATACAGTAGAACCTTGCTGTTTATCCATTCTAAATGTAACAGTTTACATCTGCTAATCCCAAACGCTCAGTCCTTCCTTCCTCCACCCACCTCCCCTTTGGCAACCACATGTCTGTTCTCTCTGTCTGTGAGTCTGTTTCTGTTTTGGATATGAGTTCATTTGTGCCATATTTTAGATTCCACATGTAAGTGATATCAGATGATACTTGTCTTTCTCTTTCTGACTGAACTTTACACTCACCATTTCTGATCTTTCTCCTCTCACTTCTCTTGAATCCATTCTCCAAACTGATCATTCAAGGTCACCAATTACTTTCATGATGCTAAACCTAATGGTCAGTTCTCATATAATGACCATACAATATTCTGATTTGCCTGGAGCCATCTTGGTTAGCTATGTTATCCTGGAGTCAGTTTAGTTGAGTTCAGTCGCTCAGTCGTGTCCTACTCTTTGCGACCCCATGAATTGCAGCATGCCAGGCCTCCCTGTTNGTTAGATAGGGTAGATAGGTAGATAGATAAACAGATACAGATGTTTCCATCTTTAAAACAGGTTTAATACTGTGCTTAATGCCCCCATTTGATTGTTGCAGCAGCCCAAGGAAATGACTGTAGGCTTCTTTGTAAAATATAAAATATTGCACAAACATGAAATGTATAAAGTGAAAAAAAAAAAGAAAGCATAATTGAAGTACAAAGTATGATACAAATACTTACTATTTCAGCAACCTAGTCATTCCTGAAATAGCCATTCAGAGGTAAAAAAAAAAAAATTCAAATAAGTATCCTGTGCTGGGAAACATCCCCTTTGTGTCCCACTGGGTTGCCTAGAGGCATAAAATATGCTGTCTCTTATCTTAACATGAAAAACTATACCTGCTGTGATTGTTTCTTAATGAATCATCCCTTAAAAAATTTAGCCCCATTGACTCAAAGTTGACTAGGAACTGGAAGGAGAATAGCCCCTCTAATTTTCTCTAAATTTAACAGCCACTAATTGCATTGAAAGACCCCCTTCCTTTGCTGATTACTTTAAGTGCTCCATGAGATAAGGTGCTAATGAGATTTTCTTTCCTTCTTTCCTTTTTTTTCCACAGCACGGTTAATACTGGTGTATTGTGCAAGATTTACTCTACTAACTATAGCCCAGTCTGTGTTTCTTTTCACATGTATATAGAAGGTGATTTTGTTTTATGGAAGATGAGGATTAATCCTCAAGTGAAGATGCTTTATTTCTATCATTAATGAACAAATTGCTATTTTACAAGGCTTGGCTGTAAGAGATTAGCTGTTCCTTTCTGGTTATTTAGAGGCCCTTCAGGCTTTCTTTGGGGATCTCATTACTTTCTTCGGTGATTCAAAAAGAGATTAAGTAGTCCTAAAGGATACTAACATACACATAAAATGGAATATGTTATTCTTCTTAGAAAAAGAATGGGGGGNAAACTAAAAACCAACATCCCTTATGAATATAGAAGCAAAACGCTCAACAAAATGTTAGCAATATGAATCCAACAACATATGAAAAGGCATATATACCATGACCAAATGGGATTTATCCCATGAACATAAGGTTGATTTAAACACTCAACAATCAAGAAATAGAAAGGAAACCCCTCAACCTGATAAAGAATATGCATGAAATACTCACAGCTTACATTATGGTGAAAGGCTGAAATGCTTTCCCCGTGAAACAGGAACAACACAAGTATGTCCATTCTCACCACTTCTATTCAACACTGTACTTAGGGTTAGGGTTAAGATTAGGGCTAGGGTTTGCTGAAAGTTTAACCAGAGCAGTTCATCAAGAAAAAGAAATAAAAGTTATCCAAACTAGAGAAAACTATCTCTATTCACNCCTACCATCTTACTTGGGTTTCTCTTACCTTGGGCGTGGGGTGTCTCTTCACGGCTGCTCCAGCAAAGCATAGCCGCTGTTCCTTACCTTGGATGAGGGATATGTCCTTACTGCCGCCGTTCCTGACCTGGAGTAACTATTAATAGCGCCCATTTTCATTCTCTAAAGTGTCCTAGTCTGGACAACAATTTACACAATTGCCCTACCGCCCAGCAATATATTATATAGTTTATTACTCCTCTTGAAGTACTTGCCTAATTTGGCTTCCAGAACACCACACTGTCCAGGTTCTCCTGCTGTCATTCCACGCATGCCTTCTTTGCAGTTTCTTCCTCGTCTCCATCACCACTATGGTTTGCTGTGCCCAGGGGCTCAGTCCTTGCTTCTCCTTGTACACTCACTTATGTGACTTGCCGCCTCTTCCATTTTCACAGCCTGCCTCCCTCCCTCCCATGAACGCCAGACTTTTCGGTATCTCCATCTGGATGTTTAAGAGGCATCTCATGCTTTGCATGTTTAAACTTGAGTTCCCGATATTCCCCCTGAAACCTGCTCTTCTTGCAATCATTCCCCCATCTTGCTAAGTGGCACCTTCATTCTTCCAGTTGCTCAGGCAAAATGCCTGAAGTCAGCTTAGATTCTTCTCTCTCTTTCATACCCACATCTGCACTGTCAGAAAACCTGTCAGTTCTCCTTTCAGAACACATCCTGAACATGATAATTCTTACCACCACCACTGTTTCCACCATGACCGAGTCACCAGCATCTCTCTCATCAATCATCACAACAGCCTCCTAATTGGCCTCCCTGCCTCACAACAGTCTTATCTCATCAAGGCAGCCCAAGTGTTCCTCTGAAACCTAAGTCACTCCCTGCTCAGGAGCTTCCATCCTTAGAATGACCTCTGTGTCCCCATGTTGCAGTCTTCTCTTAAAGTTCTGACTTCATCTCCCATTATTTCCCACTCCAGCAACACAGGCCTCTTTCCTGGTTTTGGATCCCACCTCGGTGCTTTTGCACTGTTCCCTCTTCCTGGAAGTCTCTTCCCTCAGATAACCAGCATAGCCGCTCCTGAACTTCTTTGAGGCTGTCACTTAAATGTCACCATTCTCAGTCTCCCTGTCTGCTCTTGCCCTATTTCTCACTATCTAATATACTCAGTTCAGTTCAGTCACTCCGTCGTGTCAGAATCTGTGACCCCATGAACCGCAGCACGCCAGGCCTCCCTGTCCATCACCAACTCCCGGAGTTCACTCAGACTCATGTCCATTGAGTCGGTGATGCCATCCAACCATCTCATCCTCTGTCATCCCCTTCTCCTCCTGCCCTCAAACTTTCCCAGCATCAGAGTCTTTTCAGAGTCAGCTCTTCGTGGCCAAAGTATTGGAGTTTCAGCTTCAACATCAGTCCTTCCAATGAACACCCAGGACTGATCTCCTTTAGAATGGACTGGTTGGAACTCCTTGCAGTCCAAGGGACTCTCAAGAGTCTTCTACAACACCACAGTTCAAAAGTATCAATTCTTCGGCGCTCAGCTTTCTTCACAGTCCAACTCTATGTGTGTGCTAAGTCACTTTAGTCGTGTCTGACCCTTTGTGACCCCCATGGACTGTAGCCTGCTAGGCTTCTCTGTCCATGGGATTCTCTCCAGGCAAGAATATTGGAGTGGGCTGCCATACCCTCCTCCAGGGGATCTTCCCCATCCTGGGGTTCAACCCACGTCTCCTGTGCCTCCTGCATGGGCAGTTAGGTCCTTTACCACTAGCGCCACCTGGGGAGCCCAGTCTAACATACTATACATTTTTTTATACGCCTGGCATTGTTGGCCTGCTTCCAATTAGAATATGAGAGTCGGGCACGACTGAGCGACTTCGCTTTCTGTGAAGGCCGGAAGGTTTGCCTGTTTTGCTCACTACTGTATCTCCTGCACTGACAGCAGCCGCCAGCACTCAGCAGGTCAATAAACGCTTGTTGAATGAATGAATGTAAAAAGGGGCTGAAAAGATTCAGCATCACAGGTGAGGTGGCATAGGCATGCCAAGTTCCCGGCACACCAGTTGCTCAATACCTGTGTTTCCTTCACCCCTCCTTCCCTCCCAGTTTTGCTTTCAGCCAAAACTGATACCCCAGGGAGTGCCAGGTCAGAGGCAGGGTTGATGGCAGTAGCAGCCCTACCACCAACAGCCCCCCAGGACTCCCTCAGCCCTTCTCCTGATGCTGGTTTCCATGGTGAGATGTGAGATACCCTGCTCTAAGTCAGGGAGCTGAAGCCTGCAGAATGGCTGAGGAAAGCATTCAGAAGTCCTGTCCTCAGGTCACATCTTTGTATCAAGGGCAGCTTTCGCACCTCATCCTAGTCGCTCATACCCCAAACACAGCCTGACAGCCCTTGTCCCTGGGCTAACAGTCCAGTCTCATGGGTTTATTCAGCTGTCTTCCTAGCCTCCTTCTCCAGATTTAGTCCCTGGCTCCCCCAAGCCCCTCCAAGCTCACGTGTATGACCTACCACGTCTCTGGCAACCACATCCCAGGAGGACCAGAGCACTTCGTCCACCAGGATCTACTGCTGTGTCCACACACAGGGTGGGTCCTGGGAACCAGCCATGCTCGGTCAGGTGCTCGCTGGCACAGTCCATTCCGGCGTGGCTGCTCTCTTCAGGGATGGCCTGAGCCCCGTCCCTACCCCAGCTCCCGGCACCCTTCCCCTCACTTTAGGAACAGGAGCTATTTCCTACAGACGAGCTCCCTGGGAAGCACAGTCAAATGGGGTCAAGATTTCTGGGCTGGGGTTGCTCCTTCTGGAATCCTAGCCCCATATTTGGATGACTCAGCCTGCTGGTGCCACTACAGGGTCATGGTCGCCCTCGTGGCCTGCTCTGCTGCTGGACAGCTTCTGGCTGCCCTAGCAAGCAGTCTCTTCCATTCTCTACGGAGGCCTTCCGAATGTTCTCCACTCTTCTCAACCTTCTCTCCCAGCACCCTGCCTTCCTGTCCAGCGCACGGTCCCATCTCCTGCTTCTATTCTGTTTGGGTCCATAAATTCCATTATACATGCTGAGTAGGAAGGGGAGGGGACTTAGAAGAAGCGCATCTCGAACAGACATATGATCAAGATGACAAGACCACTAAGGTAGAGTCTCTGGGGTGTCACTGTGAGAAGCACTGGACATGGGCAGGGCTTATCCTGCATCCTTTCTGCCTGGCAGGGCACCCCTGAGCAAGTGTGAGCCCCATCCTGGCTGCCTGCTACGGGAGAAAATAAAAACTACTGGAAGGGGGAATTCCTTCACCTTTATACTGCAACTACAAGCCCATTTATGTTCCTACCACTCTGTCCTGCTATAGAATAGGAGTCTCCCTCTGAGAGCAGAGGCCCACCCCTCCCCTCAGTGTCCTCAAGGGCCTTGTTGTATCATTTATCCCTTCCTTCTCCCCCAGGTTTCTACTTTCCTCTCTGTGTACAGGATCCTTTCATTGGTGGTCCACATACCCACTTTACCCTCATGACCACACCCGCCCCAACTTCAAGCCCATCTTCCTTCTCCCATTCCAGGCACGCTCTCCTGGGTGCGGCCTCTGTGCAGTGACCACATATCCTCGCCTCATGATTCAGCTTGATGTCAGCTGGCTGTCACCCCAACCCCTGCAGAGACACAGCTCTTGCCGGGGACTTCTCCGGTGCCAGCTCTTGCCGGGGACTTCTCCAGTGCCAGTTTCTGAGCTCCCATTCCTGACTTGCCTCCGCAAGTTTCAAGCCTCTTCTTCTCAACACGTGTCCTGACACCAGACAGGGCTAGCAAAGGCCGACTGTGCCCAGCTTGATTTCAGACCCTCCCGGGAAGCCCAGACTCTGCCTCATCCCTGAGCCCTGACATCCCTTGCCCGCCAGGTTCTAGCTCCCTTGCCCCTGGCAGGGCCTGGAATTGCCATGTGCTATGGCATATCCTAACCTACTGCCGGATCAAAATCAGCAGGGCTCGTGTGATCCCGATTTGTGTCACTCACAGGGCTTACGCGGAAACTTTTCCTTAAATGCTTATGGAATAATTATCCTACCTTCTGTTTTTCACTAGGCTGTAATCCTTTCATCCTAACAGAAGAAATCTGAAATAAGCAAGGGCTACATTCCCCCTAATTTACCGATGAAGAAACTGAGATTCAAAGAGTTTAATTTGTCCAAGGCGAGAAAGTGCTGAGCCAGGTCTAAAATCTGAGGTTTCTCATTTCAAAGTCTGTGCTCCTTCTAGGATTCTATGTGAGTCCTGTGCATGGGGCTCTCAGATACCACAAATGGACTGGGACAGGTGGCAAGGGCCCTCTCAGGTGGATACAGCAAACTGTGAGAAATAGATGGCAATGTGGGCTCGATGGCAGGAAAACTCAAGAGTTTGGTAGCCGGTAGATACTTCCACTCATACCTACTAGGTCAGTGGAAGAATCTGTTCTAGGATAGAATGGCTTAGTCATCAAGTCTCTGGAAAACAAAGGGAAAGGAAAGAAACAGCTTATGTTGAAGGTCCAAGGAAGATCCCACAAGTTCCAAATAGCTCCATGACCAGACCTGGTTTGGGTCCATAAATTCATTCACACATGCTGAGTAGGAAGGGGAGGGGTACTCAGCAGAAGCATGTCGAGAACAGACTTATGGTCAAGGTGACAAGACCACTAAGGCAGTGTCTCTGGGGTGTCACTGTGAGAAGCATTGTAAATGGGGAGGTGCTTATCCTGCATCCTTTCTGCCCAGCAGGTCACTGCAGAGCAAGTGTAAGCTCCATCCTGGATGCCTTCTGCAGGGAACAGTAGTAAGATGGGACTGACCTCGAGAAGAAACCCACCACGGTAGGGAGGGGCTTTATCATACCTCGCGAGAGCAGAGATGTCTGAGTAGAGGGAACTTGAAGGTAAACAGTCATCAGTTTCAAATCCAACCATCTGACAGAGGAGAGAGATTGGTCTTCTGCATGGCTCTGGCGGGTAGAACCAGAATCACAAGTGGAAGTTGCTGAAAGGTGTATTAGCACTTTTTTTAAAAGTTAAAACCCTCTAGTCATTGACCTTCTTGAAGTGGATGGGCGGCTTCTGGAATATAAGAGCCTCTGGCTATTGGGGATGGGGGGTGGACTAGGACATCTTCATTATTCTGAGACAGGGGCTCTCAACCCACCAAGTTCAGAAAAGTGGCAGGAACCATCTCTCCCGGCACGCCCTGGTCCCCTGCCCCCTCCTTGGGCTGCTCTGGGCTTAAGTTAGGCTCACAGTGGCAGCAGGTCCAGCCTTAGGGCTGTAAGTTCAGTCACTCCAAGCTAGTGTCCAGGGATTTTCTTGGTAGAAATGTCTACAGTTTGGATAACTTATTTTCTCTCTTTAAAAGGAAAAACTTCAGAAAGGGGGGAGGTTGTGGGAGACTATTTCCATCTCAGTATTGGTCCCAAAGTTCTGGTGTTTTTCCAGGATTGAAGCATGGTATACACAACACTGTTAAAAATAACCCCTTGATTGAACAGAAGGCGTGGGAGAGGGGATAACCAGGCGATTTTACTAGTGGGCGGGGGAGGTGGGTAAGGAGAGGAAACTTAGACCCAGAGACCCTGGGAAGGGTTGTGTTCGAGAAGGGTTTTGTAGACACAAGAACCAGGGAAATACTGTCCTCAATGGCTCCTTTCCAGAGAATTGCCCAGTAAGTGCTCTGTTTTGGGTGTGCTCTAGTATATAAACAGGCTGCCAGTTTCAAAGGGTTCTCCCAGGATCGAGTCTGCCATTTTTCAGTCCTGATTGCCAGCCTATGGGACAAAGGTCAGGGAATGACGACAAGGAGCAGAAACCAAGAAAGGTTAACAATGTCAAAAACCACAAAGGTCACAGACACAGAGGCCAGAGAAAGGTCTATTGGATTTAGTTGTTGGGAGATTCTTGTGATTTGTGTGTGAAGGCTTCCAGACATTTCCTTCTATAACTAGACACTTAACGTAAATGGAATGTTCTAATATGGACTGTTCCATAACTTGCTTTTGAAAAATGCAACGGTTAAGTTGTGGGGTACTGTCAGGAAATAAAATCTGACATCATTTTTTATGACTACATATTATTTCATCACATGGACATACTATATTTACTTAATCATGCACAGCTAAGAGGCATTTATGTTGTCTCTAATTTTCTGCTACGATGAACATGCTGCAACAAGCATCACATTACAAAGACTTGTGTGCACAGATACGATTATTTCCTTATGTTAAATACTGAGAAGAAAAATTGCTGGATCAAATGAAATCCACATTTTAGACTTTATTTGTGTGTGTGTGTGTGTGTGTGTGTGTGTGTGTGTGTGTGTNGCACAGTGTGGTTGACTACTTCTGCCACAGCTACAGATTTCTCTACTTCTTGAAATTCAGGAAAACCCTCAGAAAAGGACTGAAAGGTAGCCAGTAATTAGGCCTAATCACAGTCTGGGAAGGAAATGAACAAGCTCCAGCTTTAGAGGGAACATGATGGCTTTAGCCCTGTAGCCCATGCCTCTGCCCCGCCCCCTCTGCATCCAGCTCCCAAGCCCTGCCTGCAAGAGGTTCATAACTGACAAGGACAAGACCTGCAGCTCACGGCAGAGGTCGCCCTGGGGATCCAGAGGCGGGACAGAGGATGACTGGTCCTTTCTCTCCCTTCGACAAATGCTCCTCCAGGTCACCCCTGCAACCCTACCCTCTATGAAGCTGTGCCTGTGTGGACAGACACCTCACCAGCCTGTAGCCCCTGAACCCTTTGTTTCCTCCCTATAATCTCCTTGAGGGTCAGTGACTTTGTTGAGCCTGCTGGAGACCGAGCTGGGTCAAGGGCCCTGGTCTCCTAGCCGAACTGTTTTTCCCCACGGCCTCAAGAGCTGGGGCGTGGCCTTTTGAGCACGGCCTGCCGCCTCTGGCCCTGCTCTCCATCCTGCCTCAGGAAGAATGGGCTACACCATTCTGCCTGTGGTCAGGCAGCTGCTGACCACATCTTTATAAAAGGTCACTGCACCCGAGGCCTCCCTTCCCCACATGGGCTCACCAAGCCTAATCGAACCAGCGATCACTCTCACTGCATCTTCCCTGGGGGTGGGGGCGGTGGAGTAGAGACAAGCCCGCTGTTGGGGAGGGGACCTGTGCGGGCTGCGGCCTCTGAGCAAGAAAAGAAAGGCACGGTTGTCCAGGCGGCCACTTAACAGAAGGTTCAAAAGGTCCTAGGGGCAAGCTGAATCAAGTCCTGTCTGAATCCCTGTTGCTGGTCCTTGGGGCTTGCAGGAGAGTGGTGGGAGAGATGGGGAATGAAGCAGAGACAGCCTTTTAGCTGGCCAGAACCCCACAGATGACACTGCCCCTGGATACATGGGACCACAGGGAGTGGGGATGATAGGCACAGAACCATCCCTCATCCAGCCCCAGAGAGCTGGTTTCTGAGCCCAGGCCTCCTGTACCTGCCTTGCCCCATTTGGGGGTCTCATTCCATTTGGTGGTGTGCTTCCTGGGGCAAGCTCTGCAGCTGGCCCCTGGCCCAGACACTCTCAAGGGGCTGAGCAACAGAGTCCAAGGTGTTCTTTCGTGTTTTGCAACCATCTGTTTTCAAGTTGAGTTGCTGCAGAAAACTTCCCTGTACCGAGCTCTGGGAACGTGGAGAGGGAGGATGGGACTGTCCCAACACGAGAGGCACAGAGATGTCATGAGGTCAGCTGTCAACAGGCCTGCTGGTTGCGAGGCTGTCAGCAAATAGGCTTGTGTTTCCCCCACGAGGGTCTCCCTTGAGTAGAGACCAGGTTGTTCAGGCCTCTCCATGTAGCCCTGGTCAGTCTCGTCCACCTTCCCTCTGAGCTGTGTATATGGATTATCTCCTTCTTTCTCTCTCAGCCCAGCCCTGAGTGGTTCACAGAACCCAGGCTCCTGGGTGGGGCCGTGGCTTCCCTCTGGCTACTTCAGGGGCCTCCGCCTGGGTACCACGCATGGCACAGGGGCAGAAAGCTCACAGGACAGGAGGCAGGCATCAACTGGAGTCTTCCTTCTACCTGGGAGAGGGGAGGCTTCAGCCCTGCTTCTCCTCTCCAGCACTAGCTATGGGAGGAGGCCAGTCACCGTGCGGGTGCAGATGGAGTCAGGAAAGCCACAAGATGCTCAAACCGCGGGGCTGCTCCCCGACCCGCAGGGCAGAGCGTCTCCCTCCTCCCTACCCGGGACTTGTATGGGTGGAGCTCAGACTCCTCCCGCTGAGTAGCCAGTGTCTGTCTGGGCTGCTCTGGTCCTGGAGCCTCGCACAGTGAGCGTGCCTCTGGGGTGAAGGGCCAGGATCACGTCTTCTGATTTCACCCGCTTTTGCTCCTCACAGGCAGCAGAGCTCCCCACTTGGGGATCTTGTACCTGAACCAAGAAAAGCAAAGCTGCTAATCTTGACAAGATCAATCTCCAAATACCACAGGAATGCAGCCTGCCGGTCTGCTCTCACCAGGCGCTGCGCTTCTAAGCACTTCTAGGCTTCCTGCTCTTGGGCAGAGCCTGGAGCTGGGGCTGCAAGGGGAGAAGCTGCTCCCACCAGTGTGTCTGACTTGCTTCTGAAGCCCCATCTTCCCGGGGATAGCCCAGGCATCCCCTGCCCCAGGAATCTTCCGGGTCAAACTCTCATCGCCCCTGCCTGCTTAGGGGCCTCCTCAGTGCCTCCACTCAGGACCCGCTGTCCTAACCTCTCCCAGAGCACATATACCCGGATGTGTGTGTCCAGGTGCTGCTTCCCTTAATCCTGAGGTCAGTGGGTACAGAGGAAGAAAGGGAGGTCTGGAGAGATTATGCCAACCAGTCCTATTCACTTTCAAAGCCTGTGCTCTTATCACTATAGTCCATGCTTCTCAAACTACCTGGGAAGAAGGACCAGTTTTTTGTTTTTTAAATTTTTATTGGAGTATAGTTGTGGGTATTTGATGGTACCCCACTCCAGTACTCTTGCCTGGAAAATCCCATGGACGGAAGAGCCTGGTAGGCTGCAGTNGCCTGAACCGAGGTCTGTGCTGTGTGCCACTGTCGCCTTGTGCCAAGATCCAGGCTGTGTGCCGCGTTAGCCTTGTGCAAATATCCGGGCTGTGTGCCGTGGTCACCCCACGCCGAGTTCCAGGTTGTGTGCCGTGGTCGCCCTGCGCCGAGTTCCGGCCTGTGTGCCGTGGTCACCCTGCGCTGAAGTCCGGGCTGTGTGCCACGGTCTCCCTGTACCAATCTCAGGGCTATGGGCCACAGTCGTGCTATGCCGAGTCTGGGCTGTATGCCGTGGTCGACTTGCGTCGAGGTTGGGGCTGTGTGCCATGGTCTCCCTGCACCAATCTCTGGCCTGTGGGCTGCAGTCGAACTATGCCGAGTCCGGGCTGTGTGCCATGGTCGCCATATGCCAAAGTCCGGGCTGTGTGCCATATTCACCCTTTGCTCTTGTCCGGGTTGTGTTCCGTGGTCGACTAGGGACGAGTTCTGGGCTCTGTGCCACGTTCGCTCTCCTCCGAGGTCCGGGCTGAGTGCCGCGGTCGCCATCTGCCGAGGTCCGTGCTGTGAGCCAGGGGCGCCCTGCGGGGAGGTCCAGGCTGTGTGCCGTGGTCACCCTGTGTTGACATCCGGGCTGTTTACCGCAGTCAGCTAGCGACGTGTTCTGGACTGTGTGCCACGGTGGCCATCACTGATGTTCGGGCTGTGTGCTGTGGTCGCCCTGCACCGAAGTCTGGGTTTGTGCCACGGTCGGCCAGCGCCAAGGTCCGTCCTGTGTGCCTCGGTCTTCCTGTGCCGAGGTTCAGGCTGTGTTCTGCCGTCGGCTAGGGACGAGTTCCAGGCTATGTGCCGCGTTCACTCTCTTCTGAGGTCTGGTCTGTGTGCCGCGGTCGACACCTGCCGAAGTCCATGCTGTGTGCCAGGGTCACCCTGTGGGGAGGTCTGGGCTGTGTGCCGTGGTCGCCCTGTGCCAAATTCCGGGCTGTGTGCTGCCCTCGCCTTGCAATGAGTTCCTGGCTCTGTGCCGTGGTCGCTCTGCGCTAAGCTCCGTGCTGTGTGCAACGGTCCACTGTGCCAAGGTCTGGGCTGTGTACCACGGTAGCCTTATGCAGAGGTCTGGGCTGTGTGCCGAGGTCGCCCTGCACCGAGGTCCGGCCTGTGTACAACGTTTGCCCTATGCTGAGGTTCAGGCTGTGTGCAGTGGTTGCCATCTGCCAAAGCCCATACTGTGTGCCAGGGTCGCCCTGGACCGAGGTTGGGGTGTATTCCGCCTGTGGCTTGCAAAGAATTCCGTGCTCTGTACAGCGGTCGCTCTGCGCCAAGGTCCGTGCTGTGTGCCACTGACACTTTGTGCGGAGATCTGGGCTGTGTGCCATGGTCGCCCTGCGCCATGGTTCGGGCTGTGTTCTGCGGTCAGCTAGGGACGAGTTCCGGGCTCTGTGCCGTGTTTGCTCTCCTCTGAGGTCCGGGCTGTGTACCGCAGTTCCCATCTGCCGAGGTCCGAGCTGTGTGCCAGGGTCGCCCGACGGGGAGGTCCGGGCTGTGTGCCGTGGTCGCCCTGCGCCGAGTTCTGGGCTGTGTGCCACCCTCGGCTTGCAACGAGTTCCCGGCTTTGTACCGTGGAGGCTCTGAGGCGAGGTCTGTGCTGTGTGCCACTGTCGCCTTGTGCCAAGATCCAGGCTGTGTGTCACAGTAGCCTTTTGCACATATCCAGGCTTTGTGCTGCGGTCACCCTGCGCTGAGTTCTGGGCTGTGTGCTGTGGTCAACCTGTGCTGAGGTTTAGGCCGTGTTCCATGGTCGCCTAGCGATGAGTTCCAGACTGTGTGCCGCGATCGCCCTTCACTGTTGTTCGGGCTGTGTGCCATGGTCGCCCTGTGTCGAAGTCTAGACTGTGTGTCGCGGTAACATTCTGCAGAGGTCTGGGCTGTGTGCCGAGGTCACCATGTGCCGACGTGTGGATTGTGTCATGGTAGCATTCTGCAGAGGTCCGGGCTGTGTGCTGAGGTAGCCCTGTGCCGAAATCCAGGCTGTGTGCTGCGGTCGCCCTGTACCGAGTTCCGGCCTGTGTGCTGCGGTCGCACTGTGTGAGTTCTGGGCTGTTTTCCACTTTCGGCTAGCGACAAGTTCCAGACTGTGTGCCGTGGTCGCCCTTCATTGATGTGCGGGTTGTGGGCCATGTTCGCCCTGCACTGAGGTTCCGGCTGTGTGCCGCAGTCGGCCAGTGCCGAGATCGATCCTGTGTGCCACGGTCACCGTGTGCCGAGGTTCGGGCTGTGTGCCGCGGTCACCCTGCACCAAGGTCGGGGTTCTGTGCCGGGGTCACATTTCGACGATGTCCGGCCTGTGTTCTGCCATCGGATAGTGATGATTTCTGGACTGTGTGCCATGGTCGCACTTCACTGATGTTCGGGCTGTGTGCCACGGTCGCCGTGCGTGGAGGTCCGGGCTGTGTGCCACGGTCGCCCTGCGCCGATGTCCAGGCTGTGTTCAGTGGTTGCCCTTCACTGAGGCTGGGGTGTGTTCTGCCCTAGGCTTGCGATGAGTTCCAGGCTCTGTACTGGGGTTTCTCTGCACCGAGGTCCATGCTGTGTGCCACTGTCGCCTTGTGCCAAGATCCAGGCTGTGTGCCACGTTAGCCTTCTGCAGATATCTGGGCTGTGTGCCGCAGTCACCCCGTGCCNTCGATGGACATGGGTTTGGGTGGACTCCGGGAGTTGGTGATGGACAGGGAGGCCTGGCATGCTGTGATTCGTGGGGTCGCAAAGAGTTGGACATGACTGAGCGACTGAACTGAACTGAACTGATCCCTACAGACATCGGTGGGTAATGCCTTCTCCGTATTGTCCTCAATCTTTCTATGAAGACTCTAGAGGGTAGGTACTGGGACTGGCAGTGTTCAAGCTCAACGGAGCCTGAATTCTTGAGATGCCTCTCAGATCAGGTGAGAAACAAACCAGAAATATCCACATTTGACTTTATATCACCAGGATACAAGCTTCTATTGTAGTGAGCCATGAAGGCTTGGGGAATGTTTGTTTTAGCCAGCTGCCCTACCCTGATTGATATGGTTGGGTTCCTGGGTGTCTCTGTTTCTCAAAACAAAGATTGATAGGGAGAGATCCAATGTGGCAAAGAGTACTTTTTCCTCATTTCTTTTTCCCTCTTAAGGAAGAGATTTCTTTAGTAAAGGAAGAGAAAACTGAATCCCTTGAGCTGGAATCCAGGGTTAGGACTCTGAGCTTTCACTTCAGGGGGCACAGGTTTGATCTGTGGTCAGGAACTAAGAACCCTCATGCCCAACACAACTAGAGAAACCCATCCACCTGCACAGCCAAAAATAAAGAAATAGTGACCGAGTGAAAGAACTGAGAAAGATGATTGTATTGTGATGTAAAAGGTTCACATCTTGCTTCCTCTGCTTTTAAAAATTAGAAATCTTACTTTTCTAGATCTTCGTATTTAGCCCACTCGAACATGGTGTATGCAAGGACTATTCCAGAATTCTCGTGGGTTGATTTCCTGTTTACTCCTGAAAAATATGCCTGGAGGATCCTGTTTTTCTAGTGGCACGGGAGACAACTGAGAAGGGCATTTGAGTTTTTAATCTAGAACAGAGGTTAGCAAGCTGTTTTGGTCAAGGGCCAGATAATAAATGTTTTAGAGTTTGTGGGTCACATATAAGCTCTGTCATATATTCATCTTTGTTTTTTTGTTTGTTCATTTATAAACCTTTAAAAATGTAAAGCTGTCTGAGCTCAAGGACTATATAAAAACAGGATGCAAGCTGGATTTGGCCTGTGGCCTATAGTTTGCCAACCCTTGGTCTAGAGCACGGATCACTTTTCTCTGGTTCCTTCTCATCTACAGCTGAAACATTGCAGAAACAGTTTGCCTCCTAATCTATTACCCGGAGCAAAACCCAACAGGGTCCTTTTTCTCAGCATTCTTTGGATGCTGTTGGAGACTTGAAAGTGATTCTTTTCCAGCTTCTCAGTTCAACATTCCTCAGTGAGATTATTGGTGAAGAGACAGCAGTAGCCAGAGGCCCAGCTGCTGTGGCTTTGAACAGCTCCTGTCTCTCGTGGTAGGTAGGTCTGGACCACAGAACCCACAAAATCATGTTCTAAAGCCCTCCTGAAGCAGAGCACATCCTGGGGTATATCAACAGGGAAATGGCTCATTTCAGATGATCATGTACTCCAGCCTGGGACCCCTTCATCATAGTGATGTTTTCATTCAGTTCTAGACCTGGGGCCAGGAGTTAGCCTCTCCCTTCACTGTGACCTCTAAATTGGCAATCACTGGGTTCCCACACCCTTTGTACTTCTTGCTCCTGGGGCCAATGTGAGGCCCTTGGGCAGGTACTAAAAAGCTACCGTGACACTGTATAGATATTTCTGTTTCCTCTTCCTGAGCACTTTATCTCCTCGCTGGCCCAAATGTGATTCTGGAATAAAACAGCATGAGTTTCCCCTGGAAACTCGACAGAATGCAGACTTGGGGTCCTGCCTCAGATTACTGAGTCAGAATCAGCATTTTTAACAAGCTCCCCTGGTGACTGGTATGCACACTGAAGTTTGAGAAGTACGATTCTAACGTTCTCCTTGTAGATAGATTAGATACAAAGTTCTCAACTCTGGTCTTGTAGTTGAACCACCTAAGGAACTTTGAGACATACAAATGCCTGAACCCCAACCTTATAATTTCTAATTGTTCTAGGTGCAGGTGAGTTAGAATTACTTGGCTGCATGTTAGTATCACTTGATCTGAATTAAATCAGAATCTCTGGGAGTGAGTTTTTGATGTAGTATATCTCCCTCAGACCCAGACCGAGACATGTGGCCATAAACCTCCCNCAACCTTATAATTTCTAATTGTTCTAGGTGCAGGTGAGTTAGAATTACTTGGCTGCATGTTAGTATCACTTGATCTGAATTAAATCAGAATCTCTGGGAGTGAGTTTTTGGTGTAGTATATCTCCCTCAGACCCAGACCGAGACATGTGGCCATAAACCTCCCATGTATTGTAGTGAGGGCTGAAGGGAGCCTTTGGGATGAGGCTGCTTTCCAATTATTTGTTGCTGTATCACAAAACTCCAAGGCTCAGTAGCTTAAAGCAACATACTTTTTTTTTTTTTCTCCTAGTCCATGAATCCACAATTTTGGCAGGGCTCAGCAAGGGCAGTTCATCTCTGGTCTATTAAACGTCAACTGGGACAGCTCAGCTGGGAACTGTAGGATTCACTTCCAGGATGGCACACTCACATAGCTCACAAGGTGGTGCTCTCTGCTGGTTGGGAACTCAGCCAGGATTTTGAACTGCAAGGCTTGGTCACTTTCCATGTGGTCCTCTCCATAGGCTGCTTGAGCTTCCTTGCAGCATGGTGGCTAGGTTCCAAGTTGAGTGCTCCATCAAAGAACCAGGCTGTATGGTCTTTTATGACTTAGCCTCAGAGGTCATATTGCATCACTTCAGCCATAATCACAAGATTGAAGGAGGTGAAGTTTGATAGGATTACTAAAACCTGTCTATTCCAGAATTTTCCCTCCCGGNATGAGATGGCTGGATGGCATCACCGACTTGATGGACGTGAGTTTGAGTGAACTCCGGGAGATGGTGATGGGCAGGGAGGCCTGACATGCTGCTATTCATGGGATCACAAAGAGTCAGACATGACTGAGCGACTGAACTGAACTGAACTGAAATATGGTTTTACTTATCTTTCATATGTACTATATTGAATATCTTAATGTACTTTATTATAATTTAGATTATATTGTTTTTTAAATGCAAATCTACAGACTGTACTTCTTGCACATAATCAAAGTAATTCATACAAACTCACATCTACTGTAAGCCTTGAAGCATGATTATTGAACATAAAAATAAGTTTAATAACTGATTATAAAGATTACATAGCACTCTTTTGCTACTTTTTACCAACTGTTTTGAAGATGAAAACTCCAGGATCTGGAGTGTGATTGAAGATGAGGATGCGTTAGCTGTTTCTGCTTAGTTACAGAGTTGTTATACCCTGTTGGGAGAGACACGTGGGAATCTTGCTGTGAAGTCATCCTGTCTTTCATGTGACTTTGATTTTGTTCCTGTGTTACTCTGGCTTTAATTGTTAAAAGAACATCTATGTAATCTATAAAAAATACTGAATCACTATACTGTACACTGAAAACTGCCATAATTTTGTAAATCACTGTACTTTGCTTGATAAGAGTAAATAATCACTTAGACGTAACTAATACGATATCTAAATTGTGATCCCCAGTAAGTACCTAATAAGCAAAAACTCAGAAAAATGACATGTTATGTCTGGATATGTAGCCACTTTTATATTTTATTTTCAGTTTAATAAATGGGTACATTACAGAAGATATTTCTTCTGTCAAGGTACTATCTTGCCTTTGCACTTTAAAAATATATATATTTAGGTTTAATAGATTTATAATGTTGTTTTAGCTTCAGGTGTACAACAAAGTGAATTAATTATACATTTATCCAGTCTTCCCTTGTAGCTCAGATGGTAAAGACTCTGCCTGCAATGTGGGAGACCTGAGTCTGATCTCTTGGTTGGGAAGATCCCCTGGAAAAGGGCATGGTAACCCACTCCAGTATTCTTGCCTGGAGAATCCCCATGAATAAAAGAGCCTGGAGGGCTTCAGTCCATGGGGTTGCAAACACTTGGACATGACTGAGAGGCTGAGCACATACACTTATCCACTCTTTTTTAGATTCTTTTCCCATATAGGTCGTTTCAGAGTATGGAGAAGAGTTCTCTGTGCAATGCAGGAAGTACTTATTAGTTATATATTTTATATAAAGTAGTGTGTGTATGTCAATCCCAATCTCTCAATTTATGCCTTCCGCCCTTCCCCCCAGTAGGTGTAAGTTTGTTGTCTACATCTATGACTATTACTGTTTTGTCGATTATTTTTATTTTTTTTAACAGTAAAGATGATAGTCTGAATTAGTTCATAAATTCTCTTATTTACCTTACCTAAAATAGTTTTAAAACACTTAATTCATTTTGAGCCCATGACCAGCTTTTAACAATGGAGAAAAATGCTTAATATTATTACATCAAATATTCAATCAGCAAAAAAGATGAAATAAATTTAAATCACACATTTAACTGCATGACAGTTTGGGTAAACCAAATGCATAGGTAAATAAGTGTTCTAATTGGTTTTGTATCCACAGCCCTGACATTTCTGTCCCTCCATTAAAGTCTCTTGCAAGCATGGGCTTACAAATCGTTTCTCGACATATTTATGTACATCTGTGACATCTTATTATAGCATACCTTTAATTTGCTCCAATATTCCTATTTTATCTCTTTTTAACAAGAAACATTCTCCACTGAAGTTTTAATATAATACTTCAATTTGGAAGGGCTTCAGTGGCTCAGTGGTAAAAATCCATCTGTCAACACAGGAAACATGGATTCGATTCCTGGAGAAGGAAATGGCAACCCACTCCAGAATTCTCACCTGGGAAATTCCGTGGACAGAGGAGCCTGGCAGGCTACAGTCCATCGGGCTGTAAAAGAGTCAAACAAAGTGCCTAGACAGCAGCTGGTTCCGAAACTGCTCAGAGTATCTCGGAAAAGCGAAAACTTGAGAACAAGTGCCCCGTGAAACCACACTGCATATATTTATTTAATTTCTGAATTGTGTGCTTCGAAAAATTGGTGCTATTAACCATTGAAGGAGATTCCTCTTTTGTGTTCCTGTTACGGTCCCAGCTTTACTAGCTTTCACTTCCCCACACTGAATTTCCAAAGCCGCTTAGCTGCCACGCTCCCAGTTTACCCTGGTCGTTCTGATTTTGCTGGACTGCCTGTGGCTCCTTTCCAAAGTCAGCAAGGGGCCTGACCTGGCACTCCTTTCTCCCAGGTCTCTGCAGGCACGGGCCCTGACTGCGTGAAAGGCGTCATACCTCATCCTCAGCACGTTTTCAGATTCACTCACAGATTAACCTTGGCTAGCTTATACTTTGTAGTGACTAGAGTTCAACAGAGTTCTTATGAGTGAAGTGAACCTGGGGCTATTTTTATGTCCTAAATACCAATAATGCATTCTCCTCATTTTTTCCCTTGGTTCCTCAGAAATTGTTTCATGAAGTTTCATTGAACGTATGATCTAACTATTAAAACACAAACGGAGAGAGGAAAGAACTTTTTTCTAAACACGACTGCATAAAACTTTGCCTCATTTTGGAAGCAGTGTATGTTAGTTGAATCTGTTAATAATTTACCACTCAAGTATTTCCTCAATCAATCCCTTTCCCCCAACTATATGAGGAAAAGCAGGTTACTTCCCAACTAGAAATGCCACTGACTTCATTTGGAGACTTAAAGTGTCTTTGGTGTTTAGGAAAAAAAATGAAATTTCTCATTTTTTATTTGCACTTTGATTTGATAATTTGGAAAGAAGAATAATAATTCTAATGCAAGGGACTATAAACATAAAATAATGTAAATTTATCTATGGATTTTTGAACATTTTTCCAGATTCCATATTATTTTCCAAAATAATCCAGATTCACATGTCAATTATGATTAGTTTAAAACAAATAATATTTGCAACAGCTATCACTAGTTAAACGCCAAAAGTTAATGGCTGCCCATTTAGTGTGTTACACCAAACGAGCACTCTACTTTGGAGAAACATGGGCTAAATCATTGGTGGGTTCTATGGAAAAATAAAACTTCTTGTAGCCCTATTCATAATCAAATAGCAACATTTGCGTAAATTTGCACAGAATGTATTCAGACTTTTATCTCCTTACATACTTAACTATGGCTCCCACATTTCACATACTCAATTTTTATTAAACGCAGGCACAAGAAGATACCTCTGATCACCCTTCTCTGTGCAAGTTTTATTTTTCAGCTGGCATTTAGACATTCCATTTGATGTATGCCAAAATATACTTTGGTTTTAACAGTGTTTATCTGTTTTTCCCTTGGCATAGCATAGGTTTTTGCATAAGTACATGAATATTATATTTTGCCTCTTCTCTCCTCTACAAATAAACACATATATTTAATTTTTAAAAATTTTTGTATTTATTATACTAAATTTACATAAATATACCCTCATTAGGCATGTCCGAAGTACTAATGTTTAATGAGATACTCTTTGGACAAAAACCGACATTTGTTTTCACTTTTGTGTGTGAAAATAGACAATTTGAGAACTAGAAATGTTCAGTGGAGAACTGGTTTCTCAGCAAAGTGCGGTGAATTGAACGGCTTCCAGTTGCCTTGAATAACAAATGAAGTCCCCTGTGACTGAGTTTCAAATGAAGGCTTAAGTATGTCTGTCTCTGTACTAAAGAAAAGCAAGCCAAACAGTTTTCCTTTACTAAATGACAGCTTGTAGACATCTCAATTTCCCTCAAACTTTAGACTGTTTTGCTTCACCAAAATAAATGTCATTATATTTCAAAATGTTATCTATCTATCTACATGTCTAGTCACAAGATGAACATCTAATTATGTTGTGGTATTATTATTAAATGGAGTGTTGACTCAAATGCAAGGTTTATAGTGATTAAGGTGAATAGATAGATGTCTCTGAAACAGACTGATTTGCTCTAAATAGCTGTTCACATTTCAAAGAGGGGATTGCTCAAGCTAAACTATAATCTCAACAAAAAGAAACCTATTTACATTTTCTCTCCTATCGCTTTATTTAGAATAAACAGACAAGCAGTTTCCATTACCTGCACTGAATTATTTTTACAGAATTCATAAACAAAGCCCAGATCATGACCTAGTGCAGCATTTTGGACTGTTAAAAGGCTGGCTCATCCCCTGACTATTTGATTTTGGAAAATGGGCAGCTTTACCCTGTAACATCATGAATACAGCAGACACACAAGTGGTTCAGGTGGTTCAAAATGCGGTGCTTACCATAAAATTCAAGTCTAGTCATACTTCCTTCATCCATATCTGCAGGTGCTTAGTTATGCATCTTTTGTTAATAAAATAATTTAGAAACTAACCATATGAAAAAAAAAANGTGTTCTTGCCTGGAGAATCCCAGGGACGGGGGAGCCTGGTGGGCTGCCATCTACGGGGTCACACAGAGTTGGACACGACTGAAGTGACTTAGCAGTAGCAGCAGCAGCATATGTATAGCTGATTCACTTTGTTGTGCTGCATTTCCAATTTCAGTTCTGTCACAGAGAGCGATCCTTTTATAAAATATAATAAAAATGAATCATTATAAAAATTAAAACACATATAAAATATAAGAAGCCCCATTTTTAAATTGTTAGATGACAAATGACAAAAACCTACTCTAATTGCTACAGACCTTTCTAACACTGTATTTCCAATTTCTCAAAAGTTTTGTTGTAGACCAGTTCACACACTTCTGATTTTCACAGCACTTAACAGGCTCCCTACTGACAGATGCCTGCTGGGGCATTCTGCCAAGGACTCTTGGTAGGAGAGTTTGAGAGAGGATGAGACCTAGCTCCTCAGGTCCTGAACTGGGGCAGGAGAAAAGACACGTTCTGATAACATCAGGAGTGGTAAGCAGATAGAGGCCTAGCACTTTGTCTATGATGTTTGAGTTTATAACCAGAAAAAAAATCTTACCGGGTAAGTCTGTAGCATTTACCTGTGCAAGAAGTATATAGGTTCTTAGTCATCTAGAGAAAGAGATTTTTTCCAAAGAAAACAACTCTGGCCATGTACTACAGATCCACCTATAAAGATTGGAAGATAGAGCAAAGAGGAAGGAGATGAGGGTGTAGCTACAGGGCACAAGTTACTGGAAAGGTCGGGAAGCAGGGGTAGGTTTGAGACCAGAAGTAGAGCTACTTTATTTTATTTTTGAATTAAAAAAAATTTTCCCCTTTTTAGCCATGTGGCTTATGGGATCTTGGTTCCCCAACCAGGGATTGAACCCCTGGCCTCAGCAGTGGAAGCATGGAGTCCTCACCACTGGACCCCCCCAGGCAATTCCCAGAAGTGGAGTTACTTTAAAAGCAGATCATGGATTGGTTCCCGGAGGAGATCAGAACAAATGTCACTTAGGAACACATGGGAAAAAGAAAAAAAATGATGGCAGAGAAACCAACAGGACACAGATGGTAGTTCCTTCAGCTACAAGCTGGAGTCCAGGTCAAGGACAGGCATGCAGTCTGTCCAGCTCAGGCAGGACTGTCAGCCCTTGAATACTCCACAGAGCAGCTTTAGTTACTGAGCACTCTGCTTTTTCCAGAAAGGCCCAGCATCCAAGTATTTCACTTGGATGTACCTACTGAAGATACTTACATTCTCCAATCAAAAGGCATCTGTAATCCCCTATAGGTTCATGGTTCAGAGCCATAACTCAGGACACGAGGTGGAATTGATGGGTTTGGTTCCTGGCTCTGTGTTGTTGTGACCTTGGGGAGATTATAGTTTTTTCATCTGTAAAGTGGGCATAGCAACATTTACTCCACAGGGCTACTGTAGAGATTAAATGGGCAATGAACATACAATATTTAGTAAAGTGGCTGGATAAAGCTGTGGATGCCATAAAACTGTGATTTTTACACACACAGGCTGTCTGTGGCTACCAATGGAGTGTAAGCCATCAAGAGGAGAGATTTTAAGTGTCTTACATAATGCTGAAGCTTCTGGCACCTAGGAGAGTACCTGGTGCTTAGGAGCTGCTCAGTAAAGATTTGTTGAATGAATGATGTGATAGTTGTTATCATTAGGTTTACTATAGGATGAGCTTCGCTGGTAGCTCAGCCATAAAGAATCTGCCTGCCAGTGCAGGAGACCTGGGTTCAATCTCTGGGTCGGGAAGATCCGCTGGAGAAGAAATGGCAGCCCACTCCAGTATTCTTGCCTGGGAAATTCCATGGACAGAGGAGTCTAGCGGACTACAGTCCATGGGGTCACAAAAGAGTCAAACACTACTTAGCAATTAAACCACAACTACTTAGGATAGTGGAGTCAACATGGCAGCTTCTTAAGGGATGAGGAAAACGTAAGTACGGTTAAATAGCGATATGAACGAGTCAGTAAAGAGAATGAAGATCCAGGTTTCCAAAGAGAGGGTGGGGAATCAGTGCTCAGGGGAAGGGCCTGACTTCTCTATAGAGAGTAGACCTGTCAGGACTCGATGACTAACCGGATATCTGATTTAGAATGGAAGGACAAAGAATCACACCCAGATTTCTGATTCAGGTGACAGAGTGAATAGTGGTATCATTCACCGAAATAGGCAACATGGGCTGATTAGAATGATTGAAAATTCGGTGAGCTGGATACATTGACTTTGAGATGCCCAAGAGTCATCCAAGTGGAGCTGTTCAGTAGGAAGCTGGATATTTGGGTCTAGAGATCAGAAGAGATCTGAGGTTCTAACAGATTTGAGAGTCACCAGCACATATTTGTAGCTGAAGCTAACATATAGTGAGAAGAGAAGAAAAAGGACAATGGTTGAAACATAGCAGACATCAACATTCTTTTTTTTTTACATCAACATTTAAGAGTCGGTACAGGAAAAAGAGACTGCTTGTAAAAGAGACTGAGAAGGAATAATAGAGAAATAGGAGAACGAGAAGGGAGTTTGGACAAGCATTAATGAAAAGAGGGTTACAAAATGTTCAAAATAAAGAAAGAGATCAATACTGCCAAATGTTTCAGAGAGGTCAAAAAAAGAGGTCCGCCCATTGGATGTGTCAGTTAGTCCTTCTGGGAGATCTGGACAAGAGCATTTCAGGGAGGGGTGGTGGGAATGGAAGTGAGTGTACAGAAATTAAGAATAAGGGGGCACGAGGAAGCAGAGAGAGCAAGAGTAACAAGTCTCTTTGCACACTCCTGGGCAGGGGAGTGGGGGAACCCTCAACTTGCTCTCAGGCTAGGACAATGAATCTGTGGAAATGGATGGTGCTCTATTCTCCTCTATAATTTATGGTACAGGACAGAGCTTTACAAGGACGCCTTTGCCATCTTTTCACTCCTCCCTGGTGTTGAAGTGATAAAAGTCCCAGAATCCATGAAGGACAGAGAGGGAGGGGCTTTGGAATGTGGGGATACAAGATACCCAGTCACCCTGGCCAGAAGACTATAAATTTTGAAATCCCCCAGGGCAGTGCAATGGGCCTCCTGCACCTTCTCCTGCACGGTTTCTCAAACAGGCAGCTGGGACTCTGCCATTCCTCCCGATTTCCTGCCTCAGAGGTCTCAGAAAGGTTTCACAGGCGGCTTTCCACTCTGGGGAACTTGGTCAGCTTGGACGACAGCAATGATTCCTTAGCAGTATGAGAATCACAGACACACACTATGCACCCTGGCCTTCCCAAGGCAACAAACATCTCAAGAGAAGTGAGGTTTTCCTCTGTAGAGCTGGGCAAGAGGGCAGTTCCCACACCAATGCCCTCATGGGGCATCTGGTAGACCTCTGTGATCTGGCTCCCAGCCACCCTGTCCATAAGACAGCAGCAGCAAGAGGCAGTAGAAGATGGCAGCTGCGCACGTAAGCTCTGAGGTCAGAGTACTCAGGTTCAAAACATCCTATCCATGTGACCTCGGGCCAATTGCTTGACTTCTTTACGCCTCCATTTCCTCAGGGCTAAAAGTGTATCAATAACTGTTCCATTTCAGAGGACCTTTGGGAAGACTGTGCTGTGCATGCGTGCTCAGTCGTGTCTGACTCTTTGCAACCCTAGGAATGTAGCCCACCAGGCTCCTCTGTCCATGGGATCTTCCAGGCAAATATACTGGAGTGGGCTGCCATTTCCTACTCTAGGGGATCTTCCCAACCCAGGGATCGAATCCACGTCTACTGCATCTCCTGCACTGGCAGGCAGATTCTTAAACAGAACAAGTAGGAGAAGGTCTCAGCAGAGGATCTGGGAAGTCAACACTGATACACCAGTAGTGTTGGCTGTCAGTGCCGCTGCTGTGCCTGGGCACAGCCTGGGTCTGGATTCTGCTTTCTCCTCGCCTGTGGCTGCATGCTTGCACCTGATGCTGAGTGGCTCTGCTGGTGATCATCAGAAAGACATGATACTCAGTCTTTCACCAAAGCACTTTTAAAAACCCACCTGTACGTTTATAGCAAAGCATCGCTAGGAAAATGGGGAGCGAACAATAAGATTTTATGAATTAGGGACTCCCTTGGTGGTCCAGCGGCTAAGACTCGTGCTTCCAACGCAAGGGGCCTGGGTTCGATCCTGGTCAGGGAACTAGAACCCACATGCCACAACTGAGAGTTCGCATGCCACAGCTAAAGATCCTGCACGCTGCAACGAAGATACCTGCCCAGCCAAGCAAATATAGAAGTAAAAATATTTCTCAAAAGGTTTTATGAGCTATACATATTTTTTAAACCTACATTTTAAATGTATACCATGACCTATTCTGGGATCTTTATTTCTTACTGAAAAAAACTAACCTGATTTAACGAAAGTCACTGAAAAAACAGAATTCAATTAATGTCTAATATTAAATTTTGTTGGAAGGATCTAACATTCATAACTCCAAGATACATCATCTCCTTTCATCCTCTTGACTAATAAGTTAGGTGATGCTCTGACTTTTCCAAGAGCATGCATAGCCTATTAAGTGAGAAAGCTGTGGGAACTCTGGGTCTCCACATCTCATCTCTTTCTAATCTGTCACACGTTGGTGTGTGTGTTAGCCGCTCACTTGTGTCAGACTCTTTGTGACAGAGGAACCACCAGGTTCCCAGGTTCCTCTGTTCATGGAATTCTTTAGGCAAGAATACTGGAGTGGGTAGCCATTCCCTTCTTCAAGGGATCTTCCTGACCCAGGGATCAAACTTAGATCTCCTGCATTGCGTGCAAATTTGTTACCATCTGAGCCACCAAGGAATCATCAATGGTAAAGTTACTATTTAAAAGCCAATGAGCCATTCTAAATAAAATAACTTAAATAAAGCAAGTGTGTTTTCTGGGTATGTTTTGAGTGGCAACATCAGAAGACCTGGACTATTTTTAAGATTATTATATTAATAAGATTAGGATTATAAGGTGCTCTTCAATAGGAACTCCTATTATAACTGTTCTTGGATACCTAGTATGGCGCTAGGCACATGGGCTTTCAGTACATAACAACTGATACTCAGAGACATGTCTAAATCGTTATTTTTCTTTGGTAACTCTCTCCACTGAAACAGTGTTTTATCAACATTTCTCACACCCTCAGACTCTTAGTCTCCCAAGGGCAGAGATCCACATCCATTCATGTAACAAGCATTAAGCACCTACTAAGTGCTAAAGGGTCTGCTAAGTACTAGCAGCCATGAACAAGACCATATTTCTATGCTAAGGGGTGCACAGCCTATGATGGAAGAAGAAACAGCAATACACAATTATAAGTACAATAACAGAGCACGGTGTGCATCACTGCAGTGGGATGGGCTGAGGAAAGACTAACAGTGTGTTCATGGGCGGAGGTCAGGGAAGACTTTCCTTGCCATGAGACCAATAGATGAAAAGCCCTAATCCACTGTACAGAGTTGAGCAGATGCTCAATATAATTTGAGTTCTTTTGGATCAGCATGCTCCCTCCTCCCCATCTGTCTCACTAGAGGACAATGTATCCAGGCAGGCAAGTTTTTGAAGAGGAAAGGAAGCAGGCGCGAGAGTGAGCGGGCTGGCTTCCCAGAGAAGCAGGATTCTGCATCCTGGACAGGCCAGAGTATCAGCATCCCCTCCGTTACCACTGCCTGCTCCCCAGTCTTTGCTCAGGTGTGGGAGGCAGTGACTGGGTGGGCTCAAGGAGGCCTGAGGCTTAGGAACAGAGTGATAATATGCTTCATACAGCACTTGGTAACAAAACAAAGAGACAGAGATTTAAGTTGGTTTTTATTAGGTGGGGTGAAAACTAACATGTCCAAAGAGCTGTATCAAAACCTCTTGTGTCAAAAGGTTATTGCTACAAATTTCAAATTCCTAAATTTACTTAGAACTTTTTGGTCAAAATATCAAAAAGCACTAGTTACCCATAAGGAAAATAATTAAACAAACCCAGATCCTGACACCAAGAATCATGCCTAATACCAAAACTAAACAATAAAAATCTTAAATGGATTATTAATTCAAATATAAATAATAAAGCTATACAAGTATTGGATGAAAACAGACAAAGACAACTCTATAAAACACTATGTGTAGATATAAATTCAAGAACTGCTACCGAGGACAATTTGTCAATAACTTTCAAAATTATAAATTCATTGTTTGTATTGACAAAAGCACTGTGGAAATAAATCAGGCAGGGTGGAAACGCCTTGCAACGCACAAGGCACTGGGTCAAGTCTTCAGACAGGTACTGCATTAGTAATGGGGATAAATTAGCCCTAGACAAAGGGTTTCTCAACACCTGCAGCAACAACATTAGAAGCAAGTCTCAAAGGGATACAACTGATTCCAAGTAATTTAACTACACACCCAAGAAAACTAGAACTATTTAAGAGAATACAAAAAAGTCTTGCACATAAAAACATAAATTTCACATTGTTTTAAATCTAATAAAAAAAATTACCAGTCAGGCATATGAAGAATTAGAAAAATATAGGTTATTATCAGGAGAAAAATCAATCAAGAGAAACCACCCCAGAAATGATAGAGGTGATGAAATTACCAACAGAAGAGCACATGAACGTAATAAAGAATGAAGTGCAAGATATAAAAGACCTTAATAGAACCACAGGGATTAAAACACAGTATCTGACATGAAAACACACCAGATGGGATTAACAGCTGATTAGACACCACAAACAAATATCAGTGGATGTGAAAACACAGAAATATCAACTATCCAAAATGAAGCACAAAGAGAAATAAGAAAAAATTGGGGGAGAAAAACCCCATCAACACAATAGCATCAAACAAACCAATTGGACCAATGGCTTAACATACATGTAATTGGAATTCTGGGAAGGGTGATGAACAGAAAAAATATTTGAAAAAATAAGGACAAAAAGCATCCAAATTTGATTAAAAGTAAATACAAACCCACAGATTCACTGAACTAGATAAATGCAAGTCAAGAATAATATAAAGAAAACTACAACAAAGTGCATCATATCAAATTGCTGAAAACAAGTGATAAGGAATAAAATCTCAAAAAAGTAGCCAGAGGAAAAGAGAAATGTTACCTACAAAGCAAAAAAAGGTAACAATGACAGAAGACAAAGAAACTATACAAATCAAAAGAAAATGAAGTCATATCTAAGGTAGTGTGTGTGTGTGTGTGTGTGTGTGTGAAATTGTCAACCTAGAACTGTATACACAGTCAAAAACAGCTTTTTGAAGCTGAAGGTAAAATAAAGACTTGATCAGAGAAACCAAAGCTGATCGATTTCACTGCCATTAGATTTTCCTCATAAGTAATATTAAAAGACATTCTTCAAGCAAAAGAAAAAGAATAAATAGAAATATGCATCTACCCAAAGGAAAAAAATCAATTCAGTTCAGTTGTTCAGTCGTGTCCGACTCTTTGCAATCCCATAGACGGCAGTATGCCAGGCTTCCCTGTCCATTACCAACTCCTGGAGCTTGCTCAAACTCATGTCCATGGAGTCGGTGATACCATCCAACCGTCTCATCCTCTGTCATCTCTTCTCCTCCTGCCTTCAACCTTACCCATCAGGGTCTTTTCCAATGAGTCACTTTTTTGCATTAGATGGCCAAAGTACTGGAGCTTAAGCTTCAGCATCAGTCCTTCCAATGACTATTCAGGACTGATTTCCTTTAGAATTGACTGGTTTGATCTCTTTGCAGTCCAAGGGACTCTCAAGAGTCTTCTCCAACACCACAGTTCAAAAACATCAATTCTTTGGCACTCAGCTTTCTTCATGGTCCAACTCTCACATCCATACATGACTACTGGAAAAACCATAGCTTTGACTAGACAGATCTTTGTTGGCAAAGTGATGTCTCGGCCTTTTAATATGCTCTCTAGGTTTGTCATAGCTTTTCTTCCAAGGAGCAAGCATCTTTTAATTTCATGGCTGCAGTCACCATCTGCAGTAATTTTGGAGCACAAGAAAATAAAGTCTCTCACTGTTT
>SJYV01053940.1:710479-725611 GCA_006410875.1 Neotragus pygmaeus | reverse complement strand
AATGAAAACTGACCTTTTCTAGTCCTGTGGCCACTGCTGACGTTTCCAAATTTGCTGGCATATTGAGTGCAGCACTTTCACAGCATCATCTTTCAGGATTTGAAACAGCTCAACTGGAATTCCATCACCTCCACTAGCTTTGTTTGTAGTGATGCTTCCTAAGGCCCATTTGACTTCGCATTCCAGGAGGTCTGGCTCTAGGTGAGCGATCACACCATCATGATTTTCTGGGTCGTGAATATCTTTTCTGTACATTTCTTCTGTGTATTCTTGCCACCTCTTCTTAATATCTTCAGCTTCTGTTAGGTCATACCATTTCTTTCCTTTTTGGTGCCCATATTTGCATGAAATATTCCCGTGGTATCTCTAATTTTCTTGAAGAGATCTCTAGCCTTTCTCATTCTATTTTCCTCTACTTCTTTACATTGATCGNTAATATCTTCAGCTTCTGTTAGGTCATACCATTTCTTTCCTTTTTGGTGCCCATATTTGCATGAAATATTCCCGTGGTATCTCTAATTTTCTTGAAGAGATCTCTAGCCTTTCTCATTCTATTTTCCTCTACTTCTTTACATTGATCGCTGAGGAAGGTTTTCTTATCTGTCCTTGCTATTCTTTGGAACTCTGCATTCAAATGGGTATATCTTTCCTTTACTCCTTTGCCTTTCACTTTTCTTTTCGCAGCTATTTGTAAGGCCTCCTCAGACAACCATTTTGCCTTTTGCATTTCTTTTTCTTGGGCATGGTTTTGATCACAGCCTCCCATACAGTATTACAAACCTCTATCCATAGTTCTTTAGGCACTCTGTCTATCAGATCTAATCTACTTGTCACTTCCACTGTATAATCATAGGGGATTTGATTTGGGCCTTCCTGAATGGTCTAGTGGTTTCCCCTACTTTCTTCAACTCAAGTCTGAATTTGCAATAAGGAATTCATGATCTGAGCCACAGTCAGCTCCAGGTCTTGTTTTTTGCTGACTGTATAGAACTTCTCCATCTTTGGCTGCAAAGAATATAATCACTCTGATTTCAGTATTGACCATCTGGTGATGTTCATATGTAGAGTCTTCTCTTGTGTGGTTGGAAGAGGGTGTTTGCTATGACCAGTGCTTTCTCTTGGCAAAGCTCTGTTAGCCTTTGCCCTGCTTCATTCTGTACTCCAAGGCCAAACTTGCCTGTTAATCCACGTATCTCTTGACTTTCTACTTTTGCATTCCACTCCCCTATGATGAAAAGGAATCTTTTTTGGGTGTTAGTTTTAGAAGGTCTTGTAGGTCTTCATAAAACAGTTCAACTTCAGCTTCTTCAGCATTAGTGCTTGGGGCATAGACTTGGTTTACTGTGATACTGAATGGTTTGCTTTGGAAACAAACAGAGACCATTCTGTCATTTTTGAGACTGCACCCAAGTACTGCATTTTGGACTCTTTTGTTGACTATGAGGGCTACTCCATTTCTTCTAAGGGATTCTTGCCCACAGTAGTAGATACAACGGTCATCTGAATTAAATTCACCCATTCCAGTCCAGTTTAGTTCACTGATTCCTAAAATGTTGATGTTCACTCTTGCCATCTCCTGTATGACTACGTTCAATTTACCTTGACTCATGGACCTAACATTTTATGTTTCTATGCAATATTGTTCTTTACAGCACCAGACTTTACTTCCATCACCAGTGACATCCACAACTGTGCTGTTTTCACTTTGGCTCAGCCTCTTCATTCATTTTGGAGATATTTCTCCACTCTTCTCGAGTAGCATATTGGGCACCTACCAACCTGGGGAGTTCATCTTTCAGTGTTTTATCTTTTTGCCTTTTCATACTGTTTATGGAGTTCTCCAGGTAAGAACACTGAAGTGGTTTGCCATTCCCTTCTCCAATGGACTACACCTTGTCAGAACTCTCCACCATGACCCATCCATCTTGAGTGGCCCTACATGGCATGGCTCATAATTTCATTGAATAGGACAAAGCTGTGATCCATGTGATCAGTTTGGCTAGTTTCCCGTAATTGTGGTTTTCATTCTATCTGCCCTCTGAAATGGGTGAGGATAAGAGGCTTGTGGAAGCTTCCTGATGCGAGGGACTGGCCGCAGGGGAATCTGGGTCTTGCTCTGATGTGCTTAGTCACTTCAGGCATGTCCGACTCTTTGCGATCCTATGGACTGTAGCCCGCCAGACTCCTCTGTCCATGGGATTCTCCAGGCAAGAATAATGGAGTGGGTTGCCATGCCCTCTTCCAGGGGATCTTCCCGACTCAGGGACTGAACCCTGGTCTCTTATATCTCCTGCATTGACAGGTGGGTTCTTTACCACTAGCACCACCTGGGAAGCCCAGCTCTGGTAGGCAGGGCCATACTCAGTAAATCTTTAATCCAATTTTCTGCTGATGGATGGGGCTGTGTTCCCTCCCTGTAGTTCCTTCCCTGAGGCCAAACTATGGTAGGGGTGATGGCTACTTCCTTCAGAAGGACCCATGCCAGCACACCCCAGGCTCTCAGGCCTGTTGTATTCAGTACCCCTAACCCCACGGCAGGCCGCTGTTCAACCCGTGCCCTTCGCCAGAGACTCCTGGACGCTCACAGGCAAGTCTGACTCAAAATCATCAGTCATTAGTAAAATACAAATTAAAATCATAGTGAGATACCACTCTCACCCTACTAGGACAGCTAAAATAAAAAAGATTGATATTAGGGATGTAAAGCAATTAAAATCCTCATACTTTGCTGGCAGGAAAGCAAAAGAATATAGTCACTTCAGAAAACAGTTTGACAAATTCTTACAAAGTGAAGCATACATCCTCTATACAAATGTTTATACTGGCTTTATTTATAATAGCTAAAAACTGGAATTAACCCCAATACCTTTTGACTGCTGAATAGATAAACAACATAAAGTGTTATGCCCGTATAATGAAATACTATTCAGCAATAAAAAGGAACAAACAACTGCTACACATACGCTTGAATCTCAAATGCATTATACCAAACAAAAGAGGCAGACTCAAAAGGCTACTATATGATCCATTCATATGGCATTCTGCAAATACTGCAGTGACCCTGGTTGTTGAGGCCTGAGAGTCAAGGTGGGGGTTAACTGCAAAGAAGCATGAAGGAATATTCAGAGCTGATGATGGAAATATTCTATTGATTGTTATGTTAGTTGCACAAAGGTGTTCTCAAAACCCATACAACTATACTAATAAGCAATTTTCACTGTCTATAAACTTCAGTGAATTTTTAATAAAATTGTGATACCTCCCAACAATTATATATTATGCAATCATTTAAAATATAAGATGAATCCATATATGCTGACAATAGGATAATCTCTAAGATATATTGTTAGGCGTAAAAAGCAAGACACAGGACAATAAATACAGTCTGTTCCTTTTTATGGTATATTGGCTGTCTCCGGGGTCTGGAGTGGAAGTGTGTACCCTTTTGTACTGTTGAGTTCTTAGCCCCATGTCCTTGTATTACTTTCAGTTAATAAAATCCACATACCTTTCAAGGAAAACTCACAGGTCTCTGGCCCAGGGGCCTGAGCCATGTAGGTCTGAGAAAACCCATGTAAGAATATAAAACATACTGCCAGACCCTGAAAAAGTGCTCAGTAAATAGCTGGGAGAAGAAAAATACTGGAATCAAGTCAGAAGGCAGAGCCTAGACAAAGATCTCTATCTGAACACCAGATATTCAGCCAGCAGAGCCCCCATTTTATACAAGGAGCTAAGCTTGAACGGCTTACGTTAGGAAAGAAAGGGACCATAATATCCAAATAGCCTGGATCTGCTGTTGGGCAAGCTGTCTGTCAGCATTCCTGTGCAAGGACACTGTGTGCCCCAACCTCAGCTTCGGAGGGATGGGGTGCACCCCCTTCCCCCAGTGAGCAGAGCCCACTCCAAGAGGCCACCCCAAGGGCTCCTCTGGTGGTCTAAGTGCTACATCTTGACTCCCAGAGGTCCTGAGCAGCCTCTCCCACAACCCCTTGAGTCAGATACTCCTATAGCTCTCCGAAGGAGTGAAACAACCCCAGGGTCTCACTGCACGCAGACGGCAGACAAGATGATCACAGCACATCAGGCTCTTTTCCACACTGAGGCTTCAGGAAAGAAAACCCGAAAGGAAAAGGCAGACAAGCAAGCAAGGCCTCTTAGGGGAATCTGGTGAAAGGATCTCCCAAGGTTTGGCAGGGCTTCTTTCAGCAGCCTGCAATCAAGGAAGTCAGGAACTCCAGGATGCCAAAGGGACAGAGAGGGAAGGTGCCCAAACAGCCAGCCTCAGAAACTCCTCTGCTTTATTTGGACGTGCCTCCCCGAAGCCAGGTCCTAGCTTCTGGAAAGGACTACGAGCTTCTGTGCTGCGGAGCACTGTCTGGCTGCCTCCAGATACCTGGCTTCCTAGGGGGAGCACATAGGTCCTGCCTCCTCTTTCTGCTCTGCAAAAACAAGCTGTGCTGGCAGGTACAAGCTCAGAGAGGATAAGGTAAGTTGTAACCAGGGCCGAGAGTAGGACTCGGGTAGGAGCCAACCAAAAGCAAAGTCCTTTCAGGCATTCAGGCACCCGCAGACTCAAGGATGCAGGAGAGAAGGCATCCCAGAATCTCACTTTCTCAGGAGCACACCGCTTGCCACCAGGGGCAGGTGTGTCAGAGCCCTGGGCCATGGACTGGGGTAGCCAGGTGATGGGAAGAAACCAGAGCACTTACCGGGGGAAGATGGCAGTCATCAAGGCCGAAGCATAGCCAGGCTTGCAGGTTCCCTCTGAAAAGTTTGCGTACTTGGTGGCTAACTCTGCAGGCCTGTGGGGAGAGAGGGAGAGTCATAGTTTGCCGGGCAGTGGTTACTGTTTCATGAAGAGCTGTTGGTGTTTAAACCTTGAATCAAGCTTCATTTGCTACAATCAGCACTTCAGTCCCTTTTCCACACCAAGTTTCCAGAGGCGGGTGGAGGGGAGGAGCCAGGACATTCTAAAGGAATAAGTAGATAAACAACGAGGCCCTTCTGTGGAATTTGGTAAAAGGAACTCACTGGATTTCAAGTAGATTCTTTGCAGTAAGCCTGGTTGCAAGGAAATCAGGAACTCCATCCAGGCTCCCAGACTAGGAGATTGGCGCCCTGGAGACCTAAGGAGAGAGCTCCCAGGCTTTAATAAAATCACAGGCACAGCCTTTTCAACCTTCTTGAATGTTTCTACATATCCAGCCTCATCTGCCTTTATTCTCTCACACATACTATGGTCCAGCCAGTGGGAAGTACTCAGTGCCCTGAATATACATCAAATATATGACGGGGGGTCTCATTGAGTATGTTCTCCCGCTATCCTATTCTCTCTGCCTGGAATGTTCTTCCTTGTTCTCCTTCTGCCTCCTGGTCCTTCACAACTCAGCTCAGACGTCAGTTTCACTGGGAGTAACTCCCAGACCCCCAGATTGGGCCAAGTGTCTCCTCTGTGCTCACTGTCCATCCACTGCCACCCACATTACATGCTTGCCCCCGTCGGCACTTGCCATACTGAACTACAACTGCTGGTAGTATGTCTCCTCCATGGCGCTGACCCAAAGTCAGGGTCTGATTTAACCCTGTACCCCCAGTTCCTTGCACAGAGAATGGGCACACAGAAGACCTCGGTGATTTTCTGAAGGAACTCTCACTGACAATCTCACTGCACTTGGACTGGAAATAAGGCAATCTCAGGAGTCCACAAGTCAAACAGCACTGACTATTTTTCAGAAGACTTGTGAGTTCTAGCCCCGGATCTGTTGCTGTGTGACTGAAGTCAAGTCATCTCACCTCTCTGGTCTTCAACATCTGTATGGGTTCAACATGGGGCTGGAGTCACTGTCCTGCCTCCCCAGACCCTGCTCAGTGCAGTCTAGAGAAAACCAAAGCGGAAGAACAGGACCCATCCCGTGACTGCTGGGCTGGAGGCCNGGGGGGGGGGGGGAGGTTGCTATGCAAACTTCAATAAACAACTTTAGGGACACCATTCATAGATACATGTTGACTCCATCACAGAGTTGTGCAACAGCTCTGAAAACAAATTCTCCTTTTGTTAACACCCTTTACATTATGGAGTTTAAGATGAGCATTACTTACTGTCATCTCAGCCAGTGATTGACTAGGAAAAGGCAAAGTATGGCATGAAGAGCAGTGGTTGGGGTTCTGGTCTTTAGCCTGGTCACTACTAACTGTGAGATCTTGAAAGGCACATCCTTTCTGACATCACTTATAAGAAGAAAGCAGATGGTTTTTTGGCTGGAACAAATGAACCAATGATAACATGGTGGAAAGAGTTTGCTTTCAACTGGGCAACCCAGCACCCAGTCTGTGAGCCTCAAAGGTGCTGCTCTTCCAGGTCCTTCCCTACTTTGCAATAGAATTAATAACTAGAACTTCTTGGCCTTATAAGAATCGGAAAAAATATTATGATCTGAAAGCAGATGTCACTTCATTACAGAGATCTTTGAACTCTGATTATGGAATTAAATGGACTTGCAGAACAGGATCCATCTGCTTTTATTATTTCATTTTAGCCTAACAGTGTTTTCATGTGGAATAAACTTGCCCAAAAGTCCTGTGTGTCACTGATGAAGGAAAAACTAGAATCCACATCTCCAGAAGCTATTTCAGTGCTCTGTCCAACACACAAATTAGTAATTGCCCCTGGAAAATATCTCTATGTAGGTACCATTGAAGATCAGGGAATTTTGAGCCTGCTGCTAAGTCGCGTCAGTCGTGTCCAACTCTGTGCGACCCCATAGATGGCAGCCCACCAGGCTCCCCCGTCCGTGGGATTCTCCAGGCAAGAACACTGGAGTGGGTTGCCATTTCCTTCTCCAATGCATGAAAGTGAAAAGTGAAAGTGAAGCCGCTCAGTCATGTTCGACTCTTCGCGACCCATGGACTGCAGCCCACCAGACTCCTCTGCCCATGGGATTTTCCAGGCAAGAGTACTGGAGTGGGTGACATTGCCTTCTCCAATTTTGAGCCTACTGGGAAATTATTAGCTCAGAGCAGGAGGACTGGTCATTGATTAAACAGAGCTGCCAGTGGTTAGTGTTAGGGACACAAACCTAGATCTATAGAAGTGAAGCAACACCCAGCAAATAGTGTGCAGCGAGGCTCTGTTAACTCACAGGTAGGTCAGTGTGGCTCGGTACATAGAGGACTCGAGACAAACAGCATGTCTGTTTCTGGAGATTTAAAAATGACATTCCATTGTTGCAGGGAGACTGCAATTTATTATTCAGATGCAAACAAGTTGGAGAGAATTTTTTGTTTAATTACACTAGTGATAGACACTAGAACAGGATATTATCTTCTTATACAGGAAGGCTGGAGGAGCTAGAGATACTTGTTTTTAAAGTGTTAAAGCTTTTATTGTTTAATAAAATTTCACTATTTCTCAGCACAGGTCCCCTCCACGATGTGTGCCAAGTGGCTGTCTAGGTTGCATATTCTACCAGAGTTGTGGGACTTCCTGCTTCCTAAGGCATTCATTCCATCTCTGGGCTCGGATACTCCCTGGGTATAACTTCTCAATCTTGAACTCTGAAATGTGATAAATAGTGAAAACAGTTTCTGATGCCATCCATTGTGGCTTGGCTGTAGAATCATTGGTATCACTGAATCACTGGTATCATTGGCAAGTTCTGCCAAAGTGGCCAAGTATATCTGTTTATCTAAGCATGGAGAAACTTTAAAGTTCATTTCTAAAGGAAGAAACTTTGGCATTACTAAGCATGACTGACTGACAAAGGATCCTGTGGTCTGGGTGGAAGATGAGTACAGAAGACTGTCCAGCTCTGGTGTGATTTTGAGGTTGTACATAAAGCCGAAATGACACTTCCTGTGTCAAGACCTCTTTTATAATAGCACTCAATTCTTAGCAAGGATATCTTCACACAAAACAGAGACAATGTCTTCTCAAAAGGAGGATTTGGTGCTATGTTTTTTTCACATTGTCATCTCTGACCAAGCCACCTTGGAAACCCGTGTATAAATACATAAAATACTAAATCTTTAAGAGAATTAAGTTACAGCTTAAGCACAGTCTTTGATATCAAAGATCAGAACTTAGTAGAACTCAAAGAAACTTTGAGAAGCAGTTGTAGGCTTCCTACATTCTGATCCAGTGGATGGAGACGTAACTCAGTTTCTACTTCAGAGATAATGTCTCCTTCATTGTCACTGGGTTGTGTTTTTTCCCTCTTTACCATTTGAAGGTGTTTATAAATAATGAAGAGACCAAAAGGGGTGACGAACAAATGAATGAGACCTGAGTGGACTGCCAGTCATGCTACCTGGAAAACTTCCAACTCATGGTATTTCTTTGGGTTTTGTTTCATTGTTTTCTTGCTTCCCCAAGTTTGTAACTTGTCAGTTTGTCCAAGGGCCTTGCACTCTCTCAGAATGTGCGTCTGGGGTTCTTCCATCTGGTTTCATATAATTAGCTCACAACCAAAGTGGAGCCAGTTTGGGTGAGTCTTTATCATTAGGTGAAGAGCAGAGTCACCCAAACCTGCTTGACCAGGGAGTATCCTTTCTTGCCAAAAATGGGCTGAAAAGCAGTGATGTCACCAATCAGTGATGAGAAGACGGGAGAGTAGTTTTTTGAGAACGGTTATGAGTACATCTGGCACAAGGGGCATGGAGGAGAATTGGGGTTTAGGGCTGTGGATCCAAGGCAATCAGTGGAGCTGGATTGGGCTGTTCTGAAAGCTTGGCTCTGGGGAGGGAAAGGCTAGTAGTAGTGTCAGAAAAGAGGGAACTAACCAAAAAAACACCTCAGATGTGAGGTTCATACTATCACTTAAAGGATATATATATCTTCCTCTATACCCACCCCACAAGCTTGCTTTCCTGTTAAAGATGAACCATGATTTCTCCAAAAGCTCTTCAAGGACTAGAGTCTCAAGGTATCTGGCCTAGAGAAACAATCCATACTTTAGCCCGTAGGGGCCATTTAATCCTGGGGGTGCAGGTAGGGGGGGTGTTTAAAAAACCACTGAAGTGTTTGATTTACAGTGAGTTCTGAACTATCACAGGGTCCTGCATATGGGAGTGCAAGACCTAATAAACTGAAATCTCCACTGTACCAGATGCTGGGGGAGAGGGCTGGCCAGATGTCAGTAGTTCTCCACCAAGCCTTACACCAAGGCTGTTAGTCAGAAGTAGAATGGCTTCTTTGGGGTTCACTTCCTTATTATTTGGATTTCCCTGGTGGCTCAGACGGTGTCTGTCTACAATGCGGGAGACCTAGGTTTGATCCCTGGGTCGGGAAGATCCCCTGGAGAAGGAAATGGCAATACACTCCAGTACTGTTGCCTGGAAAATCCCATGGACAGAGGAGCCTGGTAGGCTACAGTCCATGGGGTCGCAAAGAGTCGGACACGACTGAGCGACTTTACTTCACTTCCTTATTATTTCTCCTGCTCAGAAATAGTGAGAGAATGTTAGCTGGAGAACGTGGAGGAAGAGGAACAAGCAGTGGGGAAGGAGGGGGGGAATCTTTTCCTGACAGGATAATGTGCCTTAGACAATTGACTGTTGTCTGCCTTCCGGTTCAGATTCTTAGATTAGTTTATAGAGTTTCTTCTTCTTTGATTTAGAAGAACAAGAATGGGTGAAGATTATCCAAACCTAAAATCATGGCCCTAGGAATTCCTCATACCAGGCCTTGCTGCTGCTGCTGCTAAGTCACTTCAGTCGTGTCCGACACTGTGCGACCCCATAGACAGCAACCCACCAGGCTCCCCCGTCCGTGGGATTCTCCAGACAAGAACACTGGAGTGGGTTGCCATTTCCTTCTCCAATGCATGAAAGTGAAAAGTGAAAGTGAAGTTGCTCAGTCGTGTCCGACTCTTCATGATCCCATGGACTGCAGCCTACCAGGCTCCTCCATCCATGGGATTTCCAGGCAAGAGTACTGGAGTGGGGTGCCATTGCCTTCTCTGATCCCAAGCCTTAGGACATGGTAAACATCTCTCCTCCTTAAAACTGCTTTCCTGTTTGTGAGGCCAGGATAGAGCCTCTTTTAGAAACAGGTGCTTTCTTTTCTTGATGACCAATTAAGACTTCTGGGCAAAGCGTTCCTTTTTTGGGGGGAGGGGACGGACTGGATGTCCTACTGTATTGCTTAATGGCCTAATCCAAACCAAGTTGTGTGGGTCAATCCATACAATGCCTTATTTTACTCTAATCTTCAGCATTAGTCCTCAAAACACCGAGCTTATCGGTCAGTAAGTGGCCAGATCCAGGGGGAAGCTTTTCCTTCATCTACATGGATAGATAGCCTTTTGAATAATTGAGCAGAAAAGGTGTGATAATGTGAAATATTCATAAATCACTGAGTCAGCTCCAGTCAATCTCTTGGAACTTCTGTTTTCTCTGGTACCAGATGTCTCTCTAGGCTCTGAAGAGGGCAAGGCCAACAGCAGTGTCAGAAAAGAGGGCAACTAACCAAAGGAACCCACCTAAGATATGAGGTTTGTACTTTTACTACTTAGAGAAAGCTCACATCTCTAGAGAAAAACACCTCTCGCTAGAGCTCTTTGGAGTAATCCCCCAAAATGGTACTGGAAGGAGCACCCAGAATGTCTGAAAGCCTGGCTCCTTGAGCCATGGTCAAGCACACCCTGTGAGGATCTCCTACTCTTAATCACCCCTGGAATCTCTCCAGTGAGTCTTGAGGTCCTAGGCTGAAGCCCCAGATCAGCCCCCTGCTCCCAATCAAGACTTGCAGAACTCATCCAAACGCTGGACCTTAGTGTTCCAGACGCAGGTGTTCACGTTCTCCGCCTTGTCGGCCTCCCCAGCCCAGTCTCAGCACAGCACTGACCGCCTCCGGGCCTTTTTCACTGCACAGCCACGGGGCTCTGTGAGCCGCTCCCACAGCTGTCACCACATGAAGCCAGCGGAGAGCCACAGCCGCAGAAAAAAAAAAAAACAACGAGGGAAGTGGGACAAACATCCTGTCTGCCCCCACAACCTCAAGTGGCTCCAGCTTGAGAACCTGTGGGGCACAGACCTACCCAACGGCTCACAAAAACTCATATTCTCTGTGTCATTGCTGGTGAGCGAGTGTTTTCTCTAAAGTCCAGGAACTTAAATGGTGCTATTCTTTGGCTTATTAAGTCATTGACAGGGGACAGTGGTGGGCAATGCCCCGCTTCTGAACCAGGATGAGTTGGCATGTGCAGAGCAGGGTCTGGGCAGGAGTTTTCCTCAGGAGCTAGTGAATGCCAGCTGCCGAGGGGTGCCATTTCTTTCCACAGACCAGATTAAGAGAGGGGCTGGACCAGGGGCAAAGGGCTGCAGTGGCCTGGCTACGTTCGTCCTCATTGCCTGGTAAGGACTCAGCCATGCGCAGTTCTGTCCTTCCTTGAGGGGCCAGGGGCTTCTCAGGTCAGGTCTCACCGTGTATAGGATCTCTTCCAGCTAAAGATCTCCTCCAGACTGGAAGAGGGGGAGACCTCCCGCTTCGGCAGGGTTCCCCAACGACGCCGGCCCGCTAGGAAGGAAGCTCGGCGCCTGCTCAGCCCTTTCATCCTCTCTTCCGTCCGGAAGAAGTCAGTCAAGGCCCGGAAGTACTCCAAGGTGACCTCATGGCTCCAGGCTGGCAAGGGCTCCTGGCGCAGGAAGCCGCAGTGGCCCCCGTGGCGGCTGAGCAGAAGGAAGAAGTAGGGGTTGCTGTGAAAGAGTTCAGTTGGCAGAAAGTGGTTTGGGGGCCCGCACACGGGGTCGTCGGCACTGCAGATGCACAGCACAGGTACCGCTGCCTCATCCACATCCCGGAGGGGGTCGTTGTGGTCCCAGTAGGTGTCCCAGCTGATGGGGAAGCTCTTGGTGTGGCAGAAGAGGGTCTCCTCAAACTCCCGCAGGGAGCGGCTCCTGAACAGTTTGCCGGTATCCACTGTGTCCTCCAGGGCCGTGGCGTACCTGGCAGCAAGAAGTTGAAGGAGGAAGGAAGGAAAGAGAAAATAAATTGACAGCACATGTTACAGAATGGCTGCCCACAGGCCAGTGTCTGACCACGGAGGCTTTCTTTGGCCATATAGTGTGTTTAAAAACTTCCACATTGTTGCCATCATTTAAAACCAGGAGATTTGGGAATTCCCTGGCAGTTGGGTGCTTAAAACTGCCGTGGGCCTGTTCCCTAGTCAGGGAACTAAGGTACCACAAGCCGCATGGCGTGGCCAAAAATAATAAAATCAGGATAATTCACATAAAATGCAACTGAGCTGACTTCTCAAAGGAAATGAGGAGGTCTGACGACATGCGCTGGCATGGCAACAATCAGGGTATTTCTGCCCTCCTTCCTGTATGACAGTTTCTACCAGGCTGGTCATTCATGGCATCACCTCCCCAGCCCTGGGGCAGCATTTGACTTTACAGCTGTGACTGCTGTCCTCCTGACCTCAACTTCTGACCCCTGTAGGGAACTTTCTACAAACTGTCACCTCCTGTACCCCTCTTAGAACCCACTGGCTCAGACTATCCAAACCAGCATGTGACACCCCATCATTAACATTTTACTTTAAGTCGTATTAGTTTGCTTGCTCTTTATTTATTCATTTTTAGCTGTGCTGGGTCTTTGTTGCTGCACGACCCTTTCTCTAGTGGTGGAGAGCCCAGTTGCAGCGCACGAGGATCTCACTGCAGTGGCTGCTCTTGTTGTGGACCTTGGGCTCTCACTACGTGGGCTCAGTCGTTGCGGCTCCCGGGCTCTAAAGCACAGGCTCAGTAGTTGTGGTGTAACCGGCTTAGCTGTTGCACGGCATGTGGGATCTTCCGGGACCAGAGATCAAATCCATGTCTCCTGCATTGGCAGGCAGATTCTTTACCACTGAGCCACCAGGGAAGCCCAGTTTGGTTGTTTTTTTAAAAGATAATATGCTGTCCAGATGATGACAAATGACTGTGACCTTGATCGGTGGGACAAGTATTTCTAGAAAGGGCTGAGTGGTGGAGGAAGTAACTGGGAGTGTAATAATTAATTTATGGGGTGAGTTCCCAAATGGGAGCCTAAGAGCAACTGCTCTGGGAAAGAGGGGTATATTTGCTGTTTCCACCTCCCTGGGGAGAGCCCGGCACCCTGACCAGGAGGCCGGGATGGGCATTTCAGTGCTTAGTTTGGGTTAATTCAGCCTTAGCCAGCTGAATTTGTTCTGGTGCCTCCTGCAAACAGTCAAAGAGGCTTGCCCCAAGTGGGCAATCCCCAAATTCCACAGGCAGGGCAGTTCCTAAAAGCCCAGTTTTTCTCTTCACTTCCTTCACTATATCCTCCAGCTGGTACCTGGGGTCAGCAGCGCTGATGGTGGTCATTTGCGGAAGGAAACTGACAATTAGGCCATGTGAGAGCACTTTGCCCCTGGACTGTTCCAGTGGCTTTGGGTTGCCATGGTAGCATGTGAGCTCAGGGTTTGGGAGGCAAAATGGAGCAAGGAAAGAAAGAGAAATCACAATTGCCACCATGTATTGGTGCCAGGCCCCTTACTTTGGTTATCTTACTTCATGCCACCTTGTGAGGTGGTTTTTGAAGAGGAAAGTGAGGCTCATAGGGATTAGCTAGACATGATGGCAACTCTGTGGTGGGGCAGAAAGACCTGGGATGTGGGGTCAGACCCATTTGGGTTCAAATCCTGAATTTCCAGCAACTTAGCTAACCCCTTCATCTCCTAGGAAAGCGACAGTGTAAGCCGAGGCCTGATTATTTGCTATAGGACTGTCACCCAGGCCTTTTCAGTGGAAGAGTCTCCCTGTCACCCTGGTGGTAGATTCTCTTCTTTTTGGAGATTTAAAGAAATATGTTTAAACATTCTTAAAATTTTTGCATTAAATATTGAGTACATACCTAGTAATATGCAAAACACTTGTCAGGTCTCAGGAATTTCAATAAATCAAATAACCACGAAATTTCTGATTCCTGTCACCTCCAAGCTCAGAGACTAAGGAAACATTCTGGACAGTCACAATTGCTTCCAGAGCCCTCTTTGCTGATTTGACTAGGCGATGTGCAGCATCAGGTGCTCAGGTTGCTAGGATGAAGTGCAGCTGAGGTGAGGCCAGGGGGCCCCCTGGGTTGGAGTTCCTGCTCCAGCTAATGATGCTGACTCAGTCGGTCTGTGGCTTTTAAATTTGCTTCTCTGATTCTGCCTAGACTAGAGGGTTTGGATGCTTCAGAAACTGTGTGCGGAGAACTCTGCCCAAATTGCTCTACACCTGTTTGATTCAGTGCCAGGCAGAGCTGTTTGTTTCCCAGCCCCAAACCCCTACCCACCGCGTCTGCGGCCCCCATCACCCACCTGCTGAGGGCGATCTTCTGGTGAAGCAGAAAGCCCCGCTCGTAGGGCCAGGGCAGGCCGGCTTCAAACCACTCGCGGCAGCGTAGCACGGGCGAGATGCAGGCGGCTCCGGTCACGTAGCTGGAGGAGCCACACTCGCCCAGGTAGGACAGCAGCAGCGCCGAGCCCGAGCCCTCGCTCACCGCGAACAGCGGGGCCGCGGGGTGTCGGAAGCGGATGTAAGTGATGGCCTCTTTGAGGTCGGACGGGTCCCCAAAGGGCTGCAGCCGGGGGCTGACCAGTGGGCAGCCGTGGTGGCCGCGCCGGTGGAAGATCACCGGGTAGTAGCCGCGCTCCAGGGCCAGCAGGCAGAGGCCGAGCACGTTGCGGGTGAGGCGCCCCCAGGCATTGGGGATCACCAGCAGTACCGCCGGGAGGCCCCCGGCGTTGGTGGCCCGGCGGCCCCGAGCGCCAGGTCCCACCACCCAGTCCAGGGCCACCAGCCCGTCATCTGCCAACTGCAGGTATTCCCGGGCCAGCTCGGACCCCGGACCCGCCGGCAGCACGAAGTGGCAGAGGGTCTGCAGGTGGGGCCCGGACAGCCAGGGGCGCGGGCCCGGCTCTAGCGCGGCCGAGCGTCGCAGAGCGCGCAGCAGGCACTGGGCCAGCGCCGACGGCTTACAGATGAGCCTGCAGCCTCCGGGCAGCGGCTCCCGCCCGTCGCTGAACTGACCCGCGGGGCCTCCGCCGCCCACCTCCTCCCCCTGATCTTCTCTCCGCGCCCCTGGCGGGGTCCTCGCTCCGACGGCGCGCCTGCCGGGCCGCCGCAGCCGCAGCCGCA
>SJYV01053940.1:643954-704063 GCA_006410875.1 Neotragus pygmaeus | reverse complement strand
GTGTGTGTGTGTGTGTGTGCTTAGTCACTCAGTTATGTCTGACGCTTCGCAACCCCATGGACTGTAGCCCGCCAGGCTCCCCTGTCCATGGGATTTTCCAAGCAAGAATACTGGAGTGGGTTGCCATTTCCTGCTCCAGTGGATCTTCCCAACCCAGGGATCCAATCTGCATCTCATGTGTCTCCTGAATTGGCAGCGGATTCTTTACCACTGTGCCACCTGGGACGCCCCTTTTTTCTCCATTTCACTTAAAAAATGCACACTCTTTCTGGGTGGTAGTGAAAAGAACAGAGGATTTAGCATTTACTGAACATAAACTATGCTCCAGACAGTTGACCTAATTACCTAATATAGCTTTACAGTAATCCTCTGAGGCAGAATAGCCCTTAGATCCAGGCACGTGGGCTAAGAGAAATCAAGAGAAGCATGGTTGGAAGATGTGCTGTTCTATAAAATTTCAAATGATAAACTTCGGTAGGGATTACATCGAACCTTGTAGGTTGTTATGGGCATTTTAACAGTGTTAATTCTTCCAATCCATCAGTATGAAATATTGTTCCATTTATTTGCATCTTCAGTTTCTTTCATCAGTGTCTTATAGTTTTCAGTGTAAGATCTTTCATCTCCTCAACTAAATGTATTCTGAGGTATTTTATTCTTTTTGATGCAACTGTATATGGGATTGTTTTCTTAATTTCTCTTTCTGACAGTTCATTATTAGTGTATAGAAACACAGTTGATTTTAATATATTGATTTTGTATCCTGCAACTTTACTGAATTTTTAAAAATACTTCTGACAGGTTTGTTTTTATTTTTGGTGGAATTTTTAGGAATGTTACCTGCAAATATAGACAGTTTTACTTTTTCCTTTTCAATTTGGATGCCTTTTATTTCTTTTTCTTGCCTAACTGTTTTGGCTAGCACTTCTGGTACTATGATGGAAAAAAAGGGGCAAGAGTGGACATCCTTGTTTCGTTCCTGATCTTAGAGGAAAGACTCAGCTTTTTTACCATGGAGTATGATGTTATCTGTGGGCTTATCATAAAGAAAGAAAGAAAGTGAAGTCGCTCAGTCATGTCCGACTCTTTGCAACCCCATGAACTGTAGGAGAAGCCTACCAGACTTCTCCATCCATGGGATTCTCTAGGCAAGAATACTGGAGTGGGTTATCATTTCCTTCTCCAGGGGATCTTCCCGACCCAGGGATCAGACCCAGGTCTCCTGCATTGGAGGCAGATGCTTTAACCTCTGGGCCACCAGGGAAGCGGTCTTTATTATGTTGAGTTATATTACTTTTTGTACTCACTTTGTTGAGAGCTTTTATTATGAATGGATGTTAAATTTTGTCAAATGCTTCTTTTGCATCTACTGAGATGATCATATGATGTTTCCCTTCATTTTATTAATGTGGTGTGTCACATCAATTGATTTATGAATGTTGCACCATCCTTGGATCCCTGGAATAATCACAGTGTATGATTCTTCTAATGTTTTGTTGAATTCAGTTTGCTAAAATTTTGTTGAGGATTTTTATATCTATGTCCATCAAAGATATTGGCCTGTAATTTTCTTTTCTTGTAGTGTCTTTGTCTGATTTTGGTATCAGGATTAGTCCTGACCTCATAAAATGAGTTTGAAAGTGTTCCCTCCTCCTCCATTTTTTGGGAAAAGTTAGAGAAGGATTGGTATTAGATCTTCTTTAAATGTTTGGTAGAATTCACCAGTGAAGCCATCTGGTTCTGGACTTTTGTTTGTTGGGAGGCTTCTGAATACTGATTCAATCTCCTTACTCCTAATTGGTTTGTTAGGATTTTCTACTTCTTCGTGATTCATATGGTGTTTCATATGGCCACAAAACTAATTACAATTCACATTTCCCCTGCATACTCTGGGTAAGACTAACATTTATGGTCATTGTCAACAAAGTGCAGTCACAACTTTCAGAGTTGCTGGAATCCAGTATTTGTGGGCAGCATGCAGAATAACGTAGTGTGGTATCAAGAGCAATGATGTAACCAGCATGAAATAAAGGGAACTAGAGAACTGAAGAGACAAGAGGATCTATATTGATTCTGTAAAACAGGTTCCAGAAAGTCCTGGCACTGTCAATAATAAGAATACTGCTACCTTTTTTAGTGATATAAGATGTGAAATTAGTCAGGAATGATATACCTGACAATTTAAAAAAAATGATGAGATGGTCCCTGAACCAGAGAGAGTATCTGGATACTCTAAAGATACTTCAGGTGCACTGATTCAATAATAAACACATATCTAAGTATCTCTTCTTTCCTGTGTTGTTCTAAATCCTCATCAATAAATCATTACATCTCAAGTGGATGGACTTGTTTATACAGCAGAGATCTTACAATAATATTTAGCTGGGGCTCCACAGCATCCTAGGGCTTCTCTCGTATCTCAGCTGGTAAAGAATTTGCCTGCAATGCCAGAGACCTTTGTTCAATTCCTGGGTCGGGAAGATCCTCTGGAGAAGGGATAGGCTACCCACTCCAGTATTCTTGGGCTTCCCTTGTGGCTCAGCTGGTAAAGAATCAGCCTGCAATGCAGGAGACCTGGGTTCGATCCCTGGGTTGGGAAGATCCCCTGGAGAAGGAAATGTCTACCCACTCCAGTCTTCTGGCCTGAAGAATTCCATGGACTGTATAGTCCATGGGGTCACAAAGAGTCAGACACAACTGAGCAACTTTCACTTTCTGCATATCCTTGGAGCAGCTCTACTCTAGGATAACTATTATTATCATTCTTGACAAGGGAAACTGATTCTAAAATCCATCCTTTTTTCCCACCAAAGCCTTTGCTTTCTTTGGGAGAAAGAACAGTGGGCTTAAAGGTAAAAAAACTGGAGTTTAAGAAACTAACTCTTATACCTATTAGTTGTGTTACCTCAGGCATGAGATAATCAGTTCCCTTAACTCTTAAAATAGCTAAAATAAATAGGACTGATGGGAAGATCAAATGGTTTCTTGCAACAATGGAGGTCAGAACATTCTTTAAAGGTTATACAAATGTCAGTAACAGTTTCTGTCTTTTAATGTTTGACTTCTATTTTACTGCCTCTAGATCACCTGAATTATCATCATAATTTCACTAATGAGGGAAAAAAACGGTTTCTTTTATGTTTCTTACTTGAATTAGTCTCTCCAACTCACTTGGCTGTCTCCAAACTTCTGCTCTATAGGTAGGGAGATCAGGAGGCTCCTGGGAACAGAGAAGGAGGGCCACTGAAATAAGGTAAACATCTCTTACACAAGGTCTTGTCTTCGACTGGCCAGTCCATATCTGAGCTCAATGGGAAGGCTAAATCTCATAAGATCTGTAGTATAGTATTTACTGATCTCTTTATATTTTTCCTTTTCCAGAATGTCATACAGTTGAAACCATGCAGTATGTAGACTTCGCAGACTGGCTTCTTTCATTTAGCAATACACATTTAAGGCTCCTCCATACCTGCTCATGGCTTGAGAGTGCATCTCTTTTTAGTGTCAAATCATAGTCCATTGTCTGGATGTACTGCAGTTTGTTTATCCATTTATCTAATGAAGGCTATCTCAGTTCCTCCCAGTTGTTGGCAATTAAGAATGTTTTTAAAGGTAATTAAACAAAAAGGCCTTTATTACTGTACAAACTAGAATAATGTGCAACATTTGTGCCATACTACAATATTTCTGTGCAGTTTTTGTAGAGAGGTAAGTTTTCACCTCAACTGGGTAAATACCTACAAGAGTAATTGCTATTCAGACTATGTTTAGCTTTTATAACACCTTGCCAAAATGGCTGAACCGTTCTGCATTCCTGCCAGCAATGAATGAGACTTCCTGTCATTCCTCATCCTTGCCAGCATTTGGTGTGTCAGTGTTTTGGATTTTAGCCATTCTAATAGGTGTGTGGTGATGTTTTATTCTTGTTTTAATTTGCATTTCCCTAATGACACATGCAGTTTCCCTGGTGGCTCAGTGGTAAAGAATCTGCCTGGCAATGCAAGAGAAATGGGTTCAATTCCTGGGTTGGGAAGATCCCCTGGAGGAGGGGATGGCAATCCATTCCAGTATTCTTGCCTGGGAAATCCCATGGACAGAGGAGTCTGGTGGGCTACAGTCCCTGGGGTCACAAAAGAGTCAGACACAACTTACTACTAAACAACAACAATGACACATGATATGGGCATCTTTTTATATGTTTATTTGCCTTCTGTGTATCTTGTCAGATGAGGTATCTATTAAGGTCTCTGGCCCATTTCTAACTGGGTTTGTTGTCTTCTTATTGTTGAGTTTTAAGAGTTCTTTGTATATTTTGAATAAGTCTTTCATTAAACATGTGTTTTGCAAGTATTTTTTCTAATTAGTGGCTTGCTTTTTTATTATTTTAGCAGTTTCTTTCACAGAACAAAAGTTTTTAATTTTGGTAAGCCAGGTTACTGGTTTTTTTTCCTTTCATGAATTGTACTTTTGGCTTTATATCTAAAAACTCATCGTCAAATCCAAGGTCACATAGATTTTCTCTTGTTACCTTCTAGATGTTCTGTGATTTACATTAAGGTCCATTAGATTCCATTTTGGCTTTAACATTTATGAAAAGTATAAAGTGAAAGATTCAGTTTCTACACATGGATGACCAATTGTGCTAGCACCACTGGTTGAAAAGAAAATCCTTTTTTTCCATTGACTTGCCTATGCTCCTCTGTCAAAGATCAATTGACTGTATTTGTGAATTTCTATTTCTGGACTCTACTCTATTCCGTTGGTCTGTTTGTCTATTCTTTTGCCAATACCATGTTGTCCTAATTATTGTAGCTTTATTGTAATTCTAATGTAGGATCCGTCTTTCAAGTTTACTCTTCTTTATCAGTTATTATGTGGACTATTCTCAGTTGCTTGCCTTTCCATATACACTTTAACACATTATTGACTGGAGATGGTATTAACACTTCAGACATTAGTTTCTGCAAAAATCCTCTGGTTAATAATATTTTAAAATAAGTTTGTTGCTATCCATAAAATAACTCACCAGGATTTTAATTGAGATTATGTTGAACTTATAGATCAAGTTAAGAGGAACTGACATCTAAACAATGTTGGATCTTTCTATATATATTTCTTTGTGTGTGTGACAATATAAATGATATTGTGTTTTAATTTCAAATTCCAATTGTTCATTTCTGGTATATAGGAAAGCAACCGACTTTTGTATATTAACCTTGTATCCTGCTTCTTTCCAACTAACTGCTAGTTAGTTCCAGGAGTTCTTTGCCAATTCTCTGGAATTTTCTACATAGTCAATCATCATTTGTGAACAAAGACAATTTTATTTCTTCCTTCCTAATGTCTATGCCTTTTATTTCCTTTACTGTTAGCTAGACCTTTCAGCATGATGCTGAATAGGAATAGTAAAGAGGGACACTGTTTTTTTCCCAAACTTGGGTTTCTCAGAGCTCTCCTGGTGGCTCACCAATAAAGAATTCACCTGCAACGCAGTAGACGGATGTCAATCCCAGGGTCGTGAAGATCCCCTGGAGACAAAAATGGCAACCTACTCCAGTATTCTTGCCTGGAAAATTCCATGGACAGAGGAGCCTGGCAGGCTACAAGCCCATGGGGTCGCCAAAAGTCAAACACAATTTAGCGACTAAACCACCAACACCACATCTAGTTTCTCATTATCAAGCAAGATGTTAGGTATAGACTTTTTTTTATAGATGTTCTTTGTCTAATTGAGCAAGTTTCTCTCTATTCCTATTTTGCTGAGAGTTTTTCCTAAAATCATGATTGGATGTTGAATTGTATCAAGTGCTTTTTTGCATCTTACAGATATGATCGTATGGCTTTTCTTCTGTAGCCTGATGTGATGCAACACAGTAACTGATATCTAATGTTGAACTAACCTTGTATATCTGGAATAAATCCCACTGCATTAAGATGTATGGTTCTTATACTTTGTTAGATTCAACATGCTAATATATGTTGAGAATTTTTGCGTTATGTTCATGAAAGATATTGGTCTGTAGTTTTCTTATAATGTCTTTATCTAGTTTTGGTTTCAGAGTAATGCTGGCTTCACAAAACAAATTAGGAAGTGTTCCTTCTGGTTCTATTTTTCTGGAAGAGATTGTAGAGAATTGGTATCATCTTTTCCTTAAATGTTGGATAGAAGTCACCAGCGAAACCATCTGAACCTATTTTTTATATGTTTTTGTTTTGGAAGGTTATTGATTATTGATTCAATTTCCTTGGTAGATGCAGGCCTTTTCAGATGATCTATTTCTTTTGCATGAGTTTTGCTGGTTTGTGTTTTCCAAGGAATTAGTCTATTGCAGGCAGAGTTGTTCACAATAGTCCTTTATGAGCCTTTTAAAATCCATGGGATCAGTAGTGGTGATCCCTCTTTCATTTCTGATATTAGTTAATTTGTGTCCTCTCTTTTTGTCTTGGTTAACCTGGTTAGAGGCTTATTAATTTTATTAATATTGTCAAAGAATCAGCTTTTGATTTTATTGATTATTCTCTACTGATCTCTACTCTTTGTTCCTATGATGGCCTCCTAAGTCTTATTTTCCTTTCCATTTCTGCTCCTCTCCAACCCATATACCTTCCTGCAGCCAAAATCATCTTCCTACAAGTCAAAACTAATTACGTTTTTCAACTCCTTAAAATATTTCAATGGCATCTTTGTCTTCAAGAAGCCCAAACTTCTTACTGTCTCCTTCAAAGCCCTGTATGATCTGGTCTGCCCATTCCTCCAGACTTATCAAGTCTCATTCTTAGACATCATGGAGTTTTGACAGCACAGATATTAAGTTTTTACACAAATATTTATTTCAGTTATACATAATGAAGAACTATTTAAGTAGGCTAACCGAATGTACAGGAAACTCTTCAACTGATCCAGATTTTAAAAGACCCTGAAGAAAAAACTAGAGAAAGGGTTGATAACCAAAAATTAATATAAAATGGATTTTTGAAAATAGTATTTAGAGACCTAGAGAGCATAATGAAAGTTTTTTTTAATTATAGAAAAGAAGGCATATCCCAATATACTTTTTCATTAAAAAGGTATATAAGGACAATACAGAAAATGTAAGCTCAAAAGAAATATCGTATTCACAATCTGACTGCCCTAGCACAACTAACACTACATTCTGCAGTAGTTATTATGCTATGTTCAGATATGGTTACAGTGATAGGCTTGAAGATGATACCCCGGTTCTCAACCCTGACATGTTAGAATCACCTGGTGGAACTTTTAAGCATAAAGATAATTGAGTCTGATTCCTAATCAACTAAACCAGGACTCTGGGTGGCAAGGTCCTGGGTTGAGAAATACTGTATATAGACATGTCCTCTGTACGGGCAGGGGCCGCCCCTTAAAGGTGAGTTTATTTTTGGCATCACTTATCTGGGAAAGTGAAGAGTTCCTCAGACAGGAAATGTACTTTTAGAGCAGTATTAGACTCACATGGGGAGCTTTAAAAATCCCAATGCCTAGGCCACACCTCAAGTCAATGACTTCAGAATATTTAAGGGGTGGGAGGCAGGCATCAGTAATTTTTTAAGCTCCCCCGGTGATCCCAATATTCAGTTAAGGTTAAGAACCACTGTGCTGAGAGCTCTGGATGAGCTACAAAGTGGGAATTTGACTTTTAAGATCTTGACCACATAGGTATCAAGGTATCTAGGAAGAAGTGTGAACAGTGAGTTGTTAAACAGGCTAGAAGTCACGAAGCCAAGAACCCAGTCAAGTCCTGCAATGCTATACTCTCCTATTTTGAATTAAGTATGTATGAACATAGTTCAAATTATGTATGTTTGAACTAAGTAAGTATGTATGGCTGTCTACAGGAGAGACAGAACTCTGAATTTAGCAAACCGGACTACTTTGAGTTTCTTTTACTGTCAAGGTTTATTTACCTGTTGTCCTCGTTTAATCTGTAGTGAAATATTTTTAGCTTTGCTAAGAGAAACCAAGAGAAAAGTTTTATTCTTTCTGTTATTATCTCTCTTTTTAAAGTATTAAAGAGAACCTGTGCTTTCTGGAGTCAACACGATGGTGAAAGCAGGCTCTTAAGTGAGAGACCCTCCAGGAGATGGTAAAACTCAGGATTAAAGGCAGGGGAGTCCCCAAACCTTCCAATACTGGGGGGAATCTGGGTTTTGTTATTAAAGATGGCACTATTCTTTCTCATAGCTTCTTCCTCTATCTTTAGTTGATTTAACAAACATTTATTGAATATTTACTATTCACCACAAACATTATACTAATATTGGGAATGGATCTGTGAGCAGGACATTCATAGTTCCTGCCTTGATAAAGTTTACAATATAGTGGTTCAAATTTAGGATCAAATTGACAGTGCAAATTTGGGGAGAAAAAAATAGAAAGCGATACTGAATAGTGAGACAAGTAGGATGTTTGGCGCCAGGCAGAGAACATTTTGAATGCTGGCTTCATCACCTGTACTTCTGTGAACACAAGGAAATTACTTCTATGATTACTTTCTCATTTAATACCGCCTACTTCAGAGAGTGATCTGCCAACTCACGTATTCAACCAACAAATATGTATTAAGCAATCAGTAAGCACTAGGCAATGTTTTAGGTGGTAGGAAATAGCAGTGAACAAATTAACTACCATCCCCTTACACCTTAAGTGGGAGGAGACAGACAATAAGTAAGCGGATTTCCAATAGTGATGAACACTGGAGTAAAATGACAAAGTAAAGGGAACAGGAATGCCAGTGGGGGATCGCTAGGGTTATAATTTTAAATGGCACAGTCAGGAGAGACTTCACTAAGAAAGGGACATTTGAGCTAAGGTCTGAAGAGGTGAGGGAGAATGTGATCTCTGTAGATATCTGGAAAAGAGTGTTCCAAACAAAAGAAGGAGCAAATGCCAAGATTGACCTGCGAGTACTTTAGGAACAGCAGGGAGTCCAGTATGAGCTTCCTAGGTAGCACAGTAGTAAAGAATCCACCTGCCAACACAGGAGACATAGGTTTGATCCCTGGGTTGGAGGAGCAGGATCCCTGGGGGGAGGAAATGGCAACCCACTCCAGTATTCTTGCGGGTAAAATCCCATGGACAGAGAAGCCTGGTGAGCTACTGTTCATGGGGTTGCAACGAGTCAGACATGACTGAGCACAAGATATAGCCAAGGAGCCCAGCAGGGAATAGTAAACAAGGACAGTAGTCAGAAAGCAGGGGTCGAGACTGTGTAGGGTCTTGGTGGAGCACAGTAGAAACTCTGACTTTGAGACTTCCCTCATGGTCCAGTGGCTAAGACTCTACGCTCCCAATGCAGGGGGCCCAGGTTCTAACCCTGGTCAGGGAACTGGATCCTACACGCCACAACTAATCAAATTCAAAAGCTGCAACTAAAGAGTCCTCATGCCGCAATGAAAACTGAAGACCCTGTGTGCTGCAGCTAAGACCCAGCACAGTCAAACAAACAACTCTGACTTTTATTCCAAGAGAAATGAAGAGCCACGAGAGGGTTCCGATCACTGAAGTAACCAGATCTATCTTGCACTGTAACAGGATCACCAGACTTGAGCAAGCAGGTAGACCTTAGGGCGGTGAAGTGTGAAAGCAAGGAGAGCAGCTGGAGTGCAACAGTGAGGTACGAGGAGGTGACGCTGCTGCACAGAGTTAACAGTGCCAGACTTAGTGAGAAGCGGCTGCATCTAGAGGTATGTAAGGTAAAGCCAATAGGGTTTGCTGATGACTAGTTTGGTGTTACGGAGAAGGCAATGGCAACCCACTTCAGTACTCTTGCCTGGAAAATCCCATGGACGGAGGAGCCTGGTAGNTCTTGGGTTGCCCCGTGGGCATGGCTTGGTTTCACTGAGTTAGACAAGGTTGTGGTCCTAGTGTGATTAGGTTGACTAGTGTTCTACGAGTATGGTTTCAGTGTGTCTGCCCTCTGATGCCCTCTTGCAACACCCACAATCTCATTTGGGTTTCTCTTACCTTGGGTGTGGGGTATCTTTTCATGGCTGCTCCAGCAAAGCACAATCGCTGCTCCTTACCTTGAACGAGGGGTATCTCCTTACTGCTGCTGTTCCTGACCTTCAATGTTGGATGATAGCTCCTCTAGGCCCTCCTGCACCTGCGCAGCCACTGCTCCTCGGTTTGCTCCTCCTGGCCGCTTGCCCAGCCCTCTGGAGTGAGTGGCTCCTTCCAGCCGCCTCCCCTGGCCTCGGGCTCGGGGTGGCTCCTCAGGGTCATTGCCCCGGCCTCGGGCATGAGGTGGCTTCTCCCAGCCGCCCCTGACCTGGGATGTGGGGTAGCTCCTCCCGGCCGCCACTGACCTCAGATGCAGGGTAGCTCCTCTCGGCCGTTCCTGCACCTTCACAGCCTGGCACTCTAGGCCACTGCCCTGACCTAGGACGTGGGGTAGCTCCTCTCGGCTGTGCTCAGTGTGCCGGCTCACCACCTCCACCTGTGCTCAGTGTGCCGGCTCGCTGCTGCCGCCTGCTCAGTTTAAATTCTGTACTAGGAATTATATAAATACAATGTATCCTGCTTGAGGACAGTTTCTCCTTCCTAAAAACCCTCTGACTAATCCTGATATTTTAGAGNAGTGTGCCGGCTCACCACCTCCACCTGTGCTCAGTGTGCCGGCTCGCTGCTGCCGCCTGCTCAGTTTAAATTCTGTACTAGGAATTATATAAATACAATGTATCCTGCTTGAGGACAGTTTCTCCTTCCTAAAAACCCTCTGACTAATCCTGATATTTTAGAGTGTATATTATGGGAGTGGGTCTGGTAGGATCTTTCTATTGTTAAATTCTAATCCTATTATCCTAAAATGTTTATTGTGGGAGTGGGTCTGGTTAAATTTTTATAGCCTTGAGACATTCTTTTGATTTATTGTAATAACTAATTACCAAACTGTATAACTCCCTTGCTAACAGTAGCAAGGGGTGCATTCTGCATACCCCTTCTGATGTCTATGTCAGAAGCTTCCTCTGTCCCTTTCATACTTGAATAAAACTCTGCTATACAAAAGCTCTTGAGTGATCAAGCCTGGTCCCTGGTCCCGAAGCTAAATCTTCTTCAGAGATCACAAATCCGACACCATTCACCATAAGCTTTCACATTTCCATGGTTATTGCTTACTGAATGTCTTGCTGCCAAACTGAAAACATTTGTCTGTTTCCCATCTTTGCCCATTCTATTCCCCTAATCCAGGGTTCCAGCTTCATAATTTCACAGGACTTTACTCATTGATTCAGTCAGATGGGCCCTTTGATCACATCCATGTTGTTCACTCTTTATACCTTCATGCTGCTGCTGCTGCTGCTAAGTCGCTTCAGTCATGTCTGACTCTGTTCAGCCCCATAGATGGCAGCCCACCAGGCTCCCCCGTCCCTGTGATTATCCAGGCAAGAACACTGGAGTGGTTGTCATTTCCTTCTCCAATGCATGAAAGTGAAAAGTGAAAGTGAAGTTGCTCAGTCGTGTCCGACTCTTCAGGACCCCATGGACTGCAGCCTACCAGGCACCTCCATCCATGGGATTTTCCAGGCAAGAGTACTGGAGTGGGTTGCCATTGCCTTCTCCAATATACCTTCATAGTACATTCTTATTCCTAGAACCAATTACTATCTTAGATTTCATTACACATTGGCTTACTTCATTATTTTCTGCTCTCCCTGTGAAATTAAAGTTCTTTGAAAATGGGAACTGTCTCTGTAGTTCAACATTGTATGTCTAACAATCAGAACTGTACTTAGCACTGTCAATAGAATTTGTTTCATTCTGAGGTTTAGCTTAAATGAATGTGTAATCAATTGTTCTCAAAAATAATGGAAGAATTCCTGGGCATTTATATATCTTAATACAGAACAGATGACTTAAGATTTTTCAATCAATAAATATGGCACAAATGCTCCTAAGACAACTGAAGGCAGTTTTTTTTTTTAATATTAAAGAGATAAAGTTCACAATGATTTATGTTTTGTAAAGTCTTTTGTTTTAAAAAGTCTTTTGAGTATAGAATGAGGGTTTACTTGTCTTTGGGAATTTTCAATATGCTAAATAATAACTCTGAGATGAACAAATTCATAGACTCAGGTTGGATTGTAGTTCAATCACATCTCAGCTGTGTGGCTGTGAACAAAATTAGGTTTTTATTGTCTTTCAAGTGAGGATAATATTGGATCCACAGATTTTAATGAGGATTCCATGAGGTCCACATAAAGGAAATCCTTAAAAAATGCTATCTACCTATTCATTTCTTACCAGCGATAACATAGATTTTTCCATGGACAATGCATATAGTCTTATTTAATAATCAGTATTTGGGGCAGAGCTGCCATGAGCAAAAACAAAAATTCTTGCCTCTATGCATGTGGGATCACTTTGGTTGTGTCCAACTCTGTGACCCTATGGACTGTGGCCTACCAGGCTTTTCTATCATGGGATTCTCCAAGCAAGAATGCTGGAGTGCGTTGCCACACCTTTCTAGAGCACTTGTTTCCTTCTGCCCTAGCTGTCAACTCCCCTGAGCACCTGGTGCTGCCAGGGACACAGCAACCTATGCAGCTGCACCACCTCCACACCTGGCACTCACTGGGGAAGCTCCAAGTCCTCCAGGGAGCCTCAAGAACAAACCCCAGTGGACGACCCACATGCAGAGGTGGAGATAAAACCGCAATTGAAACCCAGGGGCAGTGTGGCTGCCCCAAAACCTCCCCACCAGCTGTATTAGCTGCAGATTAAGTCCACATGATCAGCAAGGCAGCCTCTGTGTCAATGGAATATATAAAAAGGCATTGAGTGCTCCCCCAAAAGATGCACTAGTTCTGACAGCTGTGGACATTGAAGGCAAGAACACACAGGAATAGGACCAGATTAGAGTCTGAGCTGGCCCCACAGCAGGTCCAGAGACTAGCGTGGTATTGGAGGGCATCCTGGGGAGGTGAAATGTACCAGGACTCCCAGCAAGGGAAAGGACACTGACAGCAGAGACTGAAGAAAAGCATTTATTATTCTTATATTTTGACTTGTTCTGTAGTTTCATTTGGATTGTTGTTGTTTCCTTTTCTGCCCACCTCTGTTGTAGTTATCACTTTTATTAGCACTATAAAATCTATTTAAGCTTTTGAGTTTTTTTTTTTAACCACACTATTTATTTCTGTTACAAACTTCTGCCTCTATGTTAGCCTTTTGTAGTTCTGTAGAGTTTCCTTCTCTCTCTCTCTTTTTTTTAATTTTAATTTTTTAAATCTTAAAACATATTATTATTTTTCTACATTTATTCCTTTATTTGTTTTCCTACTGTTCTTATCTTCCCCTTGCAATTAATCTTTAACATATACAAATCTTCTTCATCTACCTCTATTTAACTTTTCGCTTCTATTCCTTTTTCTCACAATATTTGTTAGTTTTGTTTTTATTGCTTTATTCCCCAGTTGGTAAGTTGCTTTAGTTTGTTTTCCAGTTTGTGCTTTAGTTAGTTTTGTTCTGAATTAGTGGATATCATTTTTGGTTTCCTTTGTTCACTGGGTCAATCTATTGTACCTTTTGTTGTACTTTTTTGATTTTGCTTATGGGTGTATATGTATGTGTGTATATTCCATTATTTTGATTATTATTTACATGATTTTTAATTGTAATTTGTCTGGGTTTTTTCATTTTTGGGTATTTGTTTTAATCCATTAAACGCCATTAACAAACCACCTGTGGAATCTCCATTCCTGGACAAAGAACAAGCCCTGAACCTTTGGAGTGAGAGCACTGATTCCAAGGCCCTAGAATACCAGAGAACTCCTAACCCTAGAGAGTATCAAATAGTGAGAACTCCCAGGCAACCACTTGCATATAAGACCTAGCATCACCCAAATACCTGTGCCAATCACACTGCACAATCACAGACCTGTACCAATCATCTTGTGTAGGACATCTCATCCAAACAACAAACAAGACAAAATTATAAACCCAATCATCAGCAGACAGGATTACCAGCTCACTCAGCCCTGCCCTTCATGAGGGGTGGTGGTAGTGGGGATTTCACCTCCTCCCACCAAAATGCAAGCACAAGTGACACTCTACACAAAACTTACACAAACCACTGAATCAACCTTACGAGGGTGAAAACCAAAAGAAAGAAAGGATTCAACTTTGAAACCTGGAAAAAGGAGACCTCAAACACCATATGCCAATAATAATAATAACAATAATGAAAAGGCAGAGAAATACTGCACAAAAAAGGAACAAACTCAAGACACACAAGTCCAAATAAATGAAGAGGAAACAGGCAAAGTACCTGAAGAAGAATTCAGAATAATGATAGTAAAGATGATCTAAAACATTGAAAATAAAATGAAGAAAATAATCAATCAATAAAGACGTAGAAGAATTAAAGAATAAACATAGAGACAAACTACAAAAATACTGAAATTGAAAATACTCTAGAAGGAATCAATAGCAGAATATCTGAAATAAAATAACAGACCAGTGAGCTGGAAGATAGAATGGTGGAAATAACTGCTAAAGAGCAGAATAAAGTAAAAAGAATGAAAAGAAATAAAGATAGTCTCAGAGATCTCTGGGACACATTAAATGCACCAACATTAGAATTATAGGGGTCCCAGAAGAAGAGAAAAAGAAAGGGTATAAGAAAATTTTTGAAGATCATAGTTAAAAATTTTCCAAACATGGAAAAGAAAATAGTCAAGTAAGTCCAAGAGATGCAGAGTTCCATACAGGATAAACTTCAGGAGGAACATGTCAGGACACATGCTAATCAAACTAACAAAGACTGAACACAAAGAATATTAAAAGAAGCAAGGGAAAAACAATAAGTAGCATATAAGTAAAATCCCATACATTTAACAGCTAATCTTTCAGCTGAAATTCTGCAGGCCAGAAGGGAATGAAAGGATATATTTTAAGTACTGCAATAGAAAAATCTACAACCAATATTACTCTAATTGGCAAGGAGCTTATTCAAAATTAATGGAGAAATCAAAAATTTTGCAGACAGGCAAAAATTAAGAGAATTCAGTACCACCAAACCAGCTTGACAACAAATGTTAAAAATCAGGAAATACAAGAGAAGAAAAAGATCTACAAAAACAAACCCCAAACAGTTAAGAAAATGGCAATAGGAACAAATATATCAATAATTACTTTATATGTAAATAGATTAAGTGCCCCAAGCAAAAGACACAAACTGGCTGAATGGATACAAAACAAGACCCATATATATGCTGTCTACAAGAAACCCACTTGAGACCTAAAGACACATATGGACTAAAAGTGAGAGGATGGAAAAATATATTCCATGCAAATGGAAATCAAAAGAAAGTTGGAGTAGAATTCCCCATATCAAGCAAAATAGACCTTAAAATAAAGAATATTACAAGAGAAAAAGAAGGACACTACATAATGATCAAGGGTTCAATCCAAGAGGAAGATATAACAATTGTAAATATCTATGCACCCAAAACAGAAGCTCTTTAATACATAAGACAAACAATAATGTACATAAACGGAGAAACTGACAGGAACATAATCATAGTAGAAGACTTTAACATTCCCTTACACCAATCAACAGATCATCAAAACAGAAAATTAGTAAGGAAACAGTCTTAAATGATACATTAGAAGAGAAGGATCTCACTGATATCTTCGGATCATTCTATCCAAATGCAGAAGAATACACCTTCTTCTCAACTGCAGATGGAACATTCACCAGGAAAGACTACATCTTGGGTCACAGGTCAAACCTCAGTAAATATAAGAAAATTCAAGTCATATCAAGCATCTTTTCTGACCACAACACTGTGAGACCAGATATCAATTACAAGAAAACACTTCCTATTGCAATCATCTCACACACTAGTAAACTAATGCTCAAAATTCTTCAAGCCAGGCTTCAGCAATACATGAACAGTGAACTTTCTGATGTTCAAGCTGGTTTTAGAAAAGTCACAGGAACCAGAGATCAAATTGCCAACATCCGCTGGATCATGGAAAAAGTAAGAGAGTTCCAGAAAAACATCTACTTCTGCTTTATTGACTATATCAAAGCCTTTGACTGTGTGGATCATAATAAACTGTGGAAAATTCTGAAAGAGATGGGGATACCAGACCACCTAACCTGCCTCTTGAGAAATCTGTATGCAGGCTAGGAAGCAACAGTTAGAATTGGACATGGAACAACAGACTGGTTCCAAATACGAAAAGAAGTATGTCAAGGCTAGATATTGTCACTCTGCTTATTTAACTTCTATGCAGAGTGCATCATGAGAAAAGCTGGACTGGAAGAAACACAAGTTGGAATCAAGATTGCCAGGAGAAATATCCATAAACTCAGATATGTACATGACACCACCCTTATGGGAGAAAGTGAAGAGCAACTAAAAAGCCTCTTGATGAAAGTGAAAGAGGAGAGTGAAAAGTTTGGCTTAAAGCTCAACATTCAGANCACAACTAATCAAATTCAAAAGCTGCAACTAAAGAGTCCTCATGCCGCAATGAAAACTGAAGACCCTGTGTGCTGCAGCTAAGACCCAGCACAGTCAAACAAACAACTCTGACTTTTATTCCAAGAGAAATGAAGAGCCACGAGAGGGTTCCGATCACTGAAGTAACCAGATCTATCTTGCACTGTAACAGGATCACCAGACTTGAGCAAGCAGGTAGACCTTAGGGCGGTGAAGTGTGAAAGCAAGGAGAGCAGCTGGAGTGCAACAGTGAGGTACGAGGAGGTGACGCTGCTGCACAGAGTTAACAGTGCCAGACTTAGTGAGAAGCGGCTGCATCTAGAGGTATGTAAGGTAAAGCCAATAGGGTTTGCTGATGACTAGTTTGGTGTTACGGAGAAGGCAATGGCAACCCACTTCAGTACTCTTGCCTGGAAAATCCCATGGACGGAGGAGCCTGGTAGGCGGCAGTCCATGGGGTCGCTAGGAGTCGGACACAACTGAGCAACGCCACTTTCACTTTTCACTTTCATGCACTGGAGAAGGAAATGGCAACCCACTCCAGTGTTCTTGCCTGGAGAATCTCAGGGACGGGGAAGCCTGGTGGGCTGCCGTCTCTGGGGTCGCAGAGTCGGACATGACTGATGCAACTTAGTAGCAGCAGCAGCAGCAGTTTGGTGTTACAGATATGATGCTACGATCTTTGACCTGAACAAGTGGAAGGATGAGGTTGCCATTTACTTGGGTAGGCAAGATCTGGGAGGCAGGGGGTGTGAATCAGGAGGTTTTCTGGACATGTTAAACGTAAGATGCCTAATATACGTTCAAGTAAAGGAGGCAACTGGATAAATAGTATGGAGTATGGGGAAAGAGAAGAGACTGAACTATAAATTTGGGAGTCATCAGCATATAGATGATATGTAGGCCATGAACTCTTCAGGCACTCTGTCTACCCGATCTAATCCCTTGAATCTATTCATCACCTCCACGGTATAATCATAAGGGATTTCATTTTAGCCATACCTGAATGGCCTAGCAGTATTCCCCACTGTCTTCAATTTAAGCCTGAATTTTGCAATAAGGAGCTCACAATTTGAGTCACAGTCAGTTCCCGGTCTTGATTTTGCTGACTGAATAGAGCTTCTGCATCTTTGGCTGCAAAGAATATAATCAATCTGATTTTGGTGTTGACCATCTGGTGATGTCCATGTGTAGAGCCCTCTCTTGCATTGTTGGATACCTCTTTAATGGCAGAAAGTGAAGAGGAACTAAAGAACTTCTTGATGAGGGTGAAAGAAGAGAGTGAAAAAGCTGACTTAAAACTCAACATTCAAAAAACTAAGATCATGGCATCTGGTCCTATCACTTCATGATAAATAGAAGCAGAAAAAGTGGAAGCAGTGACAGATTTTATTTTCCTGGGCTCCAAAATCACTGCAGATGGTGACTGCAGCATGAAATTAAATGATGCTTGCTCCTTGGAAGGAAAGTGATGACAAATCTAGATAATGTATTAAAAAGCAGAGACATCACTTTGCCAACAAAGGTCCATATAGTCAAAACTATGGTATTTCCAGTAGTCATGTATGGATGTGAGAGTTGGACCATAAAGAAGGCTGAGCACAGAAGAACTGACGTTTTCAAACTGTGGTGCTAGAGAAGACTCTTGAGAGAGTCTGCAAGATCAAACCAGTCAATCCTAAAGAAAATCAACCCTAAATATTCATTGGAAGGACTGTTGCTGAAGCTGAAGCTCCAATACTTTGGCCACCTGATGCAAAGCTGACTCACTGAAAAAGACCCTGATGCTAGGGAAGGCTGAAGGCAAAAAGAAAAGGGGCGGCAGATGATAGGATGGTTAGATAGCATCACTGCCTCCATGGATATGAATTTGAGCAAATTCCAGGAGATAGTGGAGGACAGATGAGCCTGGCAGGCTGCAGCCCACGGGGATCACAGAGAGTAGGACACGACTTAGGACTGAATAACAACAATAAGACACGAGACTGGATGAGGTCATCTGAGTGGCTGTTTTGAGGAACAGGCAACACAGAAAGTACCTAGTATGGCCCTGGGTATATAGTAGGTGCTCAATAAACACTTTATCCTTGCAGCCATAGGGAATTTGGCAGTCTGTTCTGGAAACAGTAAGCTATGCCTCAACATGTGTTTTAGACTACCCCATGTTTATAGGTCTTTCTTGATTGATTTGGTTTTCACAAGCCTTTGGGAGTTAAAAGTGGTTGGTTTTGGCTTCCATATCCATGTATCTTCACAGAGAATTCCTTATGAAATGAGGCTGAACATTAAAGCCTCCATGCTCTTGCCCACATGGCAACCATAAAACCCCACACTGTGGCAGCAGACAGAAGCTTTCCCAGAGCACACACCCACACCCAGCTGAAACGGAGGATACTTCCATTTAATTAAATCAGCTTCCAGAAGGCTGACATCGGCTTAGGGAAAACACACCTGGACACCAGGCTCTGGCGCCTTCACGGCTCCAGATGGCTCTTGTCTCTGCTGGACTGATGGGCACATTCCCGGCTCCTGGTGTCATGTTCCTCATAATTGAGACTGAGATTTCCTCAGGGTTCTGTGCGAGGGCTCTGCTTCCAAATACTGGCAGGCCTCACTCCCTCTCTTTTGTTGAGACTTTGCTAAAATCTACCTTTCAAGGAGGCTTTCCCTGACAATCCCATTGAAATGTGCAGTCTCTTCTCCAGCATTGCCTTGTCCTGCTCTATCTTCTTCCACAGCACTCATCACCTTCCAAGATACTGAAAAGCTTGTTGATCACACTTTCCATTTACCGACCACCTGTTCACTGGTATATCCACAGAGCACAGAAGACTGCTGACACATAGTAGCTACTTAAGAAGCTGTGAATGAATGAGAAAGTGCTTCTCTCTTCTCTCGATGTCTGGGCACAGCCTGCAACCCTGAGCCCTGTCCTAGGACCCTCCACTTGGCACAATAGATTCCTTTTGGAGAGCCCAGTGTCTCTCCAGGGGCCAGACTTGAAACTTCTGGAGGTATCATCCAACTGGGCTGCAGCTGAGTGCATGGAGCAGCCTGAGTGCCCAACCTCCAGGGAACACATGCTCTCAGACAATTCTTGGACAACTTTGAGGCCAATAAAACCCAACTTGCCACCCTCACATCCTGTTATTTACTCCCTCAATGCCACCCTCATCAGTCCTTTTGTGCTCAAGTCACTGCTCTCTGCTTCTTCTCCTTGGTCCAGCCTCTCACTTCTCCCCCATCACCACACTATAACTCACCATGGTCTCCCATAAAGCCTCGTCTCCTTACAGCCTCAACCTCTTCAGTGAATGTGCCTTCCATCTTCTAATTTCATAGAAACCTGGGTCTCCCCTGAAAACACCATTTCCTCTACAGCCTTGTGATGGAGGCTCTTTCTTCTATACCCTATGCATCTGAAGATCCCTCATATCCTCTTTGTACTCCACTTATGCTTCTGAGTCACCAGTATGTCATCTTTCGTTAAAAAAACAAAAAAAACAAAAAAACAAAGGGACTTCCCTGATGGTCCAGTGGCTAAGACTCCATGCTTCCAAGGCAAGGGGCCCAAGTTTGATCCCTGGTCAGGAACTAGATCCCACATGCCTCAACAAAGACCCGGCACAGCCAAATAAATAAATAAATATAAACCAAAATGAAAACCTGTTCATTGCTCCTACTATCCAGAAGTACTACTTTCTTCCCTCCCCTGCTGTTCTCATTTACTCCCTCCCACTTCACTTAAACTTCAGCTCACAACACATCCTTTCCAACCAGCCCTGTAAGGTTGTTCATGTGGCTTAGAATTTTCAGTTTTATTCCAATAACAAACCATACAGTACTCAAATATTTGCTAAGTGAACAAGTAGAAATGAAGTCTGGGGCGTAAAGCAGGAGGCAAGCTGAGGTTCAGGTCTTATTTTAGGGTTATATCCTTCCCAGGTTACCAGACACTGATAAGGGTACAGCATAGGTTGCATCTCAACCTTGGGTACTTTTATCCCCACTTTATAGTAGGAAACAGGCTAGCACTTAAATAACTCACTCATTAGTAAGATGTGGAACAGGGCTTTAAAAATCCACATCTGATTCCACAGTCCACGTTTTTAACCTCCAAAAAATACTGCCTTCCTGAAGAATACAGCTTGCTGTTAAAGGGAAAGATCTTGTACAGCTCTGTAAGTATTCTGAATAATTTTCATAGTCCTGACAAGTGATTTTGTCATAAAGACACAAGCAGCAGGGAACTCTCAAAGGAAACAGAAAGCACTTATTACACAAAGACATAATTAAAAGAACATAATGAAGACCAAAAAAAAAAAAAAATCCAAGATACTTCTTTCCAGGTTTTTGAAGTATCATTTGATATAGAGGTATTTTAAATGTATTTGTACAAACAGCTTACCCTTGAACAACAAGGTGGTTAGGGGTGCTGACCCTCCACACAGTCAAAATCTGCACATATAAACCTGCATATAACCACATATGTGGTTCCTCCATATCCATGATTCTGTGTACTCCAATTTGTCCAATCACAGATTGTATAGTACTGTGTACTGTTGAAAAAAATCCACATATAAGTGGAGGCACTTCAGTTCAAGGGTCAACTGCAATAAAATTTCAAGAAAAAAAAACACCTGGGGTGGAGAGGCAATTCCCATGCAGAGATATATCTGTGCTGCATTCTCAGTGAAGGGCCAGCATGTATGATTTGTGAGCCAAATCTGACCCACCATCTGTTTCTGTGAGATAGTGAAGTCGCTCAGTCGTGTCCAACTCTTTGCGACCCTATGGACTGTAGCCCACCAGGCTCTTCTGTCCATGGGATTCTCCAGGCAAGAATACTGGGGTGGGTTGCCATTTCCTTCTCCAGAGGATCTTCCCGACCCAGGGATTGAACCTAGGTCTCCCGCACTGGAGGCAGACGCTTTAACCTCTGAGTCTGTGAGATAAGAATGTCTTTTACATTTTCAATGGTTGGTTTAAAAATTAGAAGATAATAATGACATAAAAATAACATTAAATTAAAATTTCAGTGTCCATAAATAAAAAGTTTTGTTGGAATACAGCTAAGCCATACTCATCTGTATGTGCTATCTACAGTTGTTTCCATAACGTATCAGCAGAAACAGGTGTGACAGAGACAGCAAAACTCCCAAAACTCAGAGATATTGACCATCTGACTCTACAGAAAGAGCTGGCCAATCTTGTTATAGGTCACTTCCTCTGACTTAGCTTCCAGCTCACTAATCCTGTCTTTAGTTGTATCTAATTTGCTGCTTCCCTGGTAGCTCAGAGGTTAAAGCGTATGCCTACAATGTGGGAGATCCAGGTTCAATCCCTGGGTCAGGAAGATCCCCTGGAGAAAGAAATGGTAACCCACTTCAGTGTTCTTGCCTGGAGAATCCCATGGATAGAGAAGCCTGGTGGGCCACAGCCCACAAGGTCACAAAAAGTCTGACACGACTGAGTGACTTCACTTCACTTCAATCTGCTGCTAGTTGTATCTAATCCAATGCAGTACGTGGATGCAATCTCAAAAACAACAGAATGATTTCTGTTCGTTTCCAAGGCAAACCATTGAATATCATGGTAATCCAAGCCTATGCCCCAACCAGTAATGCTGAAAAAGCTGAAGTTGAACAGTTCTATGAAGACTTACAAGACCTTTTAGAACTAACATCCAAAAAAGATGTCCTTTTCATTACAGGGGACTAGAATGGNATTACTTTGCTGACAAAGGTCCATCTAGTGAAGGCTATGGTTTTTCCTGTGGTCATGTATGGATGTGAGAGTTGGACTGTGAAGAAAGCTGAGTGCTGAAGAACTGATGCTTTTGAACTGTGGTGTTGGAGAAGACTCTTGAGAGTCCCTTGGACTGCAAGGAAATCCAGCCAGTCCATTCTAAAGGAAATCAGTCCTGGGTGTTCACTGGAAGGACTGATGCTGAAGCTGAAACTCCAATACTTTGGCCACCTCATGCGAAGAGTTGACTCATTGGAAAAGACTCTGATGCTAGGAGGGATTGGGGGCAGGAGGAGAAGGGGATGACAGAGGATGAGATGGCTGGATGGCATCACCAACTCAATGGACATGCGTTTGGGTGAAATCCAGGAGTTGGTGATGGACAGGGAGGCCTGGTATGCTGCGATTCATGGGTCGCAGATTTGGGCATGACTGAGCAACTGAACTGAACTGAATCTGATGCTAAATACATCTACTGAGGTTTTAATTTTGGTCACCGTATTTTTCAATTCTGTCTTTCTAATCTAATCCTTTGCTTTTTATAGTTCCCTATTACATGTATGAATGCTCGTGCTCAATTGCTCAGTCATGTCCAAATCTTTCCAATCCCGTGGACTGTAGCCTGCCAGGCTCCTCCGCCCATGGAATTTTTCCAGGTAAGAATATTGGAGCAGGCTGCCATTTCCTCTTCCAAGGAATTGTCCCAACCCAGGGATCGAACCTGCTGTCTTGTGTCTCTGGCATTGGCAGGCAGATTCTTTACCACTGCACCACCTGGGAAGCCTCTATTACATGTATAGTTCAGTCTTATGTTTATTTCCTTAAATACAGAGTACCTAATCACTTTATAAACTGTGTCTGGTAGCTCCAATTTCGGAAGTCTTTGTGGGTCCCACTCTGTCATCTGTTGCTGTTCATGGTTCTCTCTAAAGAGGTCTTATTTCTTTGTGTGCTTAGTTATTTTTTCCTGTGAGCCGTTCATTTCCTTGAAAAGTTATTCATGAGAAATTCATGTCTTCCTCCAGAGAGGGACTGCATGTGCTTCTGCCAGAAGCTTGGAGGCATGGCCAGTCCGGAGTACCTTAGACTGAGTTCACAGCTTGAGGTTCTGAGGACCCACTGAGTAATGAGAGCCCAGGCTGTGAATATCGGCTGTTTCCTCTTTATTGACGTATTGCCCTAACCCACTCAGAGCTCTGGCAGCCTCTCCTGCAGTCCTGGCTTCCGGGTACAGTTTTAGTTCTAGTTTATCCTTATGTTGAATACTTTGGGGTTCCAGTTTAATGCAGAAAGGATCAAAAGATGGAAAATGTAGAAGTTAGTAGACCTGGAGGTGAGAATGAGAAAGTCTTCCACTTAATCAGAGTTTAAGAAGAGGAGTAGAGAGAGAGAATGGGGCAGAGGCAATATTTAAAGAAGATAATGGCTGAAAAATTTCCAGAACACACGAATTCTTATAGGATAGAAGCTAAATGGATCCAATCAAGATAAATAAGAAATTTCTACATTTGCATATTTACCCATAGAACTCTTTTTAAAAAATTCTTCATAAAAACCTGAGGAAATGGATCTTATTATTCATGTTTTTGATAAGGGAAAATTGTGATTCATAGAGATAAAATGAATTATCTAAGGTTATATAATCCTAAGCAGAAGGGGTGGAATTCAAATCCAGTTCTGATCGAAGCTCAAGTCCTTTCCTAGGCATCAGAAATAGAACACAACACAGCAGAGAAAGACTTCGTAAGGGGAGATCTGGATATTTCTAAGCAATTACCTCTGAAAACCAGAATCCTTAACTTGGAAACTTCTCCCTGGAACATATAAAAACCTTTCCCATTTGTCTGTGTTTTGTTCTGAAGATAACATTGGATTAGAAAAGCCTTTTCAGTAAGAGGCAGGAAAGCTGGAGCTTGTACCTTAAACTCTGAGGTAAATCTAATAAAGCCAAGCCAATTCCCCAGGCTAAAGACCAAGCTGACTCTAATGGTTTACAGAACCGGCCAGTTACACAAAAGAAAACTGTACAAGAGCTTACCACGTACCACCCAACTGTCAGAACAGCAGGGCAAGTGTCCTCCGATTCCTCCTTCTCACACTGCTGAAGACAGCTTAAATACTATAGTTAACATGTCCTGGGTACCACGTCCTTTGTTCATCAGTGTGATCTGACTTGGTAAATTACTACATCTCTTCCATTCTGATGGCATTTCACTTGCTTACAGCTTATGCTTGATTTGTTTTTTGCCCAGAGCTCTAAATTAAGGATTTTCTCAGGGTGAAGCCTGTGGATTCCTAGCATTATCAAGCCCCATTCTCTGGATGGTAACATGCAGCTGACAACTCCACACTAGCTTGGTAGACAGAACAGACCATTCTTCCCTTGAGGCTGCCTCCATGATGTATAAAAGCTGGGAGAACCGCAGCTCCTGAACTCATGGTGTGAGGCCCCACAACCAAGAGGCCAGATGCCAGGAATAGGGGCCATATGCCAGACCATTCAGTGGGAAAGCCAAATAACCCTGGGCTGGTGTCTTGCAGGAAGGTGCCGCCATCACCATCAGAAGCAGCTGTGGTCAAGGCCTCAAGCAGGAGAGGAAAGAAAGGAGACACAATTCTGATCTTTCTCATCTTGTCTGGTACAGGACAGGGGCAAGGGTTTATGAAGATGACTAAGCACAGCAAGGAGCCACAGACAGTTCTGCAACACTTCACTGCACACCGGCCATGGGAGGGGGCCTGGACAGGGCATGAACAGAGGGGCAGAGCCCAGGCTCCAGGCAGCCAGTCTAATGAGGGAGGCACACAGGCACCTGTCTTCATGCAGGTACCACGCAGCCGTGTGTTCAGTGTTGACTTAGCCCCTAACAGACATAGGCCGGCGCTGCCCCGGTGCTCAGGAGGCCAAGAGGGCCAGAACAGGGAAGGATTCCAAACGAATGAGGCACTTATTTGAAAATCCCTGCAAATTCACCATTTCTGTTCAGTTCTTACAACCCTGTGAAGTCCTCGCGTTACAGGTGAAACTGAGGCTCGGAGTGGTTAAGTGGTCTGCCCTAGATCACAAAGAAAGTAAATGGCAACCTGGGATTTGAACCAAGCATGGCCTGGCTCTGAGCCTGCACTCTTGATAACTGAATACCTATTACACTTAATTGTAGTATAATGAAATAATGGGTCTCAGAGGTAGAAAATTCACAGGAAGCGGAAGAAGAGAGAATAAATTCTGCATAGGAAGGAGGTAGTTCTTAAGTTTGCCTAGTGGACAAACAAGGAAAGGGGATTTGAGACATGGATAACAAATATATACAAGGATAGAGGGAAAGCTAGGATCTACCTGTTGGAGAGAGACAGGAGCTAAAGCCGGAGGAAACCTGAGCACAGAAGGCTTTGCATGCCTGGCTGTGAAGCGTCTTGAAAGCTTTGCACTGTCTCCTGCCGTGGTTTAGTCAGCGTCCACTCTGCAGCTGAAGCCTTTCCTCCTTGTCCTTCAAACTCCAGTGGGGCATGGTGAGGGGAGGCACACGCTCCTTCTGTAATCAGCTCCCTGTGCCAGCCAAATCTAAGGCCTTATATTTGCACCCACAGACTGTAACATGCTCTAAGCTTCAGCTGACAGACGGAGGACAGAGGCCTCAGGAGTGATGAGAGCTGGCCCCTTGAGGCCGGCCTCCAGCTCTCACAGATCTCTATCACAAAGTCAAGGAACTAGGTCATTCTACTCACAGTTTAGAATCCAACTTCAGGAGGAAGCCCAATCGATCATATTCTGAAAGAGAAAAGTAAAGCAGAAAGTGTCACTGATGTCAAGTCATTGCAGACAGTAGCAGATGCATTCCCCAGCAGAGTCCCAGACCACTGGGGCAGACAAATGCTTCTAGATCCAAAGACAAAAACTGCAAGTAAATTTAAGTCAACAAACTCTTGCTGAACGCCTGTCTTGTGAAGGACCAGGTTCAGTGCTAGGCATTTCCCAGGCCTTATGGGCCAACCACTGTTATGCTGACATATAACTGCCTTCCTGTTTAAATGTGGTACTTGAAACTGAAATTTAGTAAGCCGAAAAAATGGGCCCCTTGCAGAATTAAACGGGTCAGTAAGCAACCTCTGCTTCCTATAAGCTCTTAAGATTTACGCTGCATATACAATAGAATATTAAACAGCCATAAAAAGGAACAAAATAGTGCCATATGCAGAGAGGTGGATGGACCTAGAGACAGTCATACAGAGTGAAGGAAGTCAGAAAGAGAAAAATATCATATGTTAACACATAGATGTAGAATCTAGAAAAATGGTATGGATGATCTTCTTCGCAAAGAAGAAATAGAGACACAGATGTAGAGAACAAAAGTATGGATACCAAAGTGGGAGGGGGTGGGGTGGTGGGATGGATTGGGAGATTGGGATTCACATACATATACTACTATGTATAAATAGATAACTAATGAGAACCGACTATGTAGCACAGGACACTCTACCCAGTGCTTAGGGAAGGAAATCCAAAAACGAGGGGGTATATGTATACGTTTGGCTGAAATTCACTTTGCTGTATAGCAAAAACTGACATATTTTTAAAGCAACTATACTCCAATTTAAAAAAAAAGATTTATACTGAGTCAGTCACGTTAACTATGGGGTGAAAATATGGCAGCCAAGGGGTCTTCAAATTCACAGCAATGATTCACTCCATGACAATCACAAAGCAGTAAAAGATCTGATTTCATAAAGGATAGGAAATTTAAAATGAAATCTAAAATCAAGTTGGCAATATGTCTGTAACAAATGGTAAATCATGAATATTGTACTTAATTTCTCTATATTTTGCCTCATTCTAAAACAAAGTTAAAGCAGTTTTACAAAGTACAAGATTTTAAAAAGGAAAAAATATTTTTAAAAATCTTGTAGGCCAAAGGAGAAATAAGCAAAGGAAAAAAACAATAAAAAGCAGCCAGGATGGAAATACTAAAAAGTGCATGTCCTAAGGTTTTATGCGCTTGCTGGGAGAGGATTACAGATCTATCCCCAAGATTTCTCACAGATAAAACTAAACACAAAGCACTGTTATAATGGTTTATAGTGTCCATAAAATAAACCAGGAGAATCCCAGATCTTAATACTAAGATTTTAGGGAAGTTTCCTCTGGGTCCTCAAAGATATTTGTATAAAAAGATGATAGGGAGTATCATATAATTGTTTGTTTTATATAGCTTTGTTGATGAGTGCTAAGTATGTATATGTGTGTGTGTGTGTGTGTGTGTGAAGAGTGGCTAAATTAAAATAAGGTGGTCCTCAAAGATATTTGTATAAAAAGATGATAGGGAGTGTCATATAATTGCTTGTTTTATATAGCTTTGTTGATGAGTGCTGTGTGTGTGTGTTTTATATAGCTTTCTTGATGAGTGGTGTGGTGTGGTGTGTGTGTGTGTGTGTGTGTGTGTGTGTGTGTGTGTGTGTTTATATAGCTTTGTTGATGAGTGGTGTGTGTGTGTCAAAGTTCATTTGGGAAAAACCCGAATGACCTTTTTGGCCAACTCAACAGCTCGAAGTTGGCCTAGCTTAATCTGAGGATAGAACAGAATACCAAGCCTAAACAATTGTTTGGAAAAGGCCGAACAGCACATAGTTTTCAAAGAACTTCATCTTTAATAAGCAGTTCAGTTCAGTCGCTCAGTCGTGTTCAACTCTTTGTGACCCCATGGACTGCAGCATGCCAGGCTTCCCTGTTCATCACCAACTCCTGGAGCTTGCTCAAATTCATGCCCATCGAGTTGGTGATGCCATCCAATCATCTCATCCTTTGTCATCCCCTTTTCCTCCTGCCTTCAATCTTTCCCAGCATTAGGGTCTTTTCCAATGAGTTAGTTCTTCGCATCAGGTGGCCAAAGTGTTGAAGCTTCCGCTTCAGGATCAGTCCTTCCAATGAATATTCAGGATTGATTTGCTTTAGGATTGATTGGTTTGATCTCCTTACAGACCAAGGGACTCTCAAGAGTCTTCTCTAACACCACAGTTCAAAAGTATCAATTCAGCACTCAGCTTTCTTTATGGTCCAACTCTCACATCCACACATGAGCAAGGAATGGCCAAAAGAGGGAAATTACATACACTGATAACCTCACAAGAGCCACTCTGCAAGGCCAATTAAGGCCAGACTGTACACTTTCATACGCAGCTGAGCTGCAGGGAGAGTCATTCATCTTAAAACTGAAGATGTACCAACTAGGACACACAACTCAACAGGAGACTTGCCTCCCAAGAGAATTTTGCTGTTCTTGTTCAGTGGCTAAGTCATGTCCAACTCTTTCTGATCCCATGGACCGCAAAACGCTAGGCTTCCCTGTCTTCATTCTCTTGCAGAGTTTGCTCAAATTCGAGTCCATTGAATTGGTGATGCTGTCTAACTAACTCATCCTCTGTTGCCCCCTTCTGCTTTGCCTTCAGTCTTTCCCAGCATTAGGGTCTTTTCCAATGAATCAGCTCTTCGCATAAGGTGGCCAAAGTATTGGAGCTTCAGCTTCAGCAACAGTCCTTCTAATTAATATTTAGGGTTGATTTTCTTTAGGATTGACTGGTTTGATCTTGCAGTCCACGGGACTCTCAAGAGTCTTCTCCAGTACTACAGTTTGAAAGCATCAATTCGTCTGTGTTCAGCCTTCATTATGGTCCAACTCTCACATTTGTACACGACTACTGGAAAAACCACAGCATCGATTATATGGACCTTTGTCAGCAAAGTAATGTCTCTGCTTTTTAATATGCTGTCTAGGTTTGTCATAGCTTTCCTTTCAAAGAGAAAGCAGGTTGTTTAATTTCACGCTAGTCAACATCTGCAGTGATTTTGGAGCCCAAGAAAATAAAATCTGTCACGGTTTCCACCTTTCCCCGTCCTATCTGCCATGAAGTGATGGGACCAGATACCATGATCTTAGCTTTTTGAATGTTAAGTTTCAAGCCAGCCTTTTCACTCTCCTCTTTCACTTTCATCAAGATGCTGTTTAGTTCCTCTTTGCTTTCTGCCATTAGAGTGGTATCATCCGCATATCTGAGGTTGCTGATATTTCTCCCTGCAATCTTTTTTTTTTAATTCTAAAGACACCCAGTGTGATTACGGTACTCTGTACTGTGCTTAGGCTTGAGTTCATATTCCTTGGCTCATATTCCTTGGCAGGTAAGGCTTTTTCACACCTTGATCTTTTCTCTCTCTTTTTTAAATTTTTAAAATCATTTTTTAATTGAAGGATAATTGCTTTACCGAATTTTGTTGTTTTCTGTCAAACATCAACATGAATCAGTCATAGGTATACATTATGTCCCGTCCCTCCCTGCAATCTTAATTCTAGCTTGAGATTCATCCAGCCTAGCATTTTGCATATACGTTTAATAAGGGTGACAATATACAACCTTGTTGTATTCTTTTCCCAGTTTTGAACCAGTCAGTTATTCCATTTCCAGTTGTGTGGCTTCTTGACCCGCATACAGGTCTCTCAAGAGACAAGTAAGGTGGTCTGGTTATCCTTACTCTTTAAGAATTTTCCAGTTTGCTGTGATCCACACAGTCAAAGACTTTCATGTAGTCAATGAAGCAGAAATAGATGTTTTTCTGGAATCCCCTAGCTTTAGTTCCTCTGCCTTTTCTTTAAAAAAAAAAATTAATTTATTTATTTTAATTGGAGGCTAATTACTTTACAATATTGTAGTGGTTTTTGACATACATTGACAATGATCAGCCACGGGTATACATGTGTTCCCCATCCTGAACCCCTCTCCCACCTCCCTCCCCATTCCATCCCTCAGGGTCATCCCAGTGCACCAGCCCTGAGCACCCTGTCTCACGCATTGAACATGGACTGGCAATCTGTTTCACATATGATAATATACATGTTTCAGTGCTATTCTCTCAAATCATCCCACCCTCCTTCTGCTTTTTCTAAACTCAGCTTGTACATCTGAAGTTCTTGGTTCACGTACCGCTGCAGTCTAGCCTGAAGGCGTTTGAGCATAGCCTTAACTAGCATGGGGGCTTCCCTGGTGGCTCAGTTGGTACAGAATCTGCCTGCNCCTCCTTCTGCTTTTTCTAAACTCAGCTTGTACATCTGAAGTTCTTGGTTCACGTACCGCTGCAGTCTAGCCTGAAGGCGTTTGAGCATAGCCTTAACTAGCATGGGGGCTTCCCTGGTGGCTCAGTTGGTACAGAATCTGCCTGCAATGCAGGAGACCTGGGTTTGATTACTGGGTCAGAAAGATCTGCTGGAGAAGGGAAAGGATACCCACTCCAGTATTCTGGCCTGGAGAACTCCTGGGTCTTTTCCTGATTGAAGAGTCAGACATGACTGAGCGACTTTCACTTTTTCACTTTAAATAGCAAATGAAATGAGTGCATTGTATGGCAATTTGAACGTTCTTTGTCACTGCCTTTCTTTGGGATTGGAATGAAAACAGACACTTTCCATGCCTGTGGCCACTGCTCAGTTTTCCAAATTTGTTGACATATTGAGTGCAGCACTTTAACAGCATCATTTTAAGGATTTTTAAATAGCTCATCTAGAATTCCATCACCTCCACTAGTTTTGTTTGTCATAATGCTTCCTAAGGCCCATTTGACTTCACATTCCAGGATGTCTGGCTCTAGGTGAGTGACCACACCATTATGGTTACCTGGGTCCTTAAGACCTTTTTGTATAGTTCTTCTGTGTATTCTCAGATATCAGCATTTGAACGCAGAGTTCCAGAGAATAGCAAGAAGAGATAAGAAAGTCTTCTTTAGCGATCAATGCAAAGAAATAGAGGAAAAGAACAGAATAGAAAGACTAGAGATCTCTTCAAGAAAATTAGAGATACCAAGGGAACATTTTATGCAAAGATGGGCTAGATAAAGGACAGAAATGGTCTGGACCTAANTCCCCTTCTCCTCCCGCCTTCAATCTTTCCCAGCATCAGAGTCTTTTCAAATGAGTCAGTTCTTCACATCAGGTGGCCAAAGTATTAGAGTTTCAGCTTCAACATTGGAAGGACTGATTCAGTCCTTCCAATGAATATTCAGGACCAATTTCCTTTAGGATGGACTGGCTGGATCTCCTTGCAGTCCAAGGGACTCTCAAGAGTCTTCTCCAACACTACAGTTCAAAAACATCAATTCTTCAGCGCTCGGCTTTCTTTCTTTTTTTTTTTTTAAAGTCTTTATTGAATTTGTTACAATTTGGTTTTTGGTTTTCTGGTGGCCAAGCATGTGAGATCTTAGCTTCCCAACCAGGGATTGAACTTGCACCCCCTGCATTGGAAGGTAAAGTCTTAACCATTGAACTAAGGAAGTCCTCTCGGCTTTCTTTATAGTCCAACTCTCACATCCACACATGACCACAGGAAAAACCATAGCCTTGATTAGATGGACCTTTGCTGGCAAAGTAATGTCTCTGCTTTTCAATATGCTGTCTAGGTTGGTCATAATTTTCCTTCCAAGGAGTAAGCATCTTTTAATTTCATGGCTGCAGTCACCATCTACAGTGATTTTGGAGCCCCCCAAAATATAGTATGCCACTGTTCCCACTGTTTCCCCATCTATTTGCCATGAAGTGATGGGACTGGATGCCATGATCTTAGTTTTCTGAATGTTGAGCTTTAAGCCAACTTTTTCACTCTCCACTTTCACTTTCATCAAGAGGCTCTTTAGTTCTTCTTCACTTTCTGCCGTAAGAGTGGTGTCATCTGCACATCTGAGGTTACTGATATTTCTCCTGGCAATCTTGATTCCAGCTTGTGCTTGAAATGCTAATTTGCATTTCCCTAGGTACTAATACAATTGGGTTTTCATTGGGTTATTGACCATCTGGATTCCTCTTTTGTGAAGGGCCTATTTGGGTCTTTTACTTGTTTCTACACAGGGTTGCTTCTTTATTCACATTAATCTTTTTAGCTCTTCATTCTGGAAACAAGCCCTTTGTTGGCTATTTATGTTATAGACATCTTTTTTTCACTCTGCCTTTTCACTCTCTTCATGCTATCTTTTGATTAACAGAAGTTTTACTTTGTAATAAAGTTGAAATGTAATAAATTGTAATAAATGTAATAAAATTGATTCATCAATCAATAAAATTGATTCACAGCTTTATGCCTATTTCAAAACTCTATCTGTCCATTCTGTCTTAAAGCATTTCAGTGGCGTATCAAGGTATGAGACAGCAAGATGGCAAGGCAAAGAGTATAGGGTTAGACAGATATGCGTGGCCCTGGACAGAGTACTTTGACTCTTGAGTATTAAGTTTCTTTATCTATAATTAAAGATGTACTTACTATCCACCTTGCAAGAAGTGTGTAAAGCACTTGGCTTTGGTATTTTTAGTGCTGGCACACGGTAGGCCTTCAGTAAACAGTGGTAGCTGAGATTACATTCTCTGATCGTCCTTTCCTTTGTCCACATTGCTACAGTGGCCTGAACCTCATGGATGCATTGTGAAACATCAATCTATCGCAGTCAACCATAGCAAAATGGGTTAATTGCCTTCAACAGGCCAGCAAAGTCTCCCTGTTACTTACAGGCAGCACCTATGGTTCAAGGACCACCATCTTCAAGTACCAATTAGGACCTGATGCATGGAGATGCTCTCCTCATGAGGTAAAGTCATTCTGGGGCTCCCATATCGATGCAGGGGCAGCAAGTTGAAGAATCACTATCTTCCCTTTCTGTTCACCGCCAGCAGCAGAGTGCTGTGGGGCAGGCAAACAGCCTGAGATAGGGGAGAGCCGGGCTCCACTAAGCCTGGGTGATCTGAGTCAAAGTGGTGGGTGTGCCGATTTCTGCGCCCTGCACTGTCAACACAGGGAAGCACGGGAGTGCTTCAGCATGTGTGCACAGTACCGTGCCCCGACACACAGGAGGTGTGCACCCAGGAGGTGTGTATTTGAGTTATATGGGGTGTGCCTGTGAACCTGCAACAGGGTGTGTGTCTTCAGGAAGCTGTGATGCCCTCACCAGCCCAGCATGTTCCTGGAGACCCTGATGGTCCACGCTCCTGCGTGCCCAGAGCTTGGCGTCTTTCAGTGGCCTCTGCCCATCTCTCTCTCTGCGACAGGATATGTGCACAGGAAACAGATATCTTTTCTATGACCCTGGACCACCCTGAATGAGGAAAGAGCATCTACTGTAAACTCTTTGCTGCACACATTTAAAGCAACTGGCAAAGTCCTCTGGATGCTGCATCCCACTGCTATTTCCCAGACCACAGGTCCCTAGGAAAGCTTCTTGAGATCTTCCCACAATTTTGAGATATTCCAGTGCCCTCCCCAGACACCCCCTCCCCAACCTCATTAGGCTCCACTTCAACTGTGGCCAGTACTGAGAGCAGAAAGGATGACAGAGGGGGAGGGATTGGTACCTGAGCCTAGCGTTTGTCCCGCGGAGTCAAAGGAAAGAACCACTGAATCTGCAACACAAGAGGACAAGTTCATTTCTTTCTCCTTCTTACAGTAAAAACAAAACAAAAACAAACAAAAAAAGCAAGCTCTCACTGGCATTGCCCAAACCCTCTCCCAAGGAAAGGTCAACAGGACTGGAATCAGCTGTACAGACAGCCTCCACAGGTCCGTCCCACCCATCCGCTGGGCCAGGAGGCCCTGCTGAGCCCAGCCCCAGCCTCCTGCCACTGGGAGGAACATCTCAGGGCAGAGACACGCCCCAAATTCTTCAGAAGCATTTCCTGCCAAATTAGGGGACAAATTTACTTCTTTTTCCTTTGCACAGTGAAAATAAAATTAAAACAAAGCAAAAGAAAATGTCCCTCCTGCATCTGGTTAAAGGCACCAACATTTTCCTTTGATTTACTTTCTTTTCCCATTATTATATCCAATTGTTTATTATTTCCTCCCCCAAAAGGCATCAAGTGACTTATAGGAATTTACAGTATACACTGGAATTTTAAAAATGAAGAAATCAAAGGAAGGAAAAATACTATATAGTCAGGGGAATGTTAGTGCACAAAATGCATGCCATGAGGACCTAACCAAAGAAGACTGAGCTCCCAAACAGCTAAATAAAGGAGAACATGAACAAGATTGAGGGCTTACAGTATATTCATTCATTCATTTATTCAACTATTCAGTAAATATTTATTGAGCATCTACTACATGCAAGATACTATACTATGCCTTTGCAATCCAGACACACACAAAAATGCATGATCTCTACCCTCATGGATCTGTCATCAGTCTAAGAGAAAAAAAAAGTTACCCAACAACAACTTATTCAACCGAAAACTGATGAAGTAAAAACAATAACAACAAAGAATGTGGGGAAAGCACTAAAAGTTTGGAAGGGGAGTGTATACTGGTTAGGGAAGGCTTCCTTAAAGAAGTGACACCTGAACTACAAGCTGATGGATATGCAGGATACGTAGAGGTCAAACCCGACAAGAAGGGAAGGGGCATTCCAGGCAGAGGGTGTCCTGTGTGGAGACCTGAAGCAGGATTGGACAGGGTGCCTCAGAGCAACCAGAAGTAGAAAAGCAATACTAGATAGTGATCAGAAAGAAATTCCTCTTATAGGTCTTAATAAATGGACATGCTGTACCATGTTGAAGACTGTTAACTTCTACAACCTTTCTATTATATGATAAATAACTGTGAATCTTTTATGGCTGTTTCCTACAACAGGAGCCAATACAAATGACAGCATAAAGCCAACACACAGCTCAATAAATGCAAATTATTAACACAAGGGACACCAAGACAATTTGGGTCCAACATAACCCCAGAGACCCCAGATTCAAAAAGGATCATATTCAAAAGGCTCACTCACTACAAAGGAATGCTAGCTGGCTGCCTATAGGAACAGCATCTGTACCCCAGGGAGCATCCCACCCCAGCAGGATCCTTCAGATCTCAGGTATACATCATTTTCTTTGTACTGTATATGGAAATCTGACACAAGAGTTATTAAAACTGGAAGTTACACCTGTCCCACTGCTAGACTATAAGAGCCATAAAGACAGACACCATGGATGCTTTGTTCACTGATATGTAACCAGAATAACACCTGGTGCGTGCTCAGTCACTTAGTTATGCCCAGCTCTTTGCCATTCTATGGACTGTAGCCTATTAGGCTCCTCTGTCCGTGGGAATTCTCCAGGCAAGAATACTGCAGTTTCCGCGCTCTCCTCCAGGGGATCTTCCCTGACCCAGGGATTGGACCTGCCTCTCTCTGTCTCCTGCATTGGCAGGCAGGTTCTTTACCACTAGCGTCACCTTTGCCTTCTTGTGTATATCTGCCTATCCTTCTTTTGCTGGGAGTGTTCTGATAGCCACCTTATCCACACTTAACCTCCAACTTAGCTTACTTCCATCATCTTTCATACTGCTGCGTGACTTTTCTAAAAAGGATACCTGACCACCTCTTTGCTCTTGATTAAAATGCTTCAGTGGCTTTCTCTAGTCTGAAAGATAAAGTTCAAGCTCTGACCTTCAAGGTCTTTACCATACTGGCTCATTTATGACCTGTAATATACCCCATGTTCCAAATATGCTAAACTGTTTCTGTTTTTCCAAAGAGATCTTCACCTTCGTGTTTTCAGACATCTGACATACTGTTTTCTCTGCCTGCTTGCATAGAAAATCTCCCACTTTTCTGTTAAGACCCAGAGAGATCATCTCCTCCTCTTAAAGCCTTCTCTGGTCAATTCTGCCCCTTCTCTTCAGGCCATCACTGCACTGCTATTATGGCATTTGTCACAGTGCATTTTAATCCTGTTTTTACTCTTGCTCTTCTCTCATTAAACTGCACGTCCCCTGAGGACAAGGACTGTCTATTCATTTTGAGGCTTTGATGTCAAGTGCGCTGACTGACACACAGAAAGTGGTCAACATGGTCATTAAACAAAGGAATAAACTAGTAAATGTCTTCGCTTCCTTTCAAAGGTGATGTTATCTGAGTGATATTTCACAAACTGGTGTGGGGAGAGATCTATTCTACACAGAGTTTCTCATTCAATTCAAGTCAATCTTGCACTGTCCTTGTAGCAGAAAGATTCAGAGGTTCAAGTCCAGCCTCATCCCTGGAAGATGAAAGCATTCCCACGAAGCAGTGCAGGGGGAATAAGGAAAGGGCCCCAGGCGCTTTCTAGGTGAGGGATCACAGTCACCTGGAGGAGATTAGCAAAGCCTTTCTGAGAAGCTGACTGCCCAGATGAGCAACAGTAACACCATCTCAAATTTTTGTTGTGGTTGACAAGTATTTTTCCAATTGCAATTTACCGTCTTTGTACACACAAGCAGTTCTGAAATAATCTCTTTCAAAGTTTTCAATCTTTTTCTAAACGAAAAAAGGCTACACGTTAACTAAAAGACTAAAACTTCAAGAGTAAAAGGAAAAAAAAGAAACCTAAATGTGAACAATGGTTGTCTCTGGATGAAAGAATTATAGATATTTATTCCTGCAGTTTTGAAAATTTTCTGTAGTGAACATGGAAGTTGCATTATCAGAGGGAAAAAAAGTTAGGAAAAAAGTTTCTAATCCAGCTCTAGGATTTTCACCTCTAACTCACTGGTACCAGCGCAAAAGGGTGGCGGGTCCTTGATCGCCTTCCTGATTCACCATATGTGCTGACAAGCTATGTGGCTTTTCCCTTTCCTTATAATGCATAACGTTTAACTATACCTCAGTAACCTCAATTCCTAAATAGACCAGCTTTGAAAAAATTCTTTTCTTCTTTCCTTCTCACAAATATTATCAGTGGCCTACTATGTGCCAGGCCTGGTGATACTCGAGGTATGAGCTGATCTATCTAATCTATCCTATCTGATTTATCCAAATCCAGCAGATAGGAGCTGGTCTTTCCCTTCTAGCCAAGGAAGCAGAGATGTTAATTGGCACTTAGAAATAAAGCATGATAAGGATGTGCAAGAAGCAAGCACCAAACAGGTAACAGTCTTACTGGAAAGAAGGAGTCAGAGTTTCTGTAAATATTATTTCCAGGGGTGGTGGAATGCTCCCAAGAGTGTGTGTCTTTAAAACCGCAGAAGATGCGAGTGAGAGGGCAGAAACTTCAGGAGGAAGTCAGGGACATTCATCATGTTTTGTGTAATCTGGATGGATATTGCTGTGAGCATCTGAGGCAGAGATTTGAGAAGCAGTTTGGCCATTCATTTTTTGTGTGTTTATTTTGAAGGATGTAAGATCATCTGAGCTATAAACCACTTTGACAGCTCAAGGGAAAATTCAGTATTCAACAAATTAAAAAGTTTGTTTTGCAAGAAGCAGAGCAAGAATATCCAGACTTCTCCCTCTCAGGCTAACAAATGTGTCGTTTTTATTTCAGGCAGCCCGGGCTCCAGCTGTTCCTGGCTCTGAGGCCAGAGGCAGCCATGCAGTGTGCTACACAAGTGACCAAACAGAATCCCAGACCAAAGCCCAGTGGAGCGTCGCTACACACGGCTTTGTTCAGTGAGGACACCTCGAAGTGACTAGAAACCGTTTATTATGGTCAGATGTTTCCTGTGTCTGGTTTCTGAAGTGGATAAAAAGAATATAAAGAGAGGACAGAGAACAGGGCCCAGTCTTTCCAGTCATTGGAGAGGCTTCCAAAAGTCATGTTATGCAGTGAATAAGCTATGTTTTGGGTACTAACTGTCATGGCACACACTCAACACATATATTCTGCCAGCCACCATAGGTATGCCCTAGAGATGAAAGAATGAATAGGGGGGAAAAAAAATCTGTTCTGTCAAGTAGCTTACAACCTAACAGGTAAAATAAAAACATATATAAAGCTAAGCATTATATAGTTAACAATACCATACTGTATACTTGAAGTGTGTTGAGACAGTAGATATTAAATGTTATCATCAGACACATACATGCAAAAAGGTAACTATGTGAGGTGATGGATGTGCTAACTAGCCTTATTTTAGTAATCGTTTCACATTATACACATCTTTCAAACAATCACATGGTATGCCTTAAACTTACACAACACTATTTGTCAATAATAACTCAATAAAGCTGAGACATTATTTTGCTCACAAAGATCCATGTAGTCAAAGCTATGGATGTAGTCATGTATGGATGTGAGAGGTGGACTATAAAGAAGGCTGAGTGCTAAAGAATTGATGCTTTTGAACTTTGGTGTTGGAGAAGACTCTTGAGAGTCCCTTGGACTGCAAGGAGATCAAACCTGTCCACCCTAAAGGAAATCAACCTTGGAAGGACAGATACTGAAGCTGAAGCTCCAATACGTTGGACACCTGATGCGAAAAACTGACTCATTTGAAAAGACCCTAATGCTGGGAAAAATTGAAGGCAGGAGGAGAAAGGGATGACAGAGGATGAGATGGTTGGATGGCATCATTGACTCGATGGACATGAGTCTGAACAAGCTCCAGGAGATGGTCTGGGAGGAGGCCTGGTGTGCTGCAGTCCATGGGGTCACAAAGAGTCAGACACAACTGAGTGACTGAACTGAAACTGAAAGCTGAAGGGAGGAAGCTAAGTATAATGTATAGGCATGGAAATTAAGGGGGATATTTCATTGTTCATTAATTCAACATGTTAATTAAGCAACTACTATATACCAGACTTAGGGATACAATGGTAAAGAAGAACAAAAATGCTCCTAATCTCAAGGAATTTATATTTTAATGAGGGAGATAGAAAAAAAAACAGTAAATAAATGAACAAAATAATTTCTGACAGTGATAAGTGGCATGAATAATATCCAATGATGTAACAGTGATCACAGGTGGAAGTACAGGCAATGCTAGATTGCATGTCTTGATCCAAGACTTCTCTGAGGAAGTGACATATGACTGAGGCTAGAAGGCAGGAATCCACCAAGAAAAGACCAAAGGAAAAAGAGTTCCAGGTGGAAGGAAAGCGAGTACAGCAACCTTGGTGCATTTAAGAAACAGAGAGAAGGCCAGTGTTGCTGGAACACAGAGCATGAAGAACACGAGGGGGGTGTGACATGGGGTCAGAGAGGAGACAGGAGCCAAATCTGCAGGAGCGTTTATGTAAGAGGCCATAGTGAGACATCTGTACTGTATTTCAATAGCAGGGAGAAGCCCCTGCTTAAAACTAGGGGAGAAACTGATCTGACTTACATTCTTAAACATAAATGTTCACTGTTATGCAGGAATTAAACTGACCATTCTGGCAACACAGTAAAAGGTAGACCGGAGAGAGAGAGAGAGAGAGACTGAAGTCCAGAAGACAGGTAGAAAAGAACCTAACATTCCAGATGAGAAATGATGGTGGCCTGAACCAAGGCAGTGGCAACAAAAGTAAAAAACAAAAGCCAATGGATGCTAATAATGTTTAAAAGGCAACATTTATAAGGCTAGTGACTTGTGGGACATGAGTCAGAGATCAGGAAGGAGGATTATATAGATCTATATTCTGGGCTTGGGCATACAGATGCTGCTCTTTGCTTAAATGGGAGTAGCCTGCATCTAAGTCACATGACCCTGCCTCTCCTCTGGTCAGACAACCGGACCACAGGTGAGCACCTGATCCACGAGAAGGCAATCCATAGACTGATCATCTGTCTAAAATGCAGACAGGTTCTACCTTTTACACACTTGAGCTGGGATGTACAGAGCTGGGGCTGTTGGCAGGAAATACAAGCAAACAAGCAAATGAGAACAGAGGCTGGGAGGCTTATGGACTGGACTTGATGCGGGGCCTTCGGGGCCCCTGTTAGTGGCAAAGCATCAGCTCTTCAACAGTGAAGAGCCACAACCCTGTTGCTGAGGACAAGACACCAGAGCTGCCTTGGATCCAGAACATTCTCTCGGTGCAGTCAGCTATCCCAGGCATCATCTTTCCACGAGACCTTGAGATTTAGCTTCTAGTTCCTAGGGACTTGGCCTATAATTGAGATTCTCATTTTCAAGTCTCTTGCTATCTTGGAGCTGTCTATAGTTTGAGTGGACTCACTTCTTTTACCTTCCAGCCTGCATGTTTTAACATCCTGGAGCACTTGGTGCCTTCCCAATAACCTGCTCCAAGCACAACTCATCCTAACAGTCTAAATCTCAGGAGTAGAAGGCCCCACTTGGACATTGGGTCTAATCTGTGTTTTCCAATCTAACTTCATGAAAGAGCTCTCAATTTTGGGTATTTACTGTTCCATCAGCAAAACTGATACTTCAATAGCCATATGCCTACCTGTGTCTTGTTCTACTCTCTCCACTGCTTAGATTCTGAGGAAATCTAACTCCTAGTCTGAGCCCCTCGATTTTACTCCCTTTCAATCCTAACCCCAAACAAACATAACATGAGTTCTGAAGATTCCTGAGATACATAGAGAAATGAGATTCCTGTAGACACATAGAGGGGGAAAAAGCCCAAGGACAGAAAACGAAACACAAGCATTGATTTAGAAGAGTGTGGTATATGAAGAGACATGAGTAAAACAATTAGAGATAGGAGTAGGAGGACAGAGGAAGCCAGAGGAGGTAAGAACTGTTGGTAAAAAGGAGTATCTAAATGTGGCAAAGAGGAAGAAGGAAGCTGATGAATGAAAAGACACCGAAGAATCACTTATTGGGAAGGCATTTGTAATATCAGTGGGACTGCTATGAGTGGGTTAAGTGGACGCTGCTGACTTCGTAGACTTATTTCAAGAAGTCTCTCCCTAGGTTTATGTCATTAATTTATCAAACATATACAGAGTTCTTCCAAACTCAAGAGACTGTATGGAAAGATTAGACAAGGTCCCTGACATGAAAGAATTTATGAACCATCAGAAGGAGAATACAAAGATATAAATAACTATATTACAAACCTCTAGAGATGTTGCCCTAGGTGTTAAGAGGAAAGAGGGAGAATTTTTTCTGGGAGAAGCTGGGAAGACTTGAAGGAGAGGGTATTTGAGCTGGTGTGAAATAAACTCATGGGACAGGCTGTGCTGGTCATGTGAGAACACTGAAGGAGAGGCATTGAAGCATGGAAAGTAAGGGGTGTGTGGTTTCAGGAAGGTAAAATTGTACCTAAATAATGTATTAGGGTTTCTTTCAGAAGGTAAAAATGCATGTGACTAAAAGAGAACTAGTCAATACAACCTGTTTAGACTTTCAAAAAAGGCTTTGACACATCAAAGACTATTTTTAAAAAGTGAGTCACTGTGAAATTGCAGAAGAAACTGCTATGTCATCTAGGAGACAAAAGGCACTTGGCTGAGGATCAGGGGCAGGACACCCCCTGGGGCAGCAGCACCCACCGGGAGACCAGGAAGTCTGAGAGTAGCTAGATTTATACTACCAACTGCCCTCTAAGAGGGTGGGGAAAGGGGGAAAGGGCGGCACTGCTCACAAACACCTGTTGGTGCAATAGAAGGTGGGTGGAAAAGGGTATGAGGTGTGTGTTTGGACTGAGAGTGAGATGCTAGGATGAAGTCTGGAACTTCGGGGACCTGGAAAGTGTTAGTCGTGGTGTCCTAGAAATGGGAAATAGCTGGGTTTAGTGCACAAACCATAGTTTGCTGAACCTTTAGATTACACATCCCCTCGCTCCCTTCCAAACCCCTCCAAATGACAGAAAAGGTCGTTTGTTTGTTATAAATCAGAAGTACACAGGAATAGAGAATGGAGAGGAGACATCAGCAACAGAAGTCTTGGAAAGCAGATAAGTAAGTGGAACTTACTTAGCAAAACCAGGAAAGGCAAATCCTACGGTAGTAGTGGGAAAAGCTGAAATATATCCTAAAATATACCACAGAACTCCCCAAAGGCTCAATCACTGGCAGCATCAGGTACCACTAGAAGTAGGATAGAAGATGATATTAAAAAGAAACCTCCCTCTTAAGTGTAGGCTGACAGCCAAGACCACAAGGCGTTAGAAGAAACTATCTAGTATGATGATGGAGACCAAAGCAAGTGAAAAATAAACACAATGTGGAAAAAGAGAAAACACATATGACTGAAAATTTTTTTTTAAATCATTAAAATCTTCAGAGAGAAAATATTTTATTCAGGAAATAAGATGCCATTTCTAAAAGAACGGTACATTCAGTGAATTAAAACAAAAAATAACTTTTGGAAATTAAAAACATAATAGCAGAAATAGAAAGGATTAAAAAATAAGTCAAGGAAATGTAGTACAAAAGACAAAGATAGAATGTGGGAGCAAAAATTTTTTTTGTTTTTTTGCTTGTTTAATTAGAGTACCAGTTTAGGAAACACAACAATTGAATTATGGAAGTTCTAACAAAAGGAAATATTTAATAGAAGGGAGAAAATATTCAAAGAAATAAATAACATTTCCCCATAACCAAAGAACTTGAGTTTTTTAACCTAAAAGGGCCCTCTGAGTGTACAGCATAAAATAAAAATAGCCCTCCAACAAGTATGTCATCATGAAATTTCAGAACACTCATATTTCCAGAGAGAATGACAGCAAAGAGGTTTTATAAAAGTAATTTAAAAATCAGACTGGCTTCAGATCTCTCAAGAAAAGCACTGAAAGCCTAAAATATAGTGGTGCAACATCTTCAAAATTCTGAGGAAAATAATTCCCAACCAAGGGATTGAACCCATGTCTCCTGTGTCTCCTGCGTTGGCAGGCAAATTCTTTACCACTGTGCAGCTTTGGAAGACTGCAGTGAGTGTGACAGTGTACTAAACCTTCATCTTCCATTAGAGAAATGGATGTGTGCCAAGTTGCTTCAGTTATGTCCAATCCTTTGTGGTCGGCCCACCAGGCTCCTCTGCCCATGGGATTTTCTAAGCAAGAGTACTGGAGTGGGTTGCCATGTCCTCCTCCAGAGGATGTTCCCGACCCAGGAATTGAACATTCATCTCTTTACCTCTCCTGCATTGGCAAGTGGATTCTTTACTGCTAGCTCCACCTGGGAGCCACATAAATAGTTAATACTCAAAACAGAAGTATCAAAAATGAATAAAGTATACTTCAATAAAATAAAATTTTAATTAAATTAAAATTTTAAAAGGAAATATCAAGAATGGCAATATAACTAGATTGCCTTGAGATCTGGAGGCAAACAAACAGATTAGGTTAAAGGAGTTGAAAACAAATGCTTCTTGGAGGTAGGAAATCAAGTACTGTTGGTAATGAGGAAGTGATTTTCTTGTTCATTTTTGTTGGTAACAAGTCTTGTAGAATTGTCTTTTTGAACTATGCACATGTATAACTTTAATTAAAAACAAATATTAAATTCACTTGCAAAAGATTACAAAGCCTGTGGTGGTAGGCCCAGAGTTCCAAATTTAGTCAATTTGGTTCTCAAACCCATATATCTACCAACAGGGTCAATGAAGAGTATATTAGAAACCTCTCTCTGTCTTTAGTTGCTAAGTAATGTCCGACTCTTGCGACCCCATGGATTGTAGTCTCTCAGGCTCCTCTGTCCATGGGATTCTCCAGGCAAGAATACTGGAGTGGGTTGCCATTTCCTTCTCTGAGGATCTTCCCAATCTAGGGATATTACCCAGGTCTCCAGCACTGCAGGCAGATTCTTTACCAACTGAGCTATGAGGGAAGCCCTTACTAGAAACCTAGACGCCTCATATTTGATCATATCCTACTCAGTGCTTTACTAAATATTGTTTTACATTATTTTGTGATTATCTTACTTATCTCAATATGATCTATAAAAAATAATTAGTCTAGGATAAAAAGTAAATAAAAGATAGAACAACCAAATCTGTAAACCTTGTTTGGACCCAGATTAAAAAAAAAAAACTGTGGAAATGTAAATTTAAAATAATTAGGGATATGTAAATATGAATTGGGTATTGGAAAAAAATAAGGAATTATAGTTAATGTACTGACAAAGGTCTGTATAGTCAAAGCTATAGTTTTTCCAGTAGTCATGTATGGATGTGAGAGTTGGACCATAAAGAAGGCTGAGCATTGCAGAATTGATGCTTTTGAACTGTGGTGCTAGAGAAGACTCTTGAGAGTCCCTTGAACTACAAGGAGATCAAACCAGTCAATCCTAAACAAAATCAACTCTGAATGTTCATTGCAAGGACTGATGCTGAAGCCGAAGCTCCAATACTTTGACCACCTGATGAGAAGAGTTGACTCATTAGAAAAGACCCTGATGCTGGGAAAGACTGAAGGCAGGAGGAGAAGGGGATGACAGAGGATGAGATGGTTAGACGGCATCACTGACTCAATGGGCATGAGCTTGAGCAAGTTCCGGGAGGTGGTGAAGGACAGGGAAGCCTGGATTGCTGCAATCCATGGGGTCACAAAGAGTCAGACATGACTGAGGAACTGGACAACAAATAGGTAATGTGAGATAATAACATACTGGCTATATTTTGTTAAAGTCCTTTACTGTTCGAGATGATACTGAAATACTTATTGCTTTACAACCCAATACAATTTTTGAAGTCCAAATAACAAAAAAAGATATGATTCTCTATGAAAGTGGGCTTACAATACTCACATGTGCCACAGACCTTTGGACAAGATAAGACTATTAAGTCATTTGCTGTATGACATTCTTTCCTTCATATGAAAAAAAGACATACTTGATAGGCTGTCATTAAGAGTATAGTGCCATTCCATTCCCAAGAGATCACTTAGTTAAGACAAAGGAAAGAAATAAAGTGAAAGGTTGCTCGGTAAAGTTTTTATATTTTGTGATGAAAAAAATCATATACCTAATATTTTGTATTATTTCTCAATACCATAATTGAGAAATGAAAAGCAAGTGGTTGATATCACTGCCATTCATCTTAAATACTAAGACTGGAAGGCATGGGGAGAAATGGAATACGTCACTAATGGGAATGTAAAATGGTAAAGCAAGTTTGGAACTCAGCCTGGGAATGTCTCAAACATAGGAATAAATATAGGACAAATATAGAGTTACCATATGGCTCAACAATTCTACTGCTAGGTATACATAAAGCAAAGAGAAATAAAAGTTTTATGTCCACACAAAAACTTGAATATGAATGTTTAAAGCAGTGTTATTCACAATAGCCAAAAAGTGAAAGCAATCTAAATGTCTCTTCAACTGATGAATGAATTGTGGAATTAAAGAATCCTGCTCAAATTGAAGGGCTTCCTTGGTAGCTTAGTGGTAAAGAACCCACCTGCGAATGCAGGAGACAAGAGACTGTGGGTTCCATCCCTGGGCCAGGAAGATCTCCTGAAGGAGAAAATGGCAACCCACTCTGATATTCTTGCCTGGAGAATCCCATGGATAGAGGAGCCTGGCAGGCTACAGTCCATGGGGTCACAAATCTGCCATGCAGCCTCAATTATTCCAAATGGGAAGAGATTACACCAGATCTCCAACAGAAAGGTGCCTCTACTACCCAGAAGGAAGAAGAAAACTGTCCACCCCATGACAGCCCAGCCAATCAGAGACTGTAGCAGTAAAACCAATGGAAAATCTCTATACTCTGGACTCCCAGCTTCCTCCAGTGGACTCTCTGGTTATCACAGCCACAACTCCCAAATTTCCACCCCAGCTTCCACAATAAAAGTAAGTTCCCCTTCCTCTAAAAAAGCAGGTTACTCTTTCTTGTTCTCTGGATTTGCCTATGGTTTGCCATAGATTGCATTTCCCAAACAACAATTCCTCTGGTTGTTGTTGTTCAGCCACTCAGTTATAGCCAACTCTTTGCAACACCACAAACTGCAGCACGCTTTCCTGTCCTTCCCTATCTCCCAGAGTCTCCTCAAATTCATGTCCATTGAGTTGGTGATGCTACCCAATCATCTCATCCTCTGTTGCCTCCTTCTCCTCCTGTGCTCAATCTATCCCAGCTTCAATGTCTTTTCCAATGAGTCAGCTCTTTGCATCAGTTGGCCAAAATACTGAAGCTGCAGTTTCAGTAACAGTCCTTCCAATGAGTATTTAAGATTGATTTCCTTTAGATTGACTGGTTTGATCTTCTTGTTGTCCAAGGGACTCAAGAATCTTGTCCAGCATCACAATTCAAAAACATCAATTCTTCAGTGCTCAGCCTTCTTTATATATAGTCCAACTCTCACATCTATACATGACTACTGGAAAAACCATAGCTTTGACTAGATGGACCTTTGCTGGCAAAGAGATGTCTTTCCTTTTTAATACACTGTCTAGGTTTGTCATAGCAAGGAGCAAGCGTCTTTTAATTCCATGGCTGTTGTCACCATCTGCAGTGATTTTGGAGCCCAAGAAAACAAAATCTGTCACTGCTTCCATTTTTTCCCCTTCTATTTGCCATAAAGTTATGGGAGTAGATGTCATGATCTTAGTTTTTTGAATGTTGAGTTTTAAGTCAGCTTTTTCACTCTCCTCTTTCACCTTTATCAAGAGGCTCTTTAGTTCCTCTTTGCTTTCACCTATTAGAGTGATATCATCTGCACATCTGAGGTTGATATTTCTCCTGGCAATCTTGATTCCAGCTTGTGATTCAACCAGCCCAGCATTTCGCATGATGTACTCTGCATATAAGTTAAACAAATAGGATGACAATATATAGCCTTGTCATACTCCTTTCCCAATTTAGAACCAGTTGTTCCACGTCTGGTTCTGATTGTTGCTTCTTGACCCACATACAGGTTTCTCAGGAGACAATAAAATGGTCTGGTATTCCCATCTCTTTAAGAATTTTCCAGTTTGTTGTGTGATACACAGTCAAAGGCTTTCACATATTCAATGTGAAACAGAAGTAGATATTTTTCTGGAATTCCATTGTTTTCTCTATGATCTAACGAATGTAGGCCATTTGATTTCTGATTCCTCTGCTTTTCTAAATCCAGCTTATACATCTGGAAGTTCTCAGTTCACATTCTGCTTAAGCCTAGCTTGAAGGATTTTGAGCATAACCTTAAGCATGCAAAATGAGTGCAATTGTACGGTAGTTTGAACATTCTTTGGCACTGCCCTTCTTTGGGGTTGGAATGAAAACTGACATTTTCCAGGCCTGTGCCACTGCTGAATTTTCCAAATTTGCTGGCATATTGAGTACAGCACTTTAACAGCATCATCTTTTAGGATTTTAAATAGCTCAGCTGGAATTCCATCACCTCCACTAGCCTTTTTTGTAGTAAAACTTCCTAAGGCCCACTTGATTTCACACTCCAGGATGTCAGGCTCTAGGGGAGTGATGACACCACTGTGGCTATCTGGGTCATTAAGACCTTTTTGGTATAGTTCTTCTGTGTATTCTTGCCACCTTTTAAAAATTGCTTCTGCTTCTGTTAGGTCCTTACCATTTCTGTCCTTTATCGTGCCCATCCTTGCATGAAGTGTTCCCTTGATGTCTCCAATTATCTTGAAGAGATCTCTAGTTTCTATTGTTTTCCTCTACCTCTTTGCATTGTTCATTGAAGAAGGCATTCTTACCTCTCCTTGCTATTCTCTGGAACTCTACATCAGTTCGGTATATCTTTCCCTTTCTCCCTTGCCTCCCTTGCTTTTCACTTCTCTTCTTTCCTTAGACAACCACTTTGCCTTCTTGCATTTCTTTTTCTTGGGGATGGTTTTGGTCACTGCCTCCTGTACAACATTATGAATCTCTCTCCATAGTTCTTCAGGCACTCTGTCTATGAGATCTAATTCTTTGAATCTATTCATCACCTCCACTGTATAATCATAACTGATTTGACTTAGGTCCTACCTGAACGACCTAGTGTTTTTCCTTACTTTCTTTAATTTAAGCCTGAATTTTGCAATAAGGAGTTGCAAAAGCCACAGTTGGCTCCAGATCTTGTTTTTGCTGACTGTATATAGCTTCTTCCTCTTCAGCTGCAAAAAACATAATCAATCTGATTTCAGTATTGATGATTTGCTGATGTCCATGTGTAGAGTGATACCTTGTATTGTTGGAAAAGGGTATTTGCTCTGACCAGTGTGTTCCCTTGACAGAACTCCATTAGCCTTTGCCCCACTTCATTCTGTACTCCAAGGCCAAACTTGCCTGTTACTCCATGTATCTCTTAACTTCCTACTTTCGCGTTCCAATCCCCTATGATGAAAAAGACATGCTTTTTTGGTGTTATTTCTAGAAGGTCTTGTAGGTCTTCATAGAACTGGTCAACTTCAGCTTCTTTGACATCAGTGGTTGGGCCACAGTCTTGGGTTACTGTGTTGTTGAATGGTTTTTGCCTTGGAAACTAATCAAGATCATTCTGTCATTTTTGAGACTGCACCCAAGTGGTGCATTTCAGACTCTTCTATTGACTATGAGAGCTTTCCTCTAAGGGATTTCTGTCCTTAGAGGACATCCTCTAAGGACATTTCCTCTAAGGGATTCTTGCCCACAGTAGTAGATATAATGGTCATCTGAATTAAAGATTCACCCATTCCTATCCGTTTTAGTTCACTGATTCCTAAGATTCTGATATCCACTCTTGACATATCCTGCTTGACTATGTTCACTTTACCTTGATTCATGGACCTAATAATCCAGGTTGCTATGCAATACTGTTCTTTACAGCATCAGACTTTACTTTCACTACCAGACACATCCACAACTGAGCATCATTACCACTTTGGTGCAGCTGCTTCGTTTTTTTCTGGAGCTATTAGTATTTGCCTTTTGCTCTTCCCAAGCAGCATATTGGACACCTTCCAAACTGGGGGGCTCATCTTCCAGTGTCATATCCTTTTGGCTTTTCATACCATTCATGGGGTTCTCATGGCAAGAATACCAGAATGGTTTACCACTCCCTCTTTCAGTGGACCACGTTTTGTCAGAGCTCTCCACTATGACACATCCATCTTGGCTGGCCCTTCAAGGTGCAGCTCATAGCTTCACTGGGTTACACAAGCCCCTTTGCCACAACAAAATGTGATCCATAAAGGGGAATTCCTATGGTACTGTAGAATAAATTCACTTTTGCTGATAAAATAACTGGCTATTATATGATTAAAGTTGACATATTTGGTGGCACAAGTGGGGTCCAAAGGAGGCAAACTCCGAGAGACTGTGGCTCCTAGAATCAAGTGAGGTAACCTGCACTAAGCCACCTGTGTTTATCACTCTGCTGAGTCGCTGACTGCTTTCAATTTGGAGACTGTTCTCTTGGATTCCAAGCTCCACTCTTCTGTGTTTTGAGCTCTCTGACTTTATTCAGGCTCTGGAAAGGCTTTGTCCTTTAAGGGGAAAGATTCCATCTGTCTGGTGCAAGGCTTTATCCTTAGTACTCAAGTTGTTTTCTGGAGCATGTGGTAGCTAGGTTCTCTGTTGGAGACTGAGCTAACTGGGAACTATTCCTTTTGGAATCTGGGCAAAGACTCTACCAACTTGCTTGGGTTTCTGGGAGAACTTAGGGAAATGCAACCCCACTCCTCTATCTGCTCTGAAGGCAGTCCTCCTTTGGAGAATCGGGCTAGTTCATGTTTAAAAACTGTGGACACCCTTTACTGCATTTTTAACTAAGTGGGCTAGACAAACTAAAAGTAATTAGGAATTACAGCTGCCATTATGGGGAACTTTCAAGCTCCCCAAATTCAAATAATATTAAATTGGAAAACTACATTCTAAAATTAAAACAAACATTTCACTGGTAACTGGAAATATGCAGAGAACTCTAAAATTGCCTCTTTGCAAGATTCTGTTTCTAAATTTGCCAAAATAACCAAAAAAGAAAGAATCTACCAGAGCCTCAAACTCTTGTATTCCGCTCCCCAACTTCTGGTTTTGGACCATCTGTGTGTCTTCTCCACCCACTTTGTCTCAGACTCCGCCCTGGCAGCNTCCTGTCCTTTATTGAGCCCATCTTTTCATGAAATATTCCCTTGGTATCTCTTATTTTCTTGAAGAGATCTCTAGTCTTTCCCACTCTATTGTTTTCCTCTATTTCTTTGCATTGATCATGGAGGAAGTCTTTCTTATCTCTCCTTTCTATTCTTTGGAACTCTGCATTCAGATGCTTATGTCTTTCCTTTTCTCCTTTGCTTTTCACTTCCCATCTTTTCAGAGGTATTTGTAAGGCCTTCTCAGACAGCCATTTTGCCTTTTTGCATTAGTTTTTTCTGGGGATGGTCTTGATTCTTGTCTCCTATACAACGTCATGAACCTCTATCCATAGTTCATCGGGCACTCTGTCTATCAGATCTAGTCCCTTAAATCTATTTCTCACTTCCACTATATAGTCCTAAAGGATTTGATTTAGGTCATACCTAAATGGTCTAGTGGTTTTTTCCACTTTCTTCAATTTCAGTCTGAATTTTGCAATAAGGAGTTTATGATCTTAGCCACAGTCAGCTCCCAGTCTTGTTTTTGTTGACTCTATAGAGCTTTTCCATCTTTGGCTGCAAAGAATATAGTCAATCTGGTTTCAGTGTCGACCATCTGGTGATGTCCATGTGTAGAGTCTTCTCTTGTGTTGTTGGAAGAGGGTGTTTGCTATGACCAGTGCATTTTCTTGGCAAAACTCTATTAGTCTTTGCCCTGCTTCATTCNAGAATATAGTCAATCTGGTTTCAGTGTCGACCATCTGGTGATGTCCATGTGTAGAGTCTTCTCTTGTGTTGTTGGAAGGGAGGGGGGTGGGGTGTTGCTATGACCAGTGCATTCTCTTGGCAGAACTCTATTAGCCTTTGCCCTGCTTCATTCTGTACTCCAAGGCCAAATTTGCCTGTTACTCCATGTGTTTCTTGACTTCCTACTTTTGCATTCCAGTCCCCTATAATGAAAAGGACATCTTTTAAAGGGTGTTAATTCTAGAAGGTCTTGTAGATCTTCATAGAACTGTTCAACTTCAGCTTCTTCAGCCTTACTGGTCGGGGCATAGACTTGAATTACCGGGATATTGAATGGTTTGCCTTGGAAATGATGGATACTCCAATTCTTCTAATGGATTCCTGCCCACAGTAGTAGATATGATAGTCATCTGAGTTCAATTTACCCATTCCAGTCCATGTTAGTTCACTGATTCCTAGAATGTTGATGTTCACTCTTGTCATCTGTTTATATATTGTTCTAAAGAAGTAAGTGTTATACATTGCAAAGGGCACAGAAGGGCCAGGAGTAAAGTAGCCAAAGGTAATCAGCTGGCTGATTGTCAAGCCAGAAAGGCCACACTTTAGGAAACCCCTTCAATGCAGACGCCTTTGATCTGGACATGTCCTGTGGGACAGGAAAAAATATAATATACTGAGGAAGAATTAGAAAGATATGAGAAAAGAGGAGCAAAGATCACTGATAAAAAGTGGTTACAGTTGGAGGATAGATGATTAATAATTCCTGAAAATACTCAATAGAAAAATTTCCTAGAACTTTGGAATTAACTAACTATGAAACTCATCTCTCAGCTTTTCAACAGGCCTTAATGGAAGTCCAAGAGGTGACTCTTGACCCAGCCTCTGAGTCAAGCAAGCCACCCTTTGAGCCAAGAACCAGGGTCCTGATAAAAACATTGGGATCTGGGGGAAAATTCCTCTAGCCCCTCTGGGAAGGCCCTTACCAGGTTATTCTTTCTTCTCCCATAGCCGTCAAAGTGACCGGAATTGATTTGTGCATATACCACACTTGATTTAAGAGATGACACCCTGAGGAGAACTAAGTGATGTCATTTTATGTCTTTACTTTCTAGGCTCTGACTCTCTACTTTTCAGATGGGCCTGATCATCTATGTAAGCCTACTGCTGCTGACTCTACAAATCCTGAATCTGCCATTTGATCCTCAAGACAATGCCTTCCTGTGCTGGAAGAAACTGTCGGGGAGGGGTGGGTCCATCCCAGTGGGAAGCCAAGTGAGTGTGGGAGCATGGGAAAAGAGGCCAGAGTCTTTGCTGGGGAAACGGCAAAGGGAAGGGAGGTAAGCCATTAGGTCTGTGCCAGAACAGGGCTTTCCAGCCTGGAATGTGTCTACTCCAGTGGATGGGTGGGGCCGGTGGGAGATGCCATGGGAGAGCCCAAGCTCCCTGCAGGGGAGCCCAGAGGAGACTCCACCCAAGAGACAGAGGAGGTCTGCCAGGACCCTGGTGGTGGGCTAGGCTCTGCCTCCTGCCTGCCTTCTGCCGGTGCCTCAGAGGAGTGCAGGGAGCCCTGTGGGTCTCCAAGGTGCCTGCGCTCCAGCTCTCAGGAGACACTGCCAAAGAGATGTGGGAGGTCTGCCAGGGCACCGGCTGGCTGGCCCCTGCCTCCCGCCAGCCCATCGGAGGAGTGCAGGGTGGCCAAGAGCTGGGGGCCTTGGGGGACTTGCTATGTTTAGGGCCCTAGTCCAGGAGATAATCTGTCAAAAAGATAGGGGAGGTCTGCCAGGGATCTGGGGAGCTGCTGTCTGCACCCCGCTGGGGGCTCAGCGGGATGCAGCGCAGCCAGGAGCTGGGGGTATGGGGAAGGGGGGGCTCCATGGGAGACTCTGCAGAAGAGACCGAGGAGGTTTGCCAGGGGCCTGGTGGGCTGGCCTCTTCCACCCACTGGCGCCTCTGGCGGCTGCAGGGGTACCTGCGGGGCTCCCAGAGTTCTACGCCCCAGCTCAGGGGAGACCCAGACGAAGACACTGGAGAGGTCTGCCAGGGCCCGGGTGCACCCGCTGGGCTGCCCTCTCCATAGCGCCAGCCCATCTGAGGGGTGCATAGCGTCCAGGAGCTGGCAGCCTCCAGGTCGGGGGGCGGGCTCACCTGGTTTGGGGCCCAAGCTCAGGGGAGACCCTGTCAAAGAGACCAGGGAGGTCTGCCAGGGACCAGTGGAGCTGCCATCAGGGACCAGACAGCAGCTTGGTGGGCTGCAGGGCTGGCAGGAGCTGGGGGAGTTGGGGGTCTCCACGGGGTCTGTGACGCAGCCCATGGAAAACTCCTTGGAAGAGACCCAGGAGGTTTGCCATGGACCCAGTGAGCTGGCCTTTGCCTCCCGCTGGCACCTCTGGCAGCTGCAGGGGTCCCCGTGGGGCTCCCAGGGCTCTGTGCCCCATCTCATGGGGGACTCTGCCGAGGACATGGGGGAGGTCTGCTAGGGCCTCTCGGTGCCCAGGGTGTGGGGGGGCTGGCTTCTGCCTCCTGCCTGTGGCTTGGTGGGGTGCAGGGTGGCGAGGAGCCAAGGGCCATGGGTGAACCCAGAGAAGATCCTGGGCCAGCACCTGGCAGGCTCGGTGCTTGGGTTGATGCTTCCTGCGTTGGACGGGCCCAGGGACCCACAAGCCTGGAGACAGTTGGAGAATAGCTGGGGTCCTCAGGAGAGTCCCAGGGGGCTGCTGCTGATGCCAGGGGTGACCCTGAGCAAGACATGGGGGAACTCTGCCAGGGACGGCTGGTGTCCCAAGGACTGGGTTCTAATTCCTGCCAGGGTCTTGGAGGTGTGCTGGGTGACAAGCGGCTGGGGCCCACGGAGGACTCCATGAGGGGAGGGCATGAAGGACTAGACAATGACAGGACGAACATATGGTACCTCATGGTGAAGCCAGGGGACCATGAGGACACCTCGCTGGAAGAAGCTGATGTCAAGCCCCCTGAATCTGGTGGGGACTGCCCCATGGTCTCTCCCCAGGGAAGTGGGAAATCCAAGGAGGGCGCTGGAGGTGGAACTGCCAAGGTGCTCAGCCTGGGGATGGAGGGAACCTGCCCCTGCAGTGCCCCTGATGAGGCATCGCCTCTGTATCCTGAGAGGCTGGGTGAACCTGGTTCACTGTATGGGCAGTGAAGACCAGAGGACCCCTGGGGTGAGAGACATCCATTGTGTCTGTCTCCTCACGTGCCAACAGGAGAAAACCTTTGGCTTTTAGGACACCCTGACTGCACACCCCTTTTCCTCCTTCTTCTCCTCCTCCACTGCCCTCAATAGCAATGAGGGATGAGGTATGTGTATATGTACATGTGTGTGTGCGTGTGTGCATGCAGTGTGTGTCGGGGTAGTGGTTCCGTGAATGCATAGGTGAGCGCCTGCAGGGTCAAGGATGGAACGTGTCCCCAGTCCCCACCACCACCCCCCCACCACCAAAAACAAGAGCAAAAGCAACACTCCCCACACAACCCAGCAGCTCAGATATAAGAACAAAAGAGACAGACCGAGACTCAGGCTTTCCCTCCTTCTGTCTTGGCAATGGGCTTCCAGGTCGCAGGACGCTGTAAGCACCAGGCACAGGGAGAAGGTCCAACCAAAGTGTCCTTCCTCTGAATGTCCGTGACCAAACAGAGACACAGGGCCCCCTGGGCAAGGCCTTAAGTAACCTTGATCAGAGGGTGGTGGGTGGGGATTGAGAGGAGAAAGGAGTGGAGCCTTGACCCATGCCTCCACTCACTCCTGAAGGAGTGCACTCTTTTGGCCACAGACCAATGGTGAAGGCTCAAATTATTCGCCACCTGAAGCAGGGGAATTCTGGAAAGCCTGGATGGTTAATGGTCTAGGATGCGTGCAATGATCTTTTCTCCCAGAGGATGTGGGCTGGAGCAATCCTATTAGAGAAAGGCTCCCCTTGTTTGCCTGGGGATATATAGCAAGAACTTTCTTCAAATTTCAACCACACAATGCCACCCCATCCCGCTTACTAAGCTTGGTAAAAGCACCCTATGGCCAATGTCATCATTTTTGAAAAAGAAAAACTAGTCTCCCCTTCCCACCCCTCCCCAACACACAAAGCACCCAAGAGGAGGAGCATCCTTCGGTCACGGGGGCAGGGTTGAGGAAGGCAAGTCGTGGCAAAAGGAGCCTGGCTGTGAGTGTTGATCCTGCCAGGCACAGTTGCCAATGCTGCCTTGGACCTGCAGCTGCACCAGTGGAGTGGAAGGACCTACCACAGGATCAAGCAGGTCTGGCCGGGCTCACCACACTGCCCCTCCAGCCAAACCAAGAATTGAAATGGGGTACGGCCCCTGGCAGAGATGGGAGCTATGCCCTGTTCATCGGCACCAGGGTTCTCAAGCATGAACACTTTAGTCAAGCACCTGAACTGTCCAGGGAAAAGGAAAGGAACTGTCCAAATGCATTTTCTCCTCCCACCTCTCGAGAAGAAGATGCTTTTCTGCATGGTGCAAGCCAAATGGCTGAACCTGGAGGACCCCGATGCCAGGAGAAAGAAGCCAGTACCTGGAGGACTGTGCTTCCACTGGGGCTCGTTCCTGTGACGTATGCCTCCTCATTCATGCTGGGACGTGCTGTTGACTGGGATGTGGGGGGCTGGGGGTTGGTGGATGGATGATACTGAGATCAGCTAGCCTGTTCTCTCCTGGGGGCATGGCCTTGAACTAGGCTTGCCTGTGCTCGGAGCTTCCCTGATAGCTTAGTTGGTAAAGGATCTGCCTGCATTGCAGGAGACCTCAGTTGATTTTTGCATTGGAAAGATCCCCCGGAGGAGGGAGAAAGCTACCATCTGGCCTCCAGAACTAGTCTACGGGGTCGCATAGCATCGGTCACGGAGCAGGAAATAGACCTTTTTCCCTGGCATGATCATGGGGCAGGATGCTGTCTCACTAGGATGGGTGGCTCGAATTCTGCCTTTCCTCCCCTTCTGATCAGCTACTAGCCCACTGGAATGGCAGGGGCAGGCAGGCAGGCGGGGCAGAGCTGGAGGGTGGCTTGAACATTCCTCATCTCACCTAGGATTTTGCAGCCCTGTAGCTTAGCTCATGGTGGATACCTAGACGTCTGCTGCTTCATTGAATTTCCCGCCATCCAACCACCACCTACCATGAGCGCACTTGTCATTCTCTGACGACCCCTCCTAGGCTGCACCCATATGCCTTTCTTGTCTTTCTGCTAAAACACATGGATCTTTTGAGAACGTCCAGNTTACTGTTTCTAAGACAATTGGAGCAAATAAACAACTAAAAGGAAAGATTTAAACAGCAATTGTCCTATATTCTTGAAAATAGACAAACAGATTCCAAAACTCTTAGGGGAAATTTTGTTTTCTATTTCCGTCTGGTTGGTGAAGTTTTTTGGTAGGTCAATTATCCTGTTCAAAAGGTTCGACCTTTGTTTTAAATAAGGCCATCTTAAGGGGAAATCTTAACAGAGAGAACTTCAAACCACTCAGGAGACAACAGACTGCCTTCTTTGATTGATATGCAGAAGTTTCTAAAAGACAATTTGACTCCAAAAACAGTTCTGAAAGGATCCTTATAGTATGCCAGAAAAACAATTTGGGTCAAACTATTCTTTTGAGTTTTGTATTTTTGTACCTGAGACATGGCTAACATTTTAAATATAAATTCCCTGTTTGCATCTGTCTGTGCGCTCATGTCTATCTATGTGTGTGTGTTAGTTGCTCAGCCATGTCTGACTCTTTGCAACTCATGGACTGTAACCTACCAGACTCCTGTGTCCGTGGAATTCTCCAGGCAGGAATATTGGACTGAGTAGCCATTCTCTTCTCCATAGGATCTTCCTGACCCAAGGGTTGAACACGGGTCTCCTGCCTTGCAGGCAGATTCTTTACCCTCTGAGCCACCATTGTATCTATATATGTATGTATATATGTGCAGTATTTTTTTTTCTTTTCTACCTCTGGATAGTATTGCTAAAATTAATTCAAAAGAGCTTTATTTAATTGCCTTAAAAACAAAAAAAGCAAAACAAACAAATGAGCACTTATATGAAATAAAATATAACAGAGACCTTCTGGGTTTACATGCTAGTTTGAAAGCTAGTTTGGGGGTACTGGTTTAATTAAAACAGGCATGTCCTTGGAGTTACCAGTGTTTGAAACTAATGCAGGCATACAATTTTTTTTTATTCTACCTGGGTTAATTGGTCAGATAAATTCATGTTATCTTCATTACAAAATTTGTGAGTAATACTTGGTATGATAAAGTTTTTCATGAATGTTGAAAACAAGTGAATTCTAAGTATGTGAATGAGATATAGATTTCTGGGTAAATCTTTTAAATAGTTTCCCCAAATCTTTTTGGCATCCTTTACAGTTTTGCTGCTGTTGCTGCTAAGTCACTTCAGTCGTGTCCGACTCTGTGCGACCCAATGGATGGCAGCCTACCAGGCTCCGCTNGAGATATAGATTTCTGGGTAAATCTTTTAAATAGTTTCCCCAAATCTTTTTGGCATCCTTTACAGTTTTGCTGCTGTTGCTGCTAAGTCACTTCAGTCGTGTCCGACTCTGTGCGACCCAATGGATGGCAGCCTACCAGGCTCCGCTGTACCTGGGATTCTCCAGGCAAGAACACTGGAGTGGGTTGCCATTTCTTTCTCCAATGCATGAAAGTGAAGTCACTCAGTCATGTCCAACTAGTAGTGACTCCATGGACTGCAGCCTACCAAGCTCCTCCATCCATGAGATTTTCTAGGCAGGAGTACTGGAGTGGCTTGCTATTGCCTTCTCCGTACAGTTTTGCTAAGTTAAATTAAATAATAGGTAGTCATTAAATATCTAGATCATTCCCAAATAAGATCAAAATACTAGAACATTACTTAAAATAGGTTCATCTACGTTTGGCTTCCTTTACAAAGGACTAAAGATATTTGGGTCTATTGGTAAACATACCACATTGGAAAATTTCCTTGAGGAAAATATGTTTTTAGGAATTATTAAATATATTCATTAGTTTGTACAGACTACTCGCAATTGTTTAAAGCTACCAGAAATAATTAGGGGAAACAACTATATATGCAACACAAGTAAGACAGGTGCTTTTGGTAAACCCCAGTTCGATTCCTGGGTCAGGAAGATTCGCTGGAGAAGGGGTAGGCTACCCACTCCAGCACCCTTGGGCTTCCCTTGTGGCTCAGCTGGTAAAGAATCTGACTGCAATGTGGGAGACCTGGGTCTGATCCCTCGGTTGGAAAGATTATCTGGAAAAGGGAAAGGCTACCCACTCCAGTATTCTGGCTCAGAGAATTCCAAGGACTGTATCATCCATGGAGTTGCAAAGAGTCAGACATGACTTTCACTTTTGGTAAGAAAAGGTAGAAGAATGGAAATGCATTTTATTGAGGGAAAGAGTGTAATTTTGTCCTAAAGTGAAGCTAATTCAGAATAGGAAAGACGAAAAATAGGATAAAAGCTAAATGAAATAGTAAGCTGTAGATTTATGGGGAAATTTTTTGAAAAATAATTAATCTGTTAAAAGGGCAGAGTTTTCTTGGACTAAGTAGTTCCTTTTTTTTTTTTTTTTCAACCTCTAGGTAATTTGCTTAGAAAACAAAGATTCATGTTTTACCAAAATTCTTTCCTAGGCTTCATATTGTCTTAATCTGGTCTCTGGTTACTTAAGAAAATGGACTCTTCTCAATATTAAGAGAACCAAGTTTTGCCTACAACTATGTAACTTTTTGTATTTGCCTTTGAAATTTGTTACTTATTGTTACTTTGATCCAACAGATAATTATCATTTCATAATAATATATGATCCTGTTTGATCAAATATCTAAAACCTTTTGATATTTTTAATAAACTTCCCCAAAAGCAAGTTCTAAATGAAGTCTTTCTGACCTTGAGCTAACTCTGAGATCCGGAAAATCTCAAGTCTTTTTGTCAGTTATAGGCAGTTACTGCTTTACTTTAACGCTTTTGCAAATATGTTTTATGTTTTTTCTTTAGAGAGATTCATATATAAAGCTCTCACAGGTACTCTGGAATATGGGTTTTTGACAACTTTAAGATCGTATGACTGAATGGGGTAAGGATTTCTAAAACTAATGGAAAACAAACTGCTTTAATGTTTTGTTTTCCAGGTATAAAAAGACCATTTTTCTCCTCTGCTTTGAGTTATCTGTAACCCACAGCAATTTGGTAAAGTGTATGCTGGCCACAAAGATTGAAGTGCTTATCTTTTTATCCCTGTCTGATTCCCCCCAAATTCTGAAATTCTTATTAAATATTCTTTTTTTCATGACAAAGTATATGTCTGTATAACTTCAATGGGAGTCTGTTCCAGTAACAGCATGTCAGCAGCAACTGGCCCCTGTTCCTTTCAATCCACAACTGATAAAGACAAACAGACTTCTGCATTGTAAAGGTCTAGTTACATCTATTAAAAGTAACCATGCTCTAGTAGAGCCCCCTTTCTGCAGCACATTACCAGGAGGCAAAGACCCCACCTATCACACTCTATAACCTTGACATTTTGTATACCGGAAGAGGCACCTTCCAGAACTCTCTCCAGCCTCACTGGAAGGGTCCCTATCAGGTATTGTTAACTAACCTTTGTACTGCTTAACTCCAAGAAGCAGACCCCTGCATCTACACATCACATTTAAAGCAGGTATTGAATCTTAACTGGACCATCTGGCGACATGAAGATAAAAGCGCACTAGGATTTGAAGCAGACAGTATCTGAGGCTGAAAGCCTTCCCAGGATGTCTGGAGCAAGCCGGTGTACCTTTCTTTCAGTACTGTCTCTCACCTTGTGTTCTCTCTCCCTTCCATGGAAGGACAATGCCCTTATTTTTATCTCCCAAGCCCTTGTGAAAGGGGGAACTTCTCTTATTGCTGGATTTGCCATTGAAAACATCAGTCCATCCAAGGGAGCAAAGACCCTTTGGTTCACTCTGTAAGAAATTTTACTGGGGTTCCAAATGCTTTTGTTTGTCCAAATTGTTTCCAGAGCCCATTTCATAAAGTCAGTGTGCTAAACCTGCCTAAACTTACTCCCTGCTTCAATCTGACTCAACTCTGGGATGGAAAATAAGATCTTCTAAACATTCGTATGAAAGGTTCTGTGGAGCTGTCAATGTAAGTCACACCATTTGTAAACTTGCTGACACATCTCTATGTCTAAGTATCCTCTCGGTGTGCAACAACCTTATGTGTGAGCCTTGGTTCAGTTCAGTTCAGTCGCTCAGTCCTGTCCAACTCTTTGCAACCCTATGAATCGCAGCACACCAGGCCTCCCTGTCCATCACCAACTCCCAGAGTTCACTCAGACTCACGTCCATTGAGTCAGTGATGCCATCCAGCCATCTCATCCTCTGTTGTCCCCTTTTCCTCCTGCCTCCAATCCCTGCCAGCATCAGAGTCTTTTCCAATGAGTCAACTCTTTGCATGAGGTGGCCAAAGTACTGGAGTTTCAGCTTTAGCATCATTCCTTCCAAAGAAATC